>JAIEZT010000007.1:9292510-9462510 GCA_019594935.1 Periophthalmus modestus | reverse complement strand
AACGCTCCTTCCGCTCCTTATTACCATCTGAGGCCCATCGCAGAGAGAGTTTGGACAAGAAGTTGCAGCAACACGATGAATCAGAGGAAGATGGTGCCTGCCACAATGGTAGACCATCTTTGGTGGCTCACAACATTCTAAAGGTAAACGCCTTCGCTCGTTGTATGTTGATAATGTCACTTTTTCTTTGATTGCACACATATTGAGCAAATTCTGCCTAAAATCTGTTCCTAAAGCTTTTTTTTAATTTTTTTTTTAAATAGCATCAAGAGGTGTCATCAGCCTTCTCCGGAGGACAGGACAGCTTCTCTCATTTCACTATGGAAATGGTTCGTCAGTACATGAGGGATGAAGAGGTCAGACTGCAGCATCAAAGCGCATTGCTGCGTCTTCGTCAAAAAGCCCTCAAAGAAAAAACATGCACTGAGCTGGCCTGGCTGGAACACCAGAAGAAAAAACTTAGAGACAAAGGGGAGGATGACAAAATGCCTCCTATAAAGAAGAAACAGAGAGGCCTTCTGCTCAAACTTCAGCAAGAGCAGGTAAGTCTGGTATCGGCTCTTATTTAGATTTTATGTTAAAATGACCAGTCTAGTGTAAGTAAAAAATAAAACATACATTTTGTCTATGAAACCATGTTAAGTCACTTTTGGTGTTTCTTCTGAGAACTCATGGATTTGATGCCTTAGGCGGAGATCAAGCGGCTGCAGGAGGCCAACAAAGCTGCGCGTAAGGAGAGACAGTTGCTTCTGAAGCAACAGGAGGAGATCGAGAGAATGAGGTCGTCCACTCTCAAACTCAAAGAACGCCTTAGGAGTGCCGCCACTGAAGCGCCCTCTGTGAGTTAAAACTCATGATCATGAAACATAATGTGTATCAGATTATTGATGTGACTGCTGATTTTTCTCACTGTTTTTAGATGACATCTTTATCCGAAGTAGCATCGTCCACCTTGGAAAATACAGATCCAAGTGTCCGCAGTCCTTCTCCCTCTGTTTCTATATCTGGAAGTGAGACAAGCAGCATCATGCAGAAGCTGAAGAAGATGCGCTCTCAAATGGATGAAAAGTAAATTACGTTATATATTTTCGTAGCCATCCTTGTATAGGATCATGTTTATTTCTCTACTGTACAGTTTTTAGTTTTACAGTCAATAGCAATTTACTTTTTTTTTTTTTTAACATTTCCACCACCAAATTGTTTACTAAGAACCAAGTTCATGAAATAAGCTATAATAATCCCATGTTCATCCTGAAGATGTTTTTATGAAAGGATGAATAGATAACAATCTGGAGCTTCCATGTTTTTCTTCTTATACAACACTAAGCACTCTCTTAGCTGCTGTATATTGGCCCTAGATGTAGACAAGAAGCCTTATCAGAGGGGTATTACTTAAAAATAAAAAATGTTAAAAAATAACATACTCTTACTCCGAAGTTACCGTTATTGAATTATAAAAGTATCATGCCTGTATATTTGTCAAGTCTTGTTTTTACAATCCATATAATGCGTTGCTCATGCCAGTCTTCTCTCTCCTCTTCTCCCTGTGTACATGTGTTTCCTTCTGCATATGTCTTTGTCTCTTTCTCACATGTGTGACTGTTGTGTGTCTGTATTTTAGACACTGCTCTCCTGTTCATTACTTCTTCTCTATGTTCACTGCCCAACACTGGGCTTCATTAAGTGTTTGTCTACCCAACCTCCACCCTAAATTCCAGCTTTTTATCTACAACCAGTTGGTCAGGTACTGTACACCAGTCTATGTAATGCTCTCCACCACATAGCCCTCCGCCCCTCTCCCATGGAACATGCTTGTGTTCATCCGCTGGCACTGGGCATAGTAAGGGGTGCATTGTGTATGTTGAGGGTCAGGTGGTTTTGTTTTTGGGTGTGTGATTTTAACCTTTGGGTTTTAATGAAAAATCAAGCAAAGGTCACTTCCTGAAATACTCACATCATGGATATGTTTCTTTTTAACATTGTTCTGTGGATTATTTCAGAAGGAAATTTCTTGATTTGAAACTCAAACTGTAGAGTTGGCATTTAATCTAATATTTAAAACAACCTTCTAATCAGTCCATATTGTCAGATGCACTGGCTTAAGCAGACAACACAATAGAGATGGAGTGTTGCATCTTTTTAATGAGCTCAGTAAATCTTCACTATCAGTCTTTATTAAGTATCTGTTGCATTGAATTGCTGAATAAGAATAACTACACATGGCAATTGGCCTTAATGGGATTTGAGAGATGAAGAAGGGCCTATTTCTCCAGTACCTGACCTCATCAGTATACATCAAACAAAAAAGCCTCTGAATAAGGCTGCGCTGTAATGGTACCTAAATCTGTGGACAACCACGCTTTAACAGTTAAACCTCAGGGAGGTGAATGCTTATTGTCCCCTTTGCACACATCCATCTCTCAGATATTTAACGAAGCACATGGCACTTATACTTTCATTTAATTATTTCTATAAATTCTTGAGTTCTATTTTTGTGACATGCATTTCACTCAACTGACCCTTTCTGATGCATGATGACATTTTCACTGTTGCCTAAAACTTTTCCTTTACCTCTGAATGTCATTGCATTACTGTTTCCCTTTGGGTGCCTGAATTGTGCCTGGATACAGGAACAAGCAAAGCAACAGTGTCTTTGCCTGTGTGTGTTTGGACAGAGGTTGCGGTGCTGTGTCAAACTGATGGCTGATAAACAGAGTCTATGTTAAATCTATATTTTACTTTTTTCTCTTTGTAGGTTCCTTACCAAACGTGAGCAGCAGCTGATGCAGAGGCGTCGCCATGCTGAAGAACTTCTACAGTGGAAGCAGAGACTAGACCAGGAGGAAGCAGAAGTCCGTAAGATGGAGAAGAAGGCCCTGGCTGCATGGGATGAGGAAACATCCCAAAACAAAGGTCATGATGAGAGTGAAAAGGACTTCAAGACGAGTCAAAGGCAGAAAGGTAAAACTACAGTGTTGTGTCAAAAACTTCACAAAAATACAGTTTTGATTTTTATTTTATTTTTTCTTATTACAGACATCACAGGAGATGTTGATCTCTCCTCAGCCACACCAGAGTCCAGTATACATACTGATGTGGAGGCACAACAAGAGAAAACCTCCATCCAAAGCAGTCCAGCCAACTACACTGATGACTTTACCTCAATATCCCCTTCACCAAACAGACAAGTAAGATTTCATGTCTTCTTGTTTAAATATATTGCTGTGGTTTTCATACATATTTCTCTAGGCCTATATACACTGTTCTTGTATTAATGATATTATTTCCATCTATGTTTCTCTCCAGTCTGTGCAGAAGTCAGCAATCAAAGAAAGTGTTGATGCTTCTCCCTCAGAACATGACCATATGTCTAACCAGAGAGACACCACTTGCAGCCCTGTCACTAAACAAACTGGTAACTTGCAGACAATATTGTAATGTATATATGTATTAGGGAACATACTTGTGTAATTACCTTGGAGGGATTGAGTTCCAGTGCACAAGTTGGATTATAGTTTGCTAATCAGATCTTTTGTACAAGTTTCACATTTTTCTAAATTTGTTTGCAGAACACATTTCAGACCAGAGTGACATCGAGAGTCGTATTAGGGCCCTCAAGGAAGAACTAAAAAAACGAAAGTTCACTGCCTATCAGCTGAAAAAAGAACAGAAGAAGAGGACCAAAGAGCGACTGAAAGCAAAAGAGGCCAACCTACTGAAGCAACTGGAGGTAAATAAATATTTTTGGAAAAGTACTTTGTTATTCTGGAAAGACAAGTGATTACATTGGTGTCTTCTTGATTTTTAGACTTACAATGACTTTATTGAGAAGACCAAAGCAGAGCTAAACAAACAGCCAGACTCAACATTAGATACTACGTCCCAAATCACAGATGCAGTCTCTTGTAATACAGATCATCCTAATGATAAGACGCGTCACAGGTAACAGTGAGCTGAATGCAATTCTGTTTGTCCTTTCTGGTGCATTGCATTACTACTATTATTGATGCCAAATAATGGAAGAAGTTCAACATGTTCATACTGTTTTTGTAGAAAAAACTCTGAATCTGAAAGGATACCCACCTTGGTGGACAAAGGTGTGTAGTTTGTTGAAAGACAACATATTTTTCTGTGTAATATATGTATTTGTTTAATAACTCTTCTGCCAAATATTACAGCTCTATCTGATCAAAGTAGATCTACGTCTATGAATTCAGCAATTTCTGATGAAGAACCATCAACAGTGGCATCAACTCCGAGACCTGATAGCCCTGACCTCAACCTTACCCCAAAAAACATCCAAGCACAAGCACGAGAATCACTACATCATAGTGTCACTTCTGAACATGAATCTGAAATGCAAGAAGAGCTAAAATTAGAAATTATCAAATTGTCTAAGGATCAAGACTCCAAGTATCTGCTCAAGCTGGACAAGGAAACCAAAGTGGACACAGCATCTGAATTCTTAAATCGCCAATCTCCATCATTCAGGCAAGACCTCGAACCATCCAAGCCTCCACCTGCACCTATAGATAGGTGTGTAGCAGCAGACGTGCCAACTCACATTTCATCCAGTGCACTCTCTCATGCCGAAACTACCAAAAAGGACAGTAAGCCATCACATCTTCTAGCTAACAGTTATGACACCTTTGAGTCATCAGTTGATACACTGTTGAGGGAAAATAATTCAACTATACAACCACCAGCTGAAAAGTCATTTAACAATTCAGGTCAAACCTCTTTAAAGAAGGATGTACCTGCTTGGACCGCAAGCACTGACAGTCATGAAGAAGAAATAGAGGAGGAAATACCTGAGGATCTCAGCAGGCTTTCTGCAGCGAGTAATCATAGTCACCAGTTTACAGATGTGTTGGATGCCCAGGTTGAAGACCTAAAGACTGATAGCAGAAACGGGGTGGATTCTAACCACTCCGCATCTGTAACTCCCCTAGTCACAGATGAAATGCCAGGCTTTTGTATCGGGGACCGTGTTGTTGTCAGTGGAGTTCAGCCCGGCACATTGAGATTTAAAGGCTCAACCAGCTTTGCCAATGGATTTTGGGCCGGTGTGGAGTTAGATAAGTCTGAAGGAAGCAACAATGGCACTTACGATGGAGTGTTGTACTTTGAATGTGCTGAGAAACATGGCATTTTTGCTCCTCCTGACAAAGTCACTCATCTCACAGATAAGTTTGAAATGTACATGGACACCACTGAAGATGATGACTCTTTTCACGATGACATGTCAGAGGAAGAAAACCAAAGTCGTCAAACAAAAGAACCCAGATCTCAAACCAAAACACGTTTTGGAAATAATCAAATGTTTTTGAGGGAATTAGGATCAGGAGACACAAATGGCGCTGATGATTTACAGCAGTTGGATAACGCTCTCTATAACTCTGAGCCTCATGAACATCCTGTACCTAATGGAACAAGCGTCTGGGATTTTGGAGATGTGTCTCCCACTCCCCTCATAGAGGACAATGAAAAGGTTCACCTGAGCACACAAGCTAAGAAGGAGGTTACTAATCTTGAGAAATCAGATTTGGAACTCAACCATCAGCTCGTGATTTCTTCAGACTTGAAGAGTGATGAGGGGGTAAAGGACAAACTCGGCTCATTGGCGGATAAAATGCTGGATAACTTTGTAAAAGACACATTGCAACAATTTGCAGAACTAAAAAAATTAAAAGCCAAAAAGATACATGATGCCAGCCAGATTAATGGAAATGTGTTTGAAGAGACTTTGGTGTCAGTGGATCAGAAAGATGACCTGCCCTTTTTTCTTACTCAAGAAAAGGAGGAAATGTCTTCTCCTGAACTGTGCAATCGGCCAGTAAGTATTACATCCTGTATTAAACTCTATCATTCTTAATAGCAATTTTTGAAAATATTAAAATAAAAAAAATACATTTTAAATATGTACATGTGAAGTTTTGAAAAAAAAAAAAAAAAAGTTAAAATGTGTGCATCTGAGTTATTATCTAACTTTGGCAACTGTTAAAATGGTTTTGCTCTGTTCTCCAGGAAAGCCCTGTGCTGGGGCTAAGTGGGCAAGAGGAGCTGGCCAAGCGTTTGGCTGAACTGGAACTGAGTCGAGAGCTGGATGAGTTTGGTGATGATCAGGACTGGTTTGATGAGGATTATGGCCTCAGCTCTCGTCGAGAACAACAGAGGCTTAAACAGAAAGAGAGGGAGGAAGAGGAACAGGCCAAGCTCGGAGGTCATTTTGGGAAGACTATCCCTTCACCGGGGGACCAGCAGGTGAAAATTCCCCCTAGACCTGAGCTTCCTCACCCCATGCCCCCAAAACTGCCCGAGGAGCCGGCTATGGTGGTGCCCCACTCTGCAGCAGAGATAGAGAAGATGACCCACGCTGCAGCTTTGGAGATCTGGAAAACCTGTGGCCTGGACAAGGAGGGAACTACAGCCCTCACACAGCAGCAAAAACTCAATCCTTCCCAAGAATATTTAGGTAAAGAGCCAAACAGTGATGACCAGGAAGCTGTCTGTCTGAGGAGCTATAAAAAGGTGATTATTTTTTACACTATGTTACTTCAATCACTTTGCCATGAACTTATGCCAACCAAAAGTCCTCCCTGTTGCCTAGGCTGTATTTGATCTCACTTGGGAGATCCTTCAGGACGTCTTTGCTGAAGATCCCAATGTCGACCAACCACAGTGGGTTAAGCCGCAAAGAGTCAAGTCCTCATCTTTCCACAATGTGAGAACAGCGGGAGACATCAGCAGAATCCAGGTAAACCAACATTCAAGAGTTAATCGTACTCAGTTTGATTTTTTTATATTTCTCTGTGTTTTGTGATTTTTCATATAATAAAGTAAAATTGTAAAAGCTGAATGAGAATATTCAAAGATTGTATCACCAGTGGCTCCTTTATCTACTTATCTTCTGCAATAAAATGGCAATAATGTGTACTTCATGACAATATTACAACCATGTCTCTTTTTTTGTTGTTACAGAAATTTGTTACTACTGAAGTACTGAAGTTGTATGGTCTTGCAAAGGATCAATACCAAAGAACCGACTGGCCAAAAATGCTCAAATTTGGTCGAAAGAAGCGAGACAGAGTAGATAATATTCTGGTAAGTTCTCCTAACATGTACTACTTTCTTGCTTTGTTAATGTGAGCAGTTATTTACAGATATATTTTTGCTCCACAGGTGCAAGAGCTCCATGAGGAAGAGTCTCAGTGGGTCAATTATGATGAAGATGAGCTGTTTGTTAAAATGCAGCTCGCCGACAGCATCTTTGACGCTTTGCTCAAGGACACAGCAAATGTGCTCACTCAGATTTATGACAAAAGGTCCAGAAGAAAAAGTGTTTCCTGATGACATTCACTGCAAAAATACAATAATGATCCTTTCCTAAATCCAGTGGACAAGCAGAGTTTAACCACTTTGTTCTCCAGCTGTTATGTGCCATTGTCAGCCCTCAGATGCCTTTGGACTCAGCGTTACCTCTCAAAGTAGTTTCTATGTAGTTTCTATCTTTGCTGGAAAACCCTTATAGTATGTGAGCATTTTTAAACACAATCACCTCACACCACTCAGCCTTTTAATATCCCTTTATTTTCATCAAGTTGCTGCTTTTCCACATTTTCAAACTTTTCGCAATAATTTACGACTAAACTTGAACATTTGTACACATGTAAAAAAAAAAAGTGAAATATTTTAATAACTCTTTTTAACTTTGCATAAGGACAACCAGTGTAAATTTATACTGCTGTTTTTGGTGCCGTTAATGTTATTTCACTGTAATAACTTAATGGATTAACTATGATTATAGATACTAGGATGCATAGTTAAGTGAAAGGATAAAGAAACTCTTTGGAGTCCCTTGTCTCAAAAGTAGATTTTGTTTTACACAGGTTGTCTTTGTCAATCTCTAAAAAGGTTAGGTGATTGTAAAGCTTGTCAAAAATGTAAGAAATGCAGAATTCTATATTACTGTAGTTCTGTCCACTGTTTACTGAGCTGCCCTGCTTACGGTGTGTACGGTAAAAGTAATTAATTGTCTCTAGAGTAATATTTATTTTCCAGATGTATAGACTTTAATATTTGGAGTTATACTTGATCTTAAAATAATCAAGTACTGTGTAAGTGGAAAAGCACAAAGCTAAATGTGAATGTGGCAATAATATGATGTAGCCAGCCAATACAGCTATTGAAAAGAAGATCAGAAGTAACATTTATTCATAGGCTTGGCCAATCACAATATAATCTGGTTGTGAACATTATTTTGGCAATTTTGTTAATATATCAGCTTTATCTGAAATGGTAGGTATAATATTTATCCCCCATGGACCTGAAACTTTTGCTAAAGTAAATAATCATAATAGGAGCACAATTTATTTTCTTATGACTGGATGCATTGAGCAAATGTTTGCATAGGATTGTTACCAGTCACTCAAAAGCCTAGTAGAGTTTCCTTATACCCTTTGAACCATACACTTATGTCTTCATTGCTCCCTTTTTGCCCATTGCCTTAACATTTTGTGTAAGCAGCAATATATTTTACTGTGCCTCATCCTATAGATATCCTTATTCAAATGACTACCCCTGTGCGACCCTGCCTGTCTCTTTAAATATTGAACACAGTAGATCCTTTGTATTGATAACTTTAATCAGGAACTATGTTGACACACCGTTAACTCTGCACTGAGGAAGTTGTAACTTACAGAAGCTGGGGCCTCTCCAGAGCTATGTTTTTTCTTTTTTTCAGCATTTCTCTGACCCAGTGAACTGTGCTTAATCTTTCTGGCAATGCTTGTATATTATTTTTAAATAGCCCAATAATTTAGGAGCACCTCAAAGTGACCTTAAAACGTGTTCCATGACTGGGTTGTTCTGCAAAAGTAAATTATTAAAATTATTACATGTAAAATCTAACCGTATCATCTGAAATACCAAAAACCCTAAACCCGGATTTCAAGGTTGCTGGGCTTGTCTGTGAGGCATGTTGTTGTATGAAGTGTATAACTGTTGTATGAAGATGATTGTAACCTGGCGGATTTGGGGTCCCCCAGTGTAACTATGCAGTTGTCTTGTTGGTCTTGTGCATTCTTTAATGCTTTAAAGACCAGTTGATTCACACTTGACTGTAGATTTGCCCATCTGTGAAGGGTTTGTGTCCTTTTTACGGTTTTATGTCCTTTCCTGTTTTTAACGAGAAAGAAATACCAACTGTAATGTAAATATTTGTAGTTGTTAAAATCTCCAAGATCTAAGATTAATCAACTGTTGGGTCATAATATTTTAAATGGTTTGAAACTGATTATTTATAATGGTGTGCTCCATGCTCGCAAAGTGCACTTGGAGACTTGTAATATTGTATGGGTGTAAATATACTGTAACATTATCCATTATCGCCCGTTGATCTTATTGTATCTTGAATAAATTGGGCAGTCTGTCTTTTGCAAATATGTACAAAGTATATATTTGTTTGCTAAATGAACTTTGGACTTGTAAATAAAGTGTTTCTTCTTTCTTATTGATTTCCAGTCATTGAATCGGGGGGTTCACGTGTGGACTATATGAGCAATTTTTTGTTGATCACGTGACCAATTTTAATGGTTACTATAGTGACGGTGGCTCGATTCACACACCGAAGTTTTTATTTTGGTCTCTCTTGGATACAACCTTTTAAAAAAACTCTAATGGGCCTGCTTTTCTATTTAATTCAAACTTTTAAAAGTAATTTCTAATTCTTTGTCTCTGGCCATTTTGTAACCTTAGTGTTTCTGGTCGGGTTTTTTTTTTTTTTTATCTTTGGCCAAAACAAATATACAAGGATCAGTGTGTAGTGTAGTGTTTGATTTCCTGCGCTGCCGTGCGGAGGGGGAGGACCGTGCTATAATATCCCCTCTATGGGAGTACCTCGGCCGCCTGTAGAGCAGCAGCAGGAGGGGAAGAGGAGGAGGAGGGAAAAAAGTTGAGAGAACTTTTGGTGGAAAGTTGCCTGGTTCAGTTCTGACCGAGGTGAGAGCCAGGGTTAGCGCGTAACTGCTGCTGCTGCTGCTGCTGCTTGGACGGAGAAGATGGCGCGGTGCAGCGGCCGTGCCACGTCTCGGTCATATAGCCAAATGCAAGGACATGCAAAAATGACAGTGTTTGGACTTTTTAGCATCTTGTATCTGTTTTTTCTCTCGAGTACGGAGGCTGGGCTGTACACCGCTACTGACCAGATCGTATTGCTAACTCCAGAGACAGTTGAGTCCGTTTTGATCAACTCCACAGCCGCGATTGTTGTGGAGTTTTACGCTTCGTGGTGCGGACACTGCGTCGCATTTTCCTCCACTTACAAAAATTTGGCAAGGGATATTAAAGGTTAGTACAGACACGCCGACTGTCACGGAACTTCTTCCTCTTTTAAAAGGTTATAGTTAACTATCTACAATTGCATAGCCTATTCTTTCTGGTTGCACAAATCTAAGCTACTGATTTCAAAGTTGCACAAATATCTATATCTGGTGTTCATTACAGCCCATTCTAATTGGCGTTTTGTGCAACTCACCATAATTCTTGTGAAACAGTTCTACCCCAAAGTAAATACATTTCTGACAGATAACTGTGTGAATGTCAAGTGCAGTGGTTGGTTGCAGTGTTTTCTTGTTATGAGGCCCTGGCACAGTCATGGGGCATTTCAGCTCTATGGTTCACACACAATTGTCACTGATCTCATAACATCAGTCCTCTATCAAATATCTTTTTGTACACATCATTTTTAGAGTTGAGCACATATTTCTATTTGGCCACTGTGCTGTTAATTATAGCTATTAATTAACATGTCAAGATATGCCAGTAAAGGTCCAAGGATTCTATTATATTATTATAGTTGTATGCAAGAGGTTTGATTGTGTACTGTATATTTCACATTGCCAGTTTTTAGCCATATCTTATTTCTAGGGCACTATGACATCATTATCATCCCAATTTAACACAAAAAATACCAAATGTATTCCTCCAAACTCTGCACTCTGCTCCCAACTATGTACTTTTATTGATTTGCTGTAGACCACTTGATTTAAAAAGAGTCAGCTTTTCACTGGCAGTTAGAAATGACTGAATCTTGATTAAAATTCTACTAATTGCCCAGCGCTACTTTTGTCTGTCGGCCTCAGTGGTAGTTTATATAATAAAATGGGTCCATAGAACTATTAAAAAAAAAAAATATGAAAACCACAAATGAAGTAACAGCCATGACTGTTGAGTTGGCTTACCAGTTTTATTGACAGACTAAAGTGCATGCTTGTTTACACTCAATGACTTATCCCGAATAAATGAGGTGAAGTAAAATCAAACAAAATATTTACTATGACTGTGTGGTTGTGACAGAGTGGAAACCGGCTGTGGACCTGTCCGCCATTGACTGCGCTGACGAAAGTAACAGGAAAGTTTGCACTGACTACGGCATCAGAGGTTACCCAACTCTAAAGGTATCACTCCACAAGACCTGCATCTATCGTATTTGCTCGACGCTGTTTGACAAGTAAAATAAACAATGTATGCAGTGGTTTGGATATGATGTTTAAATAAATGCAACATCTTAGGTGTCTTTGTTTAGGCTAATATTATCACAAACTTTAGCACAAACTGAATCGAAGTAGAACATATATTATGTTGTATAAGAAAGGTGCATATTTATTTTAAATGTTTGTAAATTTGACCTCTAAATTAAAGGCTTGCACGATATTCTATGATCTCTGTTTTGTTCCCCAGAAAAATACACTTGACATCTGCATTTGTACATATTATGCTTAGTCAGCAGATGTTGGCATTGCTGGTCCTCTCCCCTATGTCTCTTTCTCTGTCATCAAGCACAGGCCACTCAAACAAGAGCCCCTTCTGTGTAAATACAATGGGGCTTTAACATCTGCGACTCATTTCAACCAGGAAGCAGTTTCAGCTCCAGAAACGCAGAGAGGAAGACGTTTTTTTAAGTCAACATTACACAATATGGTCCTTTATGGTTGAGTGAGGACAGTGATATCCAATCTGCTTTTCTTTCTCTAATCTGTTTTTTTCGACTTGACAGTTTTTCAACGCCTATTCAAAGGCGGAGTCTAAAGGACAGTCGTTACGAGGTAAAAGGACACAAGTATAATATGTTTGCTCTAATGCATTTGTAAGAGCTATACATATGTAATGATGTTTCTCTCAAAGCTCATCGTGATGTTCGAGGTCTTCGTCAGGCAATAATAGATAAACTAGAAAAGCATGAGGAGCCATGGCCCCCTGCCTGCCCCCCACTGGAGCCCACCAGGTAATGATGCACTTTTTACAATAATAAACAAAGAAAAAGAGGATATAAACAATAAAAATACAAACACAAATACGTGAAAATAATCAAATGGGAAAATGGAACAAACAACTTCATGGAGAACAAATAACAGGGCTAGCACACCTATGCAAAAGAGTTAGTGGTGTCATCATTAACTTCATTAACTTTAAAGCAGAGAGAAAATGAATCCATTGTTTGTAAAAAGTACTTGTGTTTCCTCATGTACAAAATCTTTTTAGTTTTCTAGAAACGTGGATCATGTACCAGTTCCTCAAATATTACTGATAAAGAACCTTCCTCTTAAAGAGAATTTTAATGATGCACATATCAGAAAATAAAAAATTTCCAAATTTCCTTGGAAGCCAAAAAATCCCATGAAGAGAATCTCTCAAGTAAATGTAATGAAGAGTTAGTAACTAGAAGAAAAATATAGTATTGTTAAAATCAATAGACATTTTAAAATATGATGAAGCTGTATACTTAAAACAAGTTTCCTTTTTTCAGTCACAATGTATAGTTTACATTTTGTATTTACTGACATTTGATTGTAATTCTTTCCAGCAAAGCAGAAATTGATAGTTTCTTCGAGACCAATAATGTCCAACACTTAGCTTTGATCTTTGAGGACTCAAAGTCTTACATTGGCAGAGAGGTACAGACTCATCAGTTGTTATTCGTTTTATTTATTTTATATTATTATATCATCTATTTTCTGTTACTTGTATTGTTTAGGTGACGCTGGACCTGCTGCAGTTTGAGAACATAGCCGTGAGGAGAGTCTTGAACACAGAGGAAGCTCTAGTGTCTGAACTGGGTGTGACGGACTTTCCATCCTGTTACCTCTACTATCCAGGGGGCAATTATACACAACTCAAAGTGTAAGTATTTACTGTTATTTTAAAGATGCGTTTCACCTTAATATGAATATATGCATACTCCTTTCTAAAACAGTTATTGACCAGTACTATTGTCAGCTACATCATTACAATTAGGGGAAGATGGCTTAAATTTATTTTGAATACAGTCTGTTGCTTGTTATTCATGGCAGCAGTGACAAGTGCATAGTTTGGCTCCTTGAGTTTGTTGTGAGTCCAGGGCAATAGTCAGCCCCATATAAAACAATGCAGTTATTGTCTAAATCTGCAGTCAACAACCTGTCCTGCTCATACAGCTAGAACATACCTTACCAATTTATCAATCTCATTTTTTGAGAGATGAACAGTTACAACATTGTGTACCTTTTTACTATATGTATATTAATGCTGCTAAAGAAATTCTTGGTTAAATACATACGCTGTGCATAGCGGTGGATCAAAAGCTCACACAATTATTAGGATCTTTTCCCCATAGCACTAATACAACAATTAGGTAGAGTGAGTATATATGCAGATAGGTAGACAGGTAGATAGATATGTATTTGAACCCCCTCAATAATTCAGGAATGAGTAAACTAATAAAACATTTGGTCAGCTAGGACACCATCTACTGATTTATTGATTAATCGAACGACTATAGGACTGCAGATCTAATGTACATATTTTGCAATCTAAATAATTGCATTGTCCTCATTTGAAAACACACAAACACCACCTCCCTTATTTCTTATTGTTCCACATGCAGCCACTTTAATTTGAGCCGAGAGGCTTCATCTCATTATCTGAACCGTATTCATAGAAATACTTTTAAACATCTGGCCCTTTAATGGGATCACAGCATCAAAATCGCTCCCATTATTCACATCATAAAGCGCTGCTGATCGTCCCTCGCCCTGCAAATTCATCTGCTGTTTCGGCCTCTTTGTGTGCTGGTTTCAATAACTTGGCATGCAAAGAGGACTCTTTTTAGTTGACAAATGCAAAAAGGAAATGATTTATTGCTGATTTATTTATTCACCCTCCGTCGCTCCCCCCTCCACCGGCCCCCCTCATCTCCATCACTGTACAGAGGGGAGGATTTTTAATTTCTTGCATGAAAACAATGCCATTGCTTTTCTGGCTTCACCTGCCAAACAAGGCCCCAGCCGCGCACCGCGACAGATGGCCTCCCGTCATCAGTGAATGTCTGATTGATCCTTGGAGATGTGTGTGGAAGAGGCAGAGGGTGCGGAGTGCGACGGTGGCGTCTCGCATTCGTCATGCATGTAATGTGCGTTGGTCCCAGGTGAGCACCCCCCCTCCTCTGCTCACTACCCTGGCCCCCCCCCCCTTCCCCCGTGTGGCAGTGGCTGGCCCTGGAGAGCTCTGGCTGGATGAATGGTGTGCTCTCCACATCTGTACACACCCACCGCACACACAGGTGTAATTGAGTCGCAGTGAGAGAGTGTGGCACGTCGTATCCATCCTTCTTATTACCATTTGGCGCTAGCATCATGGCACTTGCTCGCTAACCCAGACGAGGGAGCGTTTAATGATTTTTTTGTACAGTCGTGGTTTAAATGAGAGCAAAGGTTAGACTTTCTGTATGTATTTGTTTCATATTTACTTGTATTGTGTATAATAAGAATACATAATCAATGTTTTGACATACATACTAATTACTAACAGTTTATCATCTCATTTATCGCAATTGAATATGTGCTGTGAAATGTGCGCAAAACTTTCTAACACATTTTAAGGATTACTTGATTTATTAGTATGTATTAGCCTTTATTTATTAATGTCAACCAAATTATTCATAATTTATTTCAAATATTTCTAATGAATGGCTTATGTATTTCACAGAAAATTTCAGGCTCGTACTTTTTACTCCTACGCCCTCCAGAGGCTGCCAGGAGTAGAGCGATCAGGAAAGCCAACCCCAAATAAAGTCAGCATCAAGAGCAACAATACAAATGAGCCATGGAGACATTTCAATTCGTAAGAATAGATACAAACATGACAAGAGCTAAAATATTGCATTTATTTTTTATGTCAATGTTGGCTTTGTGTTCAGGTCTAGGGTGTACATGGCAGATTTGGAGTCCGTGCTGCATTACGCACTGCGGGTTGAAGTGTCTGCTTACCCTGTTATCAGAGGAAAGGATCTGAATTCTCTGAAGAAGTACATTTCTGTCCTGGCAAAGGTAAAGTTGTAGTTGCTCTATTTTACCACTAGATGGGGAATAAAACAGCATTATGTACTCACTCAGTGCTGTGGCCCTTTTGCACATTTTGGTTGTATTGTAGTGTTCTGGAGTAAGGAACGTCAAATTTCTTTTAGGTATGTATTTTTTGAACACAAGGACCACTGTAGGCCGTAACCTACACCAAGAGCAAAGCAAAACAACAGCAGTCTTAACTCACTAGAGCCAGTATTCAAAACAGACCATTAACTGACTCGGCATTGCAGATAAACAGTTACAACAAAAGGCGTCAAGTCTGAACTAAACGCAAAATGTCAGATCATTAGAGTATGAAAAATGATTTATAAAAATTGCCACATTTATTTTGTTTAATTCATTATTTGTATATTTGCGTGTAAAAAAAGTGTTATGTTTTTCCCACCTCACCCACTCTTCTGGGTACTGTTGACCATATCAGTGCTCCCAGGGGAATTAAAACTGCCATACTCTGCTAAAACTGCATCCTATCTTATTAGGGGGCATTGCTGGCAAACTGCAGTAGTATTCTCAGTAAAACATACCCCATTACCAAATGGCCATGCAACAGGGCCTAAACGTCATCATACAGTAGATATTTGAATTGGAGCAACTGGATTATTAAAGTTGTTTTGTTTTCTCTTTTTTTAGTTGATAGTTGAAATAACATTAACATCAATAATCATTTTATTGTGGTATGTCTTACTTTAGCACAAGCCTTAGCCTGTTAGTATATTCCTTTTATTGGCCCAGTTTTTGCAATTTGTTCCAGTAATTGTTTTATTGATAATAGGCATATTTTGAAACATTATACTCAGAAAAATCAAAATGACTAAATTGGCAGAGAAAAAATTTAACAGCGTGTCATGTGGTTTGGAAATTTTGACCTAATTCGGACTGCCATTTACTTTTATTATTGGTTATTATTATTGACTCTGTCCTTTTGCAATAAACATATTTGGTAAAAAAAAAAAAAATTAAAAATCATCATGATATTGTAGCATTGTGGTGTAAGGAAAGACTCTTTTCTGGTTGTTTATTTTCTGAACACAAGGGCTACTGTAAGTCGTAACCCACACTAAAACAAGAGCTAAACATCACCAGTCTCAATTCAGTGGAGCCAATTTCCAAAACAGACCAATATAGAATGAACAGAACCTTCACATCAACTTGTCATCATAGCAACCAAGTGTCACATACAAAAGAAGTTATATTAACAACACATAGTTACAAGCAACAGAACACAACAGTTACAAGAACAACAAAAGCTGTCAACTCTGAAGAAAAACAAAATATCAGACTACTACAATAGTGTCAATATTTTTGCTGCTACATTACATTTAACTTGAATTTCCTCACATTTCTTATTCAATTTGCTGAATATCTAAATCTGTTTTCCAAACTTATTTATATTTATATTTTGGTCAGGGCTCATCCCCTGTCCATATGGTAAAGGTGCATGTACCCCTTGGCTCCACTGCTCCCGTGTCCCTGATCTGCTCTGTGTTCCCTGGTCCCCCTCTCTCTCTCTCTCTGGGGAGGAGTCGTGCCGCTTGTGTGTTTACGAGGGGCGTGTGTGTGGGGCCGCTCGCTGTGGCCTCCCATTAGCTCTAGTTTGTTTAGTCAATAGCAGGAGGTCCCAGTGGTATTTTTAGCTTGTCCCCTACCAGAATGGGCCAGTCGTTCTGAAGGGCTTTGTCTAAGGAGGCATATGACGCCCCTATTGACTTTTGACTGCAACAAAAGGGCTAAATCTCATGGGCTGACTTGTTAGACACTTAATTTTTGTAAGTGTAACATTGCATTTTTACACACGAGTTTATGACGTTATCTTTGTTTTTGTTTTTTTGACAATCTCATTTTTCAATTAATTTTTTCTATGTCTTATTTAAAAGTATACAAAAGACAATTATAATTTCCATTACATGAACAATATAGAGTTTCCATTTCCATTTTAACACAACAAAATAGTTTAATTTCTTCCTCCTAGGTCTGAACCAAACTACATATTTTTATTAACAGTATTGGCATTGGCAATTATAAATGAATGAATCTTTATCTCAGTTAAAATTTGATTAATCGCACTGCCCTAGATATATATAACTGATATGTTATTATTTTACTGAAGTGATTAGTTAGAGCATATGATAGTCACCTAACACCTGATCTTCAAAGATGACTCATTTAATTTAATTAGTGACTCCATTCTGACACAATGCAGATGTCATCTTCACTGAACACCTCAACTGGTGACAACATCCTGGCACTGGCAGTTTATTTTTCTTTATATTCTAGTGCATAAAAATCCAACAACAATCAATGTACCAATATTCTTTGTCTGTTCTTTATAAACATGTTTGTGTGTAATTTCTCCTCTTTTTGTTTTGCATGCAGCGATAAAATTACTAGATTTAGTGTCTTGTCAGGCTGAAGTCGGATTTATGAATGCTCTACATGCAGATGCGGATTAAAAAGGGGGATCTTGGGAAGCATGAGGGCATTACATAGAGGTTTTTAAGGATTACACCTCTATCCTGCTTTTCTTGAAAGAAGCCCTTGAGCCCAGAGGAGACGGGAATAAAACAAAGAATTAGGAGCTTTGGCCACACCTTCTCACGCCATAGATAAACACAGATCTGTTTTAGAACTAGTGGCTCTAAATTTAGCCTTTTTTGTTTTGCAAATGGTGGTTTTCAGAATCTGATGTGATGATGTTGTACATGCAGATAGGGAGCAAGAGACAGTTTTTCCTATTGATAACATTGTACTTCGCCATGAAATATCCAAAAAGTAAATTCACAGATGAACCTGATCATTTCTAATAGTGACTAGATCATAGAACTCACTAAAAAATTACAATTCTCATCCAGACCCATCTGTATTAAAAATTATTGGCCTGTAGAATGTTGTGATGTCTTCTGAAACCCAGTGATAGATAAAAAAAAAAAAAAAAAAAATCAGCTAATTTTTGGTTTATTTGTTTATTTGTGACTTTGAATACATTTTAACTTCAAAGAAATTCAACAAAAGACCTGACAGTAGTTTTGGTCTTGATGTGGACATTGTTTGCCCATCTAACAGCCAGCAGATGCCTCTCTCTCTGGACCCTCTCCACAAGAAGCCCGCTGCGGTTTCTCAAGTGCTGTGATGCTAATCGGATCAGGGATGACATATTGCTGGGGTGAAGGGGATTGTCATGGTCCGGCTCGAATGGGGACAGGAGGCAGTCGGGTTAAGGGAGGTGAGGTGTGCTGAGTGAGTGTAGTAGCAAAGACTCAGAAATCATTTGTACAGTTCAGCATTGTAAGGCAAAAATGATGTAGTCCATTAAAAGCAATGAGTTTTAGTTTCCTATTTTTAAACATTTTGTATAAATATTTTTATGAGATACTGCATTTTTCTTTCTAATATTAGTTAATATTAGGCTATTTTAATATATATTTTTTATGCTCTTGAAGTCTGTTGTATGGGTGTCACTGGTAGTGGAAATGCATTCTCACACTGTCACAGGTAAATCAAATATTAATTAATTTACATATTGTGCCCATGAAAATTTCACAACAAAAGAGAGTACTGCATATCTTTTCTCTGTGTAAACATTGGAGTGGAGCAGTTCTGAAAAAGAGCCTAATCTTGAGAACTTTTGAGGAAGGCAGACAGAAGGTCCATGAATAACATTGGTTTGGTCATGGATGAGCTAAGCCCATTACAGAGGAGACACCTGCGTTTTCTCCTATGCCTAAATTCAAATGTATGTTTGATGGGCTTTTCTGACTGGTTAGACTTCAGACCCATGGATAAACCTATTATCTCCTTTATACAGGCTGCACACAGGGGCCTTAGAGGAGCACACATTTAAGTGGTCACCAGTGCACGCCTCACTGATGTTCTTACCTATTTAAATACACACTTTGTTTTGTCATTATTATTATTATTATTATTATTATTATTATGTTTTTTTAATTCTAAAAATAGTGTAGAACAGAATATATGTGGAGGCCTGGTTAAGTCATCACATAATGAGGCAACTGACAGATACTTAGAAAGGGAAATTAAATCTTAAAGTGAAAAAACTATAGTAACAGTAAAAATATTTGCCCGTTTTAGTAAAATCCTTAATCCTTTAAATGTGCTGTTCTGGGAAGTGACATAATTATTGGCTGCTGTTCCAATATTCAGGCTTACTTTGAACAATGGGGAGTACATTTAGGTAGAATATATGAAATTATGGTAGCTCGCTCACTGTTGGGTTTCTGAGTAGTTTCCATTGTCACAGATACACTTGTAAAAAGCATTTGGCTGCGTCTGCTTGGCCTCTGTCAACAGTAGTCTCAGAAAGCCATCAGCCGGATTTCCTCTTTTCTTTATGTGCTTAAGTCTGCTAGTTACAATCTCATGTTTCCTCACACCGTGGCCTGCTGCCATGGTAACACAGCGTCAGGAGAGATAAATAAACCACTATAGAGTTTACACTGATGGGGTGTAATGTGAAGGCCTATTTATTTTCATTTTGAATATGTTTATAGTTTGTAACAATAAGGCAAAAATTAAAGGTTAGTGATGCACTAAAAAAAAAAATAGTAAAAAAGTATTATGATATGATAAATTTGCAGTTTATGTTTAAAAAGTAGGATACTGTTCAGAGTGCACATGGTTAACAACTCCACAACCATTAATGTTTGATTTGAGAGTGAAACATGAACTGATAAACTAATACAAGTATCCCATCAATTTCATAATATATTTGTATGGGTCTAATCTACAGGTGCAATGAGAATATTTGGTTCTTTGTAGAGAACATTCTATTATCTAAACATCTGCAACCTTTACAATTTGATCAAACTCAAATTGTAAAGGAACTTCATTTCTGTTTCAATATATTGTGCAGACCTGCTTTGACCTACTTTATCAAAAAAAAAACCTTGCATAAAATGGACAAATTTAAATCTTTTCCTACATAGTTTTAGAAGTAGTATAAGGCCATTTGATAGATTTCTAGAAACTACTATGATTTTTGGTATCAAAATAAAGTAACAAGCCTTTTCCTTAGAATAAATTAATAGTTATTTATTTTCTTTTTGCAGTACTTCCCAGGCCGCCCTGTTGTGATGAACTCATTAAAGTACATTGACTCTTGGCTTCAAAACCAATATGGCAACGAGGTGTCTTATGATGCCTTCAGAGCGGCCCTGGATAACACAGCACAGGTAAACATTAATGAACATGCATTTTATGTGTGGATCTGTTTTGTGGTTTTAGAGCGTATTTCATTTACGTAACAGGAAAAAATATAAAAATGTGTATAGAGGAGGAGAGGAAGGTTTTGTGCCTCAAGAAGGCTTATGTCCCAGAGGAAAAGAAATATGAGAGACAAGCAGACGACTGTAAAGCGTTGAACGTAGGTTCATTTGAAAAGGAGTGATATGAGGATGTCTGTCTGAGAGTAGGAATGTAACAGGAACATATCATCTCATAGAATGTAATATTGTGGGCTGTCATGATGTACGAAATGCCTTTGCTTATATGTATTGTTTTGTTGCAGCTGCAGCAAAAAAAACCCAAATAAACAGACATGTATACCATGATTGTTTGCTCCATTTCAGTACAGACAACATGAAAAAAAATGTAACGCACTTCTATATCTTAATTCTTTGGAAAATGAGATTTGCATATTGTTACATTCCTATCCGAGAGTAGCCTCGTCATCTGACTGTGTTACAAGGTCGCTGTCAGTGCGGACACTTTATCAGCTCAGAGTCTGATAATTGATCAAAAGATTCCTATTTTTAAATGATACTTACATAAAGATTAAAATATGCATTAACAGTCAGAAGTCATAAACTGTTTTTTTTTTTAAGTGACTAAGTATAGAGATCTAGTGTTGCTCTGTGGTCGAGTGGTCTCAGCTGCAGCACTAATGCCAGCCTCAGTGTAAGATTCACAGTTGTGATGATTTGCCCTCTCTGCTCTTCACCCCCGTCACTCTATAGTGTCATGTTGAATGAAATCTATGTGCCAAAAAGCCTTAAGGAAAAAAAGAATAAGGATGTCAAAATTACTTGGTTCACAATGATTATTATCAGGTAACAGTGTAATAGTAACAACTAAAAACAATAATGTTTTAGAGGTAATTTTAAGTCAATCTAAGCCTAAAAGTGCTTTTTATGTGTCACATTCGCTTTATTTTTCAGTAAGTTTGATTTCATAAAGCTGGCTATATACCAGAGGAATCGTGAACTATTAGACAGTGTTAATCAAAATGAATTAAGGTTTTTGTTATTGTCTTATTATTGTTTGGTTATGCTGTCAGTAATCATGAATAAACATTAAGTTGTGATATTTCTACAATAATCAAAGCACTCAAGTTTGATATTGTGGCATCCCTAACCAGAAAAGTATGACTTTCTTCTCATTTTGCACTTTGCTTATTCTGTATTCTCCATCTAAATGTATGATCTCTCAATATGCACTTTGCCCTTGTTTTGGTGCCAGCTCGCACAGCTGAAATCTATGTGCTGTTGTTTTTGGAATGAAGCCTGCATGCCTTCACTATATGGCTTCACGCAAATTGAAAGAGTCACTTACTTACATCATTAGCTTTTAGCAAGCAAGTCAATGAATCAATGAATCAATGGGAAGGTATGAATAGACTTTGCCTCTGAGGAAATGGACTTTGCGCACACGAGCTATGCACATACAAAATCTTTACTATTGACATCTGAGTAACACTGTCAATCACCAGCAATTGCAAGCCAGCAGAGGGAAAGAAACGACTTTATGTCAGAGAAAATATGTTGTTGGATCCAGTTGGGCTCTTGGTTAGAGATCTGGGCAGCTTGGTTCATTAGCGAAGGTCTGCGCCCATTAACCTGGGATTGACTTGTCATTGATTTGGAAAGTACATGGACCCACCCTCGCTAGGTTAAACAGGTTAGCACAGGATAAGACATGTAAAGTGTTAAACTCATTTCTCTTTGTTTTTGTTTTGTTTTTTTACTTTTTACTCTTGTTCCAGGCCCCAGACACAGCGTTACCTGAAGGAGTGAGGTGGGTGGGTTGCCAAGGATCCCAGCCACACTTCAGAGGGTATCCATGTGGAGTGTGGACTCTCTTCCATGTGCTCACAGTTCAAGCTATGAACTCCAGGGCATCAGGTATTGGCAGACAAGCATGCATTTACACATTACAATAGAAAATCAAAGGACTTGTTGACATTTTAGCTTATTATTATCCAATCACCTGGAAAATACAAATAGAACATTAATTACATTATTATTATTATTATTATTATTATTATGATTATTATTATTATTATTATTATTATTATTATTATTGTTGTTGTTGTTATTATGTAAAATATATATTATAACAAGGCAACTATGGGAGTTTACTGGGGGGAGGAAGTGAGGATGAGGTCTGTTTGTAAACAAAATATTCCTGGAATGTCATGTCTCACTGACCCAGTTTAGCATCAAAAGGAATAATCTTCCTCAGTTATGATAATCAGTTTTTATTCTTTTTATTTTTGTTCTAACTAAAGAACAGCCTAATTGTAATGGTGTGAAGGGATTATACTAGATTAGAGAGATGTTAGTGGTTAATAAAACAGGCAGATGACCGAAGGCTGGGCTCCCGCCAGAGTGGGTAATCTCTCTCACAACACACAGAGGTTAATCCTGGAGGTTTACAGACCATCCTGTGACTTACAGATGGATGTGTCCAAAGAGTTTCCATCTGCCCCACACAACATTAAATAATAGACATGCTGACCGTACTAAACATCTTATTAAACAGTAAACACAAATTACTGTTGCATTGTAATATTTTGTGAAATGGAATAAAGAGACTTGTTACTCATTTAAATTTTCATCCTCAAAGCTTTCATCTGAAAGTTTTGCAAAATTCAGAAAACCTGTCAAAATCTGTTATTGAACTGTTGAGATCCTGAGACTACAGTGGGACCATCTTTCACACAGAGTGTTAACTGTATTTAATATCCAGATTGGGTTATCCTATTCACATAGATTATTCATCACAATATGGGGTTAACCCAGCTCTCTCTGACTCCTGGCCCACATAACCGTGGGAATCCAAGGCCATTAGCAGGCTTTATACTGAAGCAAATTCAAAAGGATGGTCCCAACTACGTTAACCAGACATGGGACTGGCAGCTGTTTTGTATAAACATCAGTAACTAGTCCACCTTTTTATAAAATCAAGTAATCACTCACTTACTGAGATTGTTTTTGCATTCAGTTATTAACAAATGTACTCTAATTTAATGGGAATGTCTGGACTTTAGAAATACAAAGTTGTTAATCCGTTATTATTAATTAGTACATTAGTACACGTAATCATGATGACAGGCCATATACGTCATGTTAAAGTTTACATGTATGATGTTTTACTGTCTTTCCTCTCAGATGCCCTGGAGGTGCTGACTGCCATGAGGGAGTATGTTCATACGTTCTTCGGCTGCAGAGAGTGTGCACAGCACTTTGAGAGCATGGCCCGGGAGAGCCTGTTTGATGTCTCTACTTCCTCCTCTGCAGTCATCTGGCTTTGGTCAAGACACAACCGGGTCAATAACAGAGTGGCAGGTATTTTATTTTTTCCCATTAAATATATTTCTATTAAAAAGATGATGATAAGGAATTTAAGGAAGTTCATATTTATGAATGTTTTTCTCTTTAAATGCGTTTTTAGTAGTAAGACTAAAGAGGATGAGGGGTCAAGGGAAGACGGATCCACAGATCAGACACCAGCTGTCGTGTGGTCTTAGTCTTTCCAGGATCACTTGTTTAAGTCTCAGCCATGACTGCCTCTCTTAACAATATCCAGTGTAGCTTTGTTACTACATGCTTGAGTACATGTGCTTGATTTGAGCAAAAGATCATTTTAGAGTTTCCACATATAAATACAAATGCTTATTTAGAATGCCATTGGAATTCCTTTTGTCACTGTATTCATATCACCCCCGCAATTGATTCCAAACAGCTAAACAACTCTCTAGAGTGTGCTTGTTCTTTTGTCTAGGCTCATCTGATGTATTAGGCACACGACTGTCATTAACAGCTCACTTTGTTAAATGACTGTTTTGTGGCGTCCCTTCGTGTCTCAGGGACAGCTTGTGGTGAGCAGCAGGACCCAGGACACCCCTCTCTTTTGGTGCCTGCTCCCTTGACACTCCAGCAGTGCTCAGTCCTGTCCCATCCGTCTTCCTCCTCTTTCCGTATTGCTGTATTTCTCTTTGCGCTCCCCCTCCCCCGGGACTCATATTCTCCGCTTAACAAGTAATAGCATAGCATCCTCACAGAGCAGGAGCCCAGCTGCCTGTGGCACACACACAAAGCCCATAGTATTGTGTGGCAGCAGGTGGCAGAGACCACCACACAAGCAGCAGCCCCTCCTCTTAACCAGTCATACGCCTCCTGACAAGCGTTTGCGGCACGGGTCAAGTGCACGGCGTGTTGTGGGGAGTGGAGTAGTCATGATGGAGGGCTGGGGTCTACAGGAATAAAAGGGGTGCAGCAGAGAGGCGAACCGGAGGGTTTGGCGTTTAGAGCAGTGAGTGGCAGCATGTCCCAGCGGACACCAGGCTCCATCTCTGCCCACGCTACCCCTCCTGTCCCCTGTCCTAAAGGGAAGCTCTTTAGCAGCCCGCCCGCCCCTCCTTTCAAGAGCAGCCATGCATGAAAGAGCAGCTATTTGTAAAGCGACCCAACAATTAATTTAGCTGGCAACAAAGAGGCCCCAGGGCCCTGAGCCGTCCTGCACGGGCAGAATTAAGAGCAGTGGCAGCACTGTCCTGTTGCTGCTTGTCAACAGGCGGAGTCTGATTCGCATATCCACAGACAAACCTGAGGGCACCATAGGAAACAGAGGCTTAAGGCTGATTGCACCTTATGTACTTAATAATAATAGGTTAATGATAGACTAATACTGCCATAGTGCTATCTTGTATGAAATTATGACAGTATGAGTTTTGTCATAATTAAATAATACATAATTTAAAGTTCATCTTTTGAGTTGGAAGTTTTACTTATTAAAATGCACTAATGTTAAATAAACAATTCTTCTGTGTGCTAGTTGCTTTACATTTATCCCTTTAATACTTAAATCCCTACATATTTGGATAGATACCATTCAGATTGATAACATAAATATTTTGTTATACCAGTGTTCAAATATCCAATTGACAAGCTTTATAAGCTATCCCAGCCCCAGTGTTCCTGTTCATAAGTTGTATGCAACACCCCTCTCCTTCTCAGACCTACTACAGTGGCTTCATATTAATGTGAATTTAAAACCATGATTTTGTCATATTGTCACTTTTATATCATTCAGTAAAACTCCTGACTCTCTCATCATGACAGCTGAGCCTGTGGTGTAGTGTGCATGCTTCACTCTCAGAATTAGTGCTGAGGAAGCTGGTTGGGCACACTGAACAATACATATTTATACCTGATGAATATGTATGCGCAGCAGTGATGACATCCTTGTGACAGGCCATTGTGGCAATCTCAATATCGCTGCTATGGCTAAAGTCACCCTGGCTGCAAACCTGGTGAGCTGATTAGAATAAGGAAACTGTGTGTGTGTGTCTGTGTCTGTGTGTGTATGTTCGTGTGTGTGTGTGTGTGTGTGTGTGTGTGTGTGTGCGTGTGTGTGTGTGTGTGTGTGTGTATGTGTGTGTGTATGTTCGTGTGTGTGTGTGTGTGTGTGTGTGTGTGTGTGTGTGTGTGTGTGTGTGTGTGTGTGTGTGCGAGTGTGCATGGGTGTGCACACGCATGTGTGTGTCCACTTACCTGCTGATATGTATAAGAGCCCCCTCCCACCAGCCAGGCCTATCCAGGCGCTAGTAAAATTGATGTATCCTTTATGTAAAGTACTGTATGCAGAGTACGTACACATGCATATGACGGAGATTAATCGTGAGTGGAGGAGCGCGGGGGAGAGGTGCGAGAGGATGTAAATTGACAGTGTTGTAAAGTGACAGACCTGCTGGTGCTCTGCTGTTTTTTTATCACGTACACACAAACACACAATACTCTGTCGGTGACAACAGGCAATTTATTACCAGGAGCTGCCACATGTGTGTCCTTGTAACGCAGTTGTGCCAGTGCATAGTGCAGATCTGTTGTGAGAGGGCTGACAAGACATGAAAGAAAACATGTTAAAAGAAAAAGTTTTAATTGATTGAAAAAGGTTTCCCTACTCCCTTGAGCTTTCCACCAGTTTCATGTTCAATTTGGAGATTGGACTTGCTCTCCAAATGTTGTGAAGGGACAGGTGGCCCAGAGCACGTGGTCTGCTCCCTCTAAATGGGGATTACATGTGTGTGTACGTGGGTAAGCTGTCCAGTTTGGCCACATCTATTATTTCAGCGGACCTCCCACTGGGATGTCCCACAAGCCCATTGATCATTGTTAGCTGCTGTCACACACACACAAACACACAAAAATATCAATCCGCAGATTACACACACAGTGACGTGTGATTTACATATACACACTTAGGCACATACGTACACATATGCATATAGGCACTTAGATTTTACGAGGCTCGTGACAAGATCAAATGGGTTCAACAGCAGATTGCATCCAGTCCTCAAAGCACTTAGCTCTGTGAGTATATGCTACAACAAGGCACACAGAATGTACAACAATAGATAAAGCTGCTGACTGGAAGAGCCCTTTCCTTACTGGATGTGGCAATGAATCTAAGTGCAGACTTCACCTCCAGGGTCTCATGCAAATTAATGAAGTAGTCGGTTGTTTGGCTCTATAACGTAACTTGAAGCAAATGCAAAAGTTGTGATCTTACTTTGTTGGTGTCAAAATCTAAACAAATAGTATTGATATTTGTTTTAATGAGGCATAAGTAAATTAAGTAAATCAGGCATAAAATAATTACAGTTTAGACTTTTTTTGGTCACTGTTATCAAGTGAGATGCAGCTAAGTGAAGTTTTACATTGTTAGGACTGATGTGCAAAGACAAGATAAATTGGCATATGGATTTAAGGAAGTCGGTTGGTTAATCTACTTGGCTTTTATTGACCAATAACATGTAACCAACTTTCTGTTGGTTAAATTAACAATGTTGTGGTTGTACAAAACAAAATTTAAATTCAGTTGAAACTGAAGTAAAAATATTTTCATGGTTTTGTGGGTGTTAGATATCTGTTAAGGCTCACTGTGAACTGTATATTTGGAAATTGGGTTCGTCATGCAGGTGGTGGGTAGTGATATGTATGATAACAAAAAATAGTACATTGTACATATTTTTGTGTACTTTCCTAGGCGCATTAAGTGAGGACCCTTACTTCCCAAAGATCCAGTGGCCCTCTCCTGAGATGTGTCCGTTGTGCCATACTGTCAAAGTCAACGGAGACCACAAGTGGGATCTGGATCAGGTGCTTCCCTTCCTCACATCATACTTTTCCAATAGCAGCATTCTCACAGGTACAAACATTAGCTCTAACGGGATTCATATAATTAATGTCACAGACTTCATTAACTATACACATTGTTTTTACTTCAGACTTTCTTGACGACGAAAGCATAATCCTTGAAAAACAAAAAGAAAAACAGGCTTCTGAGGCCAAGAAACGCCTTGGAAGAGAAGTCAAAGAGGCCACAACAGTGAATCCTCTATCTTTACTTCCTACTATCCAAGAAGAGGAAGAGGAGGAGGAAGAAGAGGAAGAAGGCCCACAGGATGAAGCTGTTGCAGAGGACGTGGCAGGTCGTAAAAACTATGACACTACTCCCTGGGCCAAATCTGACATGGGGCTGGGCGAGAGACGCCAAAAACGGGCACATAGTAGGCCTGTAATTGTCGGCATGAGAATGAAACCACAACCAGAAGATATAGTGGATCTCGACTCTTTTGTAAACCAGCACTACAGGGCTAAGGCTCTCGCTGCCTCCAGTCGAGTTAAACGTCGAACGCTACAGAGAAAGGAGGAACAGGAACCAATGCCCATATTTGGACTTGGGCTGGGACTAGACTCTGGCCTGGGTATGGTTGGCCTGGAGCCTATGGAGCCTGAGTTTGAGAGCCAGAAAAGAAAACGTCTACAGAAACGAGAGCTATCACATCAGGTTTATAATGTCAAAGAAGGGGAGAGCCACAGAATGGGGTGGGTGTCTATGTTTAGTGTAGGCTTTTCCAAAGTGGACATAAGCCTCTGTGTCATCCTCTATTTCCTATCCTCAGTGTGTCTCCTGACCATGTACATGTTCTTTAAAAACCGGCTAAGAATACGACGACCAAAAGTGTCTCAACTATGAACTGATTGTGGAAAATTATACAATCAAGAATGACCATTTGCATTTAGTTCCCAGTTGGTTCGCATTACAGTCCGGTGTCAGGCTAAGGGGATGGCTGTAGATTAGCAGCTCCTAAGCTCACTACTTAAACGTTGCCTACTACCACATTAACCATTGCCATCCACGTTTCCAGGTTAAAAGGGAAATGTTATTGTTTAAAAATAAAAAATGAATGTAGCTTTTTAACAAGTCCTCCGGACCAGAAGATTCAGTTTGAGCATTTGACTGTGAGGAGTTATAAAACTATGACTAGACATTTGTACTGTATTTTATGGGATTTTTAGATTAATTTGGCCTCACACTTTCAGCCCTAAAATTGATCAGTATTTTATTTAAGAAGGTATGTCATATTTTGTCAAATCAATCTCTAAATCGATTGATTATAAGATATGGTGTTTTAGGCTTTCATGGTCAATATTTAGAGGAGAATCACAGTCCATAGATATACAATAAGCACAAAGCTGTTTCCTGTAGTAGGTTTTTGACTTTGTATATTGATCAAACTTTACATTGTGACCACTTGCCTATTATTACTGGTAGTATTTTTTGTGGTTGATTGATCTGTATTTCAACTGGTCTAACAGTCCAACACACCATCTCTTATGGTGTAACTAAAAAGATGGAATATCACCACTTTAAATATTACATCATACACAACCCTGACCACACTTTAAAGCTACTATTTGTAATTATTGACTGACCCCCTGCATTCTCACATAGCACCACTAGATGCTACCTACGTTACTGCTGTCTGACATAAACATCTGTCATCTACTGGTTTAAAAAAAACTTATAGATGGTAAGTATATATATGTATGTGTGTGTGTGTGTGTATATGTGTATATATATATATATATGATATACATACATACATCTTTTTTTACTTGCATCTGCAGTGTTAAGTGAAGTTGTTTCTCATCAACACTTTCTCACCAAATCAATAAAATTATTTTTGATAAAGACCCTTTCTATGCTGTCATCCTTAGGTGTAAGCCCCAAAGAAGGCTGCAGTTTGATCAGTTTGTTTTGGCATTTCCATTTTTGCTTTGATGTTTTGTGTGTCCAAAATATGTTTATTGGTGATTGGATTTAAATTTGGGAATAACAAATTTGTGTTTTTGTTTTGATGAAGATGATTGAGGCACGGGTGTACCAGGGTGCAGCATGTATAAAATGGGGGTTAAACTATCCAAGGTTGAAGGAAAAAGCCTGTTGCCATCTGCTGTTCTGCACAAACTAAATCCTAACAATTTCATTGGGATTATAGCAAGTGAATAATCCAGCTTTCCTTTAGGGGAAGAGATTACCCTTGAGGATTAGCTCCCTGCAGATAATAAACTTTATTAAAACGTAATCAGCTTTGGTGGGCCTTCTTCCCTCACACACTTGGAGGTGGGCATAGCAGCCCTCAGGGACTGGCCCATGTTACTACTGAGAGATAGTGATATGGATGAAAGAGAAGGATGAGTAGTTGAAGGACCTAGGGTTGACGTTTGGCTGTAACTTGAAGGACGAACCCTGCTTGATCTTGAGCTGTGTGTCTAAGAACATTTTAATTCCCTTGACTTCTGACCTTTGTGCCTTGACCCACCAATCTCAAATGTTTTGCCTGCATCAAACACTTTTTAATAATTTGGATAATCAATTACGTTCCTAATGCACCTTTTAAAATGTATTTTGTATGCATTACAAAAGGGGAATTCCTGCTAATCAGGAGTATCAAGGTGGACTAATAACCTTTTGTGCATATAACCATTAAAAAACAAACAAAGGCTATGTTTAAAAGGCCAGTATTACACTATTTTATGATCTATGTTATAATGTTGTTTCCTCATCACAAACAGACCTGGAGTTTAACACACAGATCCTACATATTTAGGCTGTGATCTTCCCGCAAACAGAAACCACCTTGTGATGTTATGTGGTGATGCAGGAAGTGCTCCACTGTGTTTTTAAACTCCATACACCATCACTAGAATAATTTGACTTGCCACTCTACTGAACAAAAGGTAAAAGGAAGCTGTTAACTAGAAAGCTCACATTACATGACATCGCAAGGTAGAACAGAGCATTTTCTTTCTTTCGTTGTTGCTTTTTCATATGTTTGATAATGATGTGACTCAAATATTGGTTTAGCAAAAGCTTTATACCAGATGCCCTAACTGACACCATCCCATTTTTATGGTTTGAAACTGGAAAGATCTTGTGATGCTCTGTAGTTTTTTTCTCTATAATTAGGACTTAAATGTTCATTCGTTTTTTGGTTGCATTCACTCTTGCACAGTCACCACTTGGGACACAAAATTGGGACTAAACTGAGACTAAACCTGGGAGTAAACCAGAACTAGAACATGTCCAAACTAAGTTGAACCGGGCCCAAGCTAGGACAAAGTGTGTATATAAACTTTCCATGTTAGCTTCTCGAGCAATGTAGCTTATCTGTTTAAATGTTACCTTGTTGTAAATGGATTGAGCCCTGTGACTCCTGATGCTATGGCTCCACACAAGCCTTTGCCCAAGCGTTTGAGCTTACTGCACTACATGAGCCTGGTGCTGGTTCCTTATAATGAGGGTTAATGAGGAACTTGGCAGCATTTGTATGAGTCTGCTGCTCTGCCAGAAGACAGTAGTTCACATTGAGGACAGAGTCTTCATATTTGAATAAATCATGACATGTATTACTTCTGAATCGTTTATTAAAATATACATTTGTAAATATATTATTATTAAGAAATCAAGACAAAAACATACTCATGGAAAAATGTAATATATAACTAAACTGCAATATAGTTTGCACTCTAGTTTCATTCAATCCCTGGAGTATTGTGCGGAGCAGAGACAAAAACAACACAAACATTGGACATTGTAGTTGTCTGAGAGCTTATACTGAAGGGTAAAAAGCTCACCTTGCTGCCCTGTTGTTCTCTTCCATAAATTAGACAATGTGGGGTTTTATGATGGCTTCTCTGCTGTACACTCAGCATCCATGTTTATTGCCCTGGGCCATTGATATTAAAATTCAGGAGCAGCTAGATGCATTTTTCTGTCATCTCTCTTTCTGACTTTAATAATACTATAAAGCTTGCTGCTGTGGACAAAGCTGGAGGAGGAGGGCTGAATAAATTATGAAAAACAGGTTAATATATGGTGTTGGTATATATCACATCAAAACTAAAGCCGGATCCCCTTTTGGATTTTAACATTGAGCCTTTTAAAGGCAAGAGTCAAGTAGGGTCAGGTCACACCATTTTACTGCCGCCCCTCCCCCTCTCACTGACCAGAACATCTCCCAAACATCTTACCCTCTGTGGAGCTGGAGGGACAGTTCAAGGCCTACTGTCCATCAGGGTTACTCCAAAAGCATCTGGCATACATTGTTTGACAATCCAAACGTCACAGTAATCATAATAATAATATAACAATATCAATAACAACAACAGCAATAATAATGATAATAATGATGATAATAATAATAATAATAATAATAATAATAATAATAATAATAATAATAATAATAATGAATATGTTCTATTGTCTATTTACTATCTATGTATTTTCAATGCATTAGCCTATTATTATTATTATATTATTATTATTAATGCATTATAATAATAATAATAATAATAATAATAATAATAATAATAATAATAATAATAATAATAATAATAATAATAATAATAATAATAATAATAATACATTTGCATAATAAATATCAGATTTCTGTTTTATCTGGGTCATGGAGTTTTAATACAGGGCAATGGCGCCAGTGATTGGAGTCAAACGAGCCTATTAGCGCCTGGTGTCAGCTTTACGGGTCAGGTTCAATCAGGGAATTGGAAAATATCATTTCTGACGTGAATAGATTTGTTTTTTCAACCAATCTCTTCTACTAATTACCCAAATGGACAGGAGCTGTCAGGAGACAATAACTATTCCCTAATAGAATTTGCCCCCCAAGTGCAATTTAATTTTCTCGGCGCTCTCTCGTAAGGTTTTCCATGTTCTCTCCCTCTCTCTGCTCCCAAAGCTCGGGGACGTACTCTGTGCCATGTCCGGCATCAGACACGGAGGATCTGGGAGTGACAGTGGACCATCCGGACTGTGCTTCACCGCCGCTGCAGGAACGACGAAGATGAAAATGGGAGGGGTAGATCCAGGACAAATGAGGTGTGTGGCCACGTATCTCACAATTATTCAGAAAACTTTTAAAGTAGTGTTATTTAGCTTATTTGACTTGGATTGTTAAAAACTATCTTTGCATAAAACGTAAGCCCTCGGTCGTGCGTAAAAGCTCATGTGCAGCTCGTGTAGTTTATGCAAAGCGGGCCTGCAGCTCACGTCACGCGCGGCTTCTGTTTAATACTGTAGAATATGGGCCTGGTGTAAGAGGACAGATATGAGGCTTCATTTGTGGAGTCCTCGTTCAGTCAGATGGATCTGTGAATCGCACATGTCAATGGAGGGGTCGACTGAAATATTAGATCTAATTAGAGGTGGCTGGGTCAGCGGCAGTGGCAAAGGAGTTGCCCTCTGCTTGAGTTATTGCCCCTTGCTTCCTGCGCACCCCTCGCTTCTTAGGCTATTGCTCTACTTGATTTCGTCTGATTTCGTGCAGGTCACATTGATAAAACGCCCATTCTCCGCGTCCTGTAGCTTACTGATTTGACCTGAATATGAATGTTTAACATATAGGACAGGCTCCCTTTCGTCACTCCATCATTTAAGCGCGCATTAGTGGAGCCCCTCACCAAACCCTCTCTCATCTTTTTTCTTTTTGCGTTTTGCGCCCGTCAATTATTCTAATTGCATTGGCCTTTGCTGACAGGTTAAGAGCATTTCTATTTGCATTGTTTTTCTGATGCAGCTAAAGAGTCTCTGTTGCAACATTCAAACTAATTGAATAGTTGAATAAATAGAATGATCTTGAGGGTAAAAGTGTATAATTGAAATAAAGTAAGACGAGATGATTTTCAGGACAAACACAATGGTGAAGAGGATGGATTGCATTTTGGATGGATGGATGCTAAAAGGGTGGCCCCTGCTCTGAGGAGCGGCTTAAAATCCGTTGGATAAATTCCTTCAATATCATATACTGCTTTTTAATCACTCTATGTGCATTTCATTTGGTTAAAATACAATGCCAACGGTAAGCACAGCCTACGGCTTATGGGATTGTGTGTAGACTACATTGTGTGTGATTTAGTCCAGGCTACAGCTATAATAATAATAATAATAATAATAATAATAATAATAATAATAATAATAATAATAATAATAATAATAATAATAATAATAATCAGCAGCAGCAGCAGCAGCAGCAGCAGCAGCAGCACCATCATAACCTGGTAGGCTTTGCGCAGGACGGGCTCTTGTGGGCTGGTTGGAGCGCGTGTAGAGCGTCTGCTGGAGCGTTCCTCCTGCACTTGAAGTAAATTGGAGCAGAAGACTGAGTTCATATGTTTGAACCAGCGGCCCTCCGTCGGGAATATGTTATCTACGAGAGGAGCCACGCGCGAGGTAGCAGCTCAAATCAACAGTGTCACGAGGACTAAAAGCGCACCTGACACGCGCGCACAGGGCCACACAGGGAGAAAATGAGGAGCTGTGTCCAGTTACATCCCGAGTACCTCTTCTATGACCATTTCTATAGCAACTGGTCAGTTGTGTTGAGAAATCCGTTATGTAGGCCTAGATTTGATTTAGGCAACTTTTTTTTTTGTCTATTTGTGCTCTCAATAAGCTTGGCCTGTGTGAGCCTATTGTGGATATGTGAGCTTAAACACCTCAGCCCATGCAGCATTTAACTAAATCTGACCGTCATGGGTAGGCCTATATTAAACTACTAACTGCACCATGCGTGGAGTAGGCTATTTCTTGTCCAGTCCGAGAAAGCCTCTTTCTTCAGCCTCATCCGGAGCCTGCTGGGCCGGTGCTCCCAGGGGATCCACTGCAGTGCTATTTATGGTCTCCACGGAAACCTGGCCCCGCCCCTTAAGACATGTCCATGTCTGTGTGCCTGGGGGTTATACACCTTCAGGGGATGCTTTCCTCGCGCCACCCTCCCATTGGACGGTTATGAGTTTCTGCCGCGCTGACGTCACGGCCCGCCGCCCCTGCAGCGCTGAATGGAGCGAGAGCCTGTCTGAGCCCATCCAAAAGAGCTGGGCAGCGTCCCGGGACAGGAGCTACAGAAAGGGAATCGTACCCATCTTTTAAGTGACAGCCGACACAGGCCCGAGCGCAGAGCAGGAGCCTCCTTGTTCGGGACACCGGACGGCTGCAGCGGGTGTGCAGGGTGTGCGTCTCCCGCGTTGGATCACGATGATGCAAAGCGCGGCAGTGCTGCCGACAGAGAGCCCTGTGAAGAGTTTACCGGAGATTCTCGGAGTGCCACTGCAACGTAAGAGAGCCATTCTCCTCTTGAGTGTTATTGTAGTTTATATGCACTGCGGCAGGTTAGGACACGGCCGTGCGTTAGAAAAGAGTCAAACTGACTGACTCTGTGCAGTGATGGCATGGACGGTCTACTGGCCACCACAGGCCAGTGTCCTGGTCCACAAAACCAACTGTAAGGGATGAAAAGGCAGTCTCATCCTTGTTTCCTTTGCAATGACATTTGCTGACACTAAAAGCCAAGAAATAAAAACTAATGAAGGCCTTTAGTGTAATATCTGGACACTGGAACACTAAGAAGCAAAATTCACCAAAATACTGAGAGGGTTGTTATTATGACGTTTTCTGGTCACTGCTAGCCTGGGAAAATAATTACTCTTATTTTCATGTCCTCGTGTTGCTTGGTGTTATTTTTCCCAGAACTGCCATCAGGTAAAGTGCGCGTATTTTAAATGATGTTGGTTTGTCTTTCCTCATTTGGTCTGATGTGTGCTCCATGCTAAGATCAAACAACGTTAATCACATCCTTGAGCCCTTGCAACCTTCCCAACATATTACAGTGTTTTCGTTGTTATTATTATTATTATTATTATTATTTTATTTAAATTAAAAAAAAGAAAGAAAAGAAAAAAAAGAAGAAGAGGAAGAAGAAAGAAAGAAAGAAAGAAAGAAAGGAAAGAAAAAGGAAATAAAAAAAATATGAACGAGATATTTTTAGTCGTTTCTGAGCTTGATCATAAGAGCGCGTGCAAATACCACTCATGATAAATACAAATATAAAATATATTATATTGTCATTATTATATTATTATAATGTAGATTATTAAGATGCCTATATAAAATTTAATTCTAATCATAACTATTCATTTTAAAATGTGGTTTGTGGAAAACAATTACAGGTTCATTCGAACCTATTATATAGTGTGAATAATATGTGAATTATAGAGCCTACAGTTTGAAGAAGCCTCAATCAAAAGATAAACAAAGATATTGCCACCCTGCTGCACCCTCCTGATTTGGTTAGGTCTATATGTGTTTATTATTTTTGGTAAATGTATCAGCAGCAGTGTGTTGCTGACTCGGGACAATAAGAGCAGTCAAAAGCCAAACCTGCAGCACATTTGTCTGCGACGTGTTTTCACAAGTGATCCGACAAAGTGCGGAGGGCAAAGACACGAGCGTCTAAGACGTGCACCATCTCCACATGCAAAATAAAGTGAGGAGCAGGGGCCAAAATACCCACAGAAAGTCTGACCTCGTGGCTTTACTCTGCTCACGCACGCACGCGCACGGGGCTGGACGCTGCACGAGGACAGAGTCTGTGCCAAGTCCGCGCTGCTTTCCTTTCAGCACCACTCCTCAGTAAAAGCAGCCCCATCTATTCCCGCATTTAACATTCATCTCGCGTTTTATAAAAGTGCTGTCACATACTCCGACACTTTCTAAAATACAGGCCTACTTTTTCTTACTTTGCCTTATTCTTTAGCTGTTAAAAATGTCTTTTACAGGGAGCAAACCGAACACAATTCTACAGATTAGTCTCGCACCGTTTATCAGGACCAATAATTTTTGTTTGTAAAAAAAATAAAATATGATTTATCTCAACATAAATAATTACGCTATAAAAACATGTTTTACTTCATTATTTTAAAAACATATTGGTAAATCTGTGCGCCAGCTGATTTCTGAACGGCGTGTGTTTATTAGCAGATTAAGGTGATAAGATGAGACACAAAACGCGTGAGATGAGACGTGCTTTGTGACGTGTTTAAAGATAACGTGGGCTGCGCGTGCATGAGCTGCTGCTGGGGTCGCTCCCGTGTCACACCGAGGAAGAATTTACTCCTAAATGATAACCTCACTTTATTTATTACTATATGTAGTTTTACTTAATTTAGAGATATGTTTTTGTTCGTGTGCAGCATGTTCTTATTGGCATCGGAATTAACGTCATCATCCACACACCAAAAGAAAAAGAAAAATCAGCACCATGGACAGTGACGGAAACAAAGCGAATTAGACGAACACGGTTATTAACCAAGACTCTGGGGTTGGAAAAATGTGAAATTTTAACAATGCTCTACTAAATCTGATTGCTAAAGAGGGTTTATGAAGTGTCTCTGGGCCACCAAATTTAAAGTGTGCTCTATGGAAATGTGTAAGCTTAAGGTTTCTGCCCGTTTTAAGAATGACAGTATTGATATTTTATTTGTACAGATGTACACATTCAACACACAAGAGCAAAGCATAAATAAACGTTGTTGGTTGTTGTGTTCTGTATTGACCTCATGAAACCAGTGCTTATATTATTTTGGGTGTGTTTTGCAGAGATCCCTCAGTGCGCAGGATGCAGTCAACACATCCTGGACAAGTTCATCCTCAAAGTGCTGGACAGACACTGGCACTCCAAGTGCCTCAAGTGTGCAGACTGCCAGACCCCGCTGGCCGACAAGTGCTTCTCCAGAGCAGGGAGTGTCTACTGCAAAGAGGACTTCTTCAAGTGAGTGCTGTGGTTTACTATACAGTTGTGCTAAATATGTGCTTTTATTGCATGCAATTGCATGACATGGCAAGACAAAAGAAAATAATCAAAAATTTACATTAAATTAAACATTAAACTAACATTAAAATAACAATTGAATTTAATTCGTAGGAAACACAATTCTTACAGTATTTGCCTGCAATCTCATTGAATTTGTTTTTGTTCAGTTGAGTTGATTTCCCTCCACAACACGATCAGTAGCTGGGTATGGGCTATAGGCCTGAATCATATTTGAAGTTTTATTGTAGAGATTCTAAGTTCTTTGGGCTTATTGGATAGATTTGGGGTCAGTGGATGTGTCTACATTTTTCAGATGATATAATGAAACACTTTATTGTGTTTTTGTGTGTAACTGAATCACTCTTTTCTTGGCTGTTTGCACCCTACACTTCTCTGTCCATTTTGAACAGAAACATGCAAACATCTGCTCTCCTCCATTCATCACACAATGTCTATTATTAAAAAGGAAGCTTACCTCCACTTTGGCACCAGAAATAATTAGGATCTATACATCGACCTCCATTGACCAAGCATTGCATATTCTTTCTGTTGACATCACATACTAAAGGCTGTCTTGCGTGTGTGTTTGGTGCAGGCGTTTTGGAACAAAGTGTGCATCATGCCAACAGGGGATCCCTCCCACGCAGGTAGTACGGAAAGCACAGGACTTTGTGTATCACTTGCACTGCTTTGCCTGCATAATGTGCAGTCGACAACTGGCCACTGGGGACGAGTTTTATCTCATGGAGGATGGGAGACTGGTGTGCAAAGTGGACTATGAGACAGCCAAACAGAATGGTAGGTCTGCTTTTTGTCCATACTCCATACACGCACGCACACACACACACACACACACACACACACACACACACACACACACACACACACACACACACACACACACACACACACACACACACACACACACACACACACAAATATATAACTGATAAAGAGTTACAACCTCTGTCTCTGCTCAGTGCAGTGAAGTGACAGTGGGCCTATGGTGTTTGTCATGGGGGTGTATTTGTTGTCGTCCTCCTTTTTCTTTATGCATCTGAGATTGATTATGTAAAGCAAGTCTCCAATATGGAGCAGTACCAATAACTCTGATCCTTTGGCTCTGTAGCTGACTAAATTTATGTCCTGCTGCTGCAGTGGGACAGATGCACAAGGACAACTCACCTTTCTAAATGACCATTCAACAATTACAGAACACTATAGTTTTGACTGTTTTTGTCACTCACACATGTGCTGCTGTTTGCAGATGATTCAGAGGCAGGGACCAAGAGACCCAGGACCACCATCACAGCCAAGCAGCTAGAGACGCTCAAAAGTGCCTATAAGAACTCGCCTAAGCCGGCACGCCATGTCCGGGAGCAGCTGTCCTCAGAAACAGGCCTGGACATGAGAGTGGTGCAGGTAGCCCTTTCACGATGAACATGAAATATGACATATCGTGTAGTTTAGTTGGATGGATTGTTGATTCTCTTGCCTTGTTCAGGTGTGGTTTCAGAACAGGCGAGCAAAAGAGAAGCGGCTGAAGAAGGATGCAGGGCGCCATCGCTGGACTCAGTTTTATAAGAGTGTCAAACGCAGTCGAGGAGGGACAAAAGCGGAAAAGGAAAGTTCAGCTGACGACGCAGGCCTCAGCGACAGTGAACTCAGCTTCAGAGGTGAAATTTAAAACTATTGTTGAGTCACTGAAACATTTGTGCTAGTTCAATATGTATACATTATATATAACATAAGATGGGAACGTCTGCACTAGTGCAAATAATTTGTTCATATCAGAGCAAATTCTGTATATGACAAAAACAAATGTAAATAATATTATTTGACTGCAAACACTTCTTGATATGATTACCACATTGTGCTCCTGCCCTCATCCAGAGATGGAGATTATTGGAAAACTCAGCGAGTACTTAGAGCTATGCAAATGATAGTTTAGACATGCCTTTGTTATTTAAGGCCCACAATGCCCATATTGGGAAGCCATAAAAGTCTGTGGGCCACTTTTAAAAAGAAGGCACTTTTTATGAGAAATGAAAAGATGGCGACAGAAACTCCATAAAGCATGTGAGGCTTTTAGTCAATTAGAGCTGAGCGCTCTGGGCTATTGTTGTGACTGAGGCCACTCCAGAGTGATGGAGATGGAACAAATACTTTGTGCTGCGGTAACTGCACAGACACAGATTTACTGTAGAAGAAGTTAAAACACTCCCTTCCTCATATTCATTCAAAATTGACAAGGAGCTGGCTTCTCTTACTTCCAAGAGTTCAAGAGCGCATTTCGTGTTCATAGAGATAGATAGTATTGAAATGTTTCCATAAATGTGCTGAAATTAAGTTGACTTGTCTCCTCCTCAGATGACCAGGTGCTGTCCGACCTGGGCCACACTAATGGCCTCTACGGGAGTGTGGGGGACGTGACCAGTGGAGCGGTGCTTAATGGGAGCTTCACTGTGGATGCAGCGGGACAGCCCTACCATGACATCAGAGCAGGAAGTCCTTATGGTCTGCCTCAATCGCCATCGTCCATCGGCTCTCTGCCCGGACACACCCCTCTGCTCAACAACCTAGCGTTCAGCATGGACAGTCTGGTGGCACAAGGGGGGACTGGGGGCGTGGGCCAGGCCCTCAGAGCCATGGCAGGAGGCCCCACCTCAGACCTGTCCACAGGCAGCAGTACGGGATACCCTGACTTCCCCACCAGTCCCGCCTCCTGGCTCGACGAGATGGACCATTCGCAGTTCTGAGCCTCTGAGAGCACAGTGCAATCTATGGGGACCCAAGGGAAAGACTCAAGGCTTTTTACATTTGTATTGTTCTCCAGACAGGAGTTTGGTAAAGAGAAGGAGAATAGGGGTCCAGATTTGTAGACTTGTCTCATCACTTAGTACATGACTGGAGAGAGTGCAGCTGAATTTTCAACACTGTACCATGTCCCATTTTTATTTGAAACAACTTCATTTTGTTTTTTTTCACTCTGGAAAAAGAGTGAATTTCGACAAACCACACGCCTGTGTTACAGCTACAAGGACTCCTTCCCCGTGGTCTCTCACTCATGTCAGAAAAACTGCTGTGGCCACATCAAAGCCTTTCTTTTGCACTTTACTCTCCCTGTCTTTTCCCATTGTCCGGATGAGAAGAGGAGAAACTATCTGTATGCACAAGGCAGAATCACAGTGATTTATTGGGAGAAAAAATACAAAAAACAGTGGCACAAGTGTGAATTTTGACCCATGAAAAGGTTTTATATTGTATCTCTGAAGCTTCTGAACACTTCAGTTATTTGGAGGTAGCCACAGTGTGTCTGTCTGTTCATCTCACAATATTTTGTGTTTTTCAAAGATCTGAGGAGGTGCTGGACTTGTAAAATGGCTGTATGCTCAGAGCAGACATTGTGTTCTAATGTTATGATTTATTATGAAAATGACGGTTTTCAGTTTGAGAAAAACACATCTGATGATCTAAACATACACTGATCGAGTTAAACATTTTATATTGTTTATTTTAACTTGAAATTCACATATTTTCTAATATATTGGAATAGAAAAGCTGTCAAGTATTAGCAGGGACTATGTTGAGATATCTGTCTTTCTTTGGTCTGATCCAGGCTTCTCGTGGTAATCTACTCAGTGTTGCAGGGCTTTGGCTTTGCCCCATATCAACCTACTTACTAACCCCAGATGTGGCAGCCCTGCGTGGCTCCATCACAGAGGGATTAAGGGACTGTCCCTCCTTCTACTTGGGCCACGTACTGCGGGTCAGGAGTGGATTCTTAGTTCAGGCCACACAAGCTGAAACCCACAGAAGGAGGGCAGACGTCCAAGAATATATGAGGGACTAGGGCTGTGCAATAAGACAACAAAATGTATCATGATTTTTTTTTACATTGATCACAATTTTCAAGGCAATCTTATTTTATTAAATATATACATTTCTGAACATAAGGCAGACTTCCAGATTTTCAGTGCTATTTAACAGAGTCTGTTAAAAAAAAGTCAAATTTCTTTCTTCAAAGTCTGAACTCTGCTGCAAACCACATATTTTAACTGATTAAAATGACCCAAGCTTATCATTGGCGATTTAAATTTGGTTAATTGCACAGCCCTATGAGCAACTGAATTGTTTTGTCTGAGGGGACAGGGGAAACATATCAAGAAACCTTTTTGTAATCAAAATGGCAAGGTCCCTTTTCTCAGTCTCACAACTACAAACAAAAATCATATTAATATCATTCCCATTTCAGTTTGGTCTGTTGCCTCAGACATCTTTAAGTGTTGTAAATTTTGTACAGTTTGAAGCTGTGTCTCCTGTCTTGTTTCATTGAACACTATTTATTATTATTAATTATTATGATTATTGCCATGTGTCTTTGAAAAAGATGTAAAAGAGAGCACTGAATTATTCATTTATGCCTTCTGTGTAATGGTATGAACTGTACAGTCAAATCTATATGAGCAAATAAAGCTGGATTGTCTTTGGGTTATATCTGCTTGTGTTGGTGTCTTTGAAACAGCCCTGTGATGAGTAGATCATTTAAGAATTTCAGCTAAACTTTATGTCTAATACATCAGGAGAAAATATCCCCTGTAGAAGGTGTTTTTATTATTTTTGCCTTATTGAAACGCTCTTAAAGGGAGTTAACCCGCAAATTCATTTACCCATTGAGAGCATTTACCACACACTTAGGCCTCGATTCAATTGTGGAGATCCATTTAGTACCACCAGCAGACAGTGGTCAGTCAGTTAACGGTGATTGATGCTGCTTTCCTCTCTGGCGTGACTCGTCTGCGGGTGACAAGAAAGATGCATGAAGAGAGAGGAGAAAGGGATAAAAGGGAAGAACCAGGAAAACATACAAACACAGGACAGTTGCCTGGCAGGACGCTGGCTCTACACTGATCCTCTCTGAGCTAAAGCCACAGCAGCAGATTGCACTGCAGCACACTCCAATCTTTTCCTAATCCCCAGGCTGTTAACTAATTGTACAGCGCTTTGTCAAATATGGAAAAATATGCTTTGTAGTTGGAGAGGGAAAAATAGCCCATAGCCAGTTAGTTTAGATTTAGCTTGATCACTCAAATCAGCTACTCTGCAAGAAAGTCTAGTTGTAACCTTTTCTAAGGATTCCAGCATTTTACCAACATGCAGAACTACAGAAGCGACAAAAGGGTATTCATGCAAATACTATTAAAGAGACACATCTCAAACAACTTTGAAATGGACAACACAGGGAGATGAAGAGATTTATTTTTTTTTAATGACAGTTGCATTTACTATATAAGAAGCTCAATCAAAGGTGCAGAAATAGAACATACTGAATCAAAGTAAGCCTAAATGAGCAAAGTTCACATTTTTACTATGAAGAATTTTCTCTGTATTCCTATGTTAGGTCATCCATGAAGCTGAAGCATTAAAACCCCTCTCATGTTTGTCTGGACTTATTCCCTTTAACTATGGTGTTGTCTAACTATGTATAGAATTATAATGAAATTACACCACGCTCTACATCTGTGTGAGGCTCATTTGTATGCAGCTGCGCACAGCATTTGTCTGAGAGCTGGCCAACCTAAACCAAACTTAAGTGTTATCGATTCCTTTGTGTTTTAGCTATTCCTGTTGCATTAAAAAGAAAAGTAAAGAGTATATGCTTGGTATAGAGTTAGCACGTTTGCATAAAACGCCACAAATTGAGCTGATTTTTATTTAAGCATTGATTGGCTGGGATATGTGCATTAATGGATAGGGTCTAATAGTACTGGCTTACAAAGATAAAGAGCCACACAGACAGTTAGGATAATTTACACGCCACTTACAGCACTAGTATACAAATAAATCTACACAAACTCCACTACTGTTGCTTTTGCGAAGATGACAAACACAAGCACAAATGCCATTATCATCGATCGTTGAGGCTTTTATTTCAAACTTCCTGGAGGAAACTGTTTCTTGGGTCTGAAGCTTAAGTGAATAAATTAACATGTAAAATAGGCATTATTTGTTTGGAGTTTGAAGTCAATCTTATAGCTCCAAGACAGAGCATTTTTCTCCTCTGTCCGAAATGCGGCGAACAATGCAGCTTAAAATGACAAAGTGAGTCTTAAAAAGGGCTGTAGCCACACATGGCCGCTCAATGACACACTCAAGGTTGTGGGTTCAGAACTGCTTTAATGTGGAGCATGAAAAAGGCATTGGTCTAGACACAGAGAGGATAGTTTGTGCTGTTCCTAAGCCCGGACAAAGAAGAGGAAGAACATAAAATAAGCACGAATGTCATACGAAAAAGCAAATCCTTAGTAGGCCTGTCACAATAGTTACTATATCAATTTATTGTTCAGTATTCAGTTCAGTAATATTTTTGGGTCTCTTCTTTGTACTTATGGGGATTTACTGTAAATTATAAGATTTTAGTAGAAGAGAGTTGCATAAGTAACTTCTATGACTAACATAGATACTAACTAAGTACTTAAACATTTCATTCATTTCATTTTCAGAATTTGTACCTTTAGAAAAAGGTGTACAGAGATTATCCTGCAATAGAATTATTGAGTCAGTGGCATGAAGTATTAATATATTGTTAATATTATCATTTATTAAGATATTTTTTGAATATGTTGCACTTCAAAATCATGACAGGCCTATCCCTAAGGGGCAAATGTAGTTTTGTTTGTTCTACTACAAAAATGTGCATTGTCTGAGATTTACAAACTATTGCATCACTATTTTTTAATATATTCCCTATTTCCACTCTTTGTGTTTGGGGTTGCACATCAGCTCCATATTTTCGTCTCTGTTGGAAGCTTTTTAGTTGTTTTTCTATTTACCACTAACATTATGTTAAAGACGGCAAACCAGACTGCGTAATGTGTGCTGGCATATACCTGAAGTCTGAAAGCTCAGCTCTTAAGTGTCAGTGGGGAGCAGAAACGCTTGTTCATCACCATAAACTACACATAAAGCTTTAGAGACGACTTCAACCTGTGTGCGGGCGAGCGTGCGTGCACACACACAGACACACACATACACACACAGTATACTGGAAGGCACTGAATGAGGCTTAGTGGGATTTGTGCTTACTGTTAGGTTCTCAGCCCTCAGGTCTTGGAGGAGGCTGTAGTGAGGAGTGGGGGAGACTGTTGCATAAATAACCAGACGAAATAAAACTGTGTGTTTGAAGGGAACACTAAAAATGTGAGATGGGAGTAGACTGACTTTTTCCATTTTTCCCTCTTAGTTACTATAGCTACTGGAGTCTAACACAGCAACTATGGGCCTTTGGCGAGACAGTAGCCAGATGCATTTCTCAACACTTTTGGTCTCAAGTAGGCTACCTCCTAAAGTTGTTCTCACACTCCAAGTAACCTATACATGTCGGTAATTCTTTAATAGGTATAAATCTGTTTACCAGTCTATTGTCAATAATAAATACTACTTTTTTGTTGTTTTTATGACATTTAAGCTATAAAATATTCCCAAGGATGTAAAATTTACTATTTCTTTATATCGCAAATCACTCCAAATACCCTCTGGTTTGTACTAACATAGAAACAGGGGTCCCCATAACCCTGATAGTCATATGAATCAAAAATACAAACTACACCTTGCCAAATCTTACTTGTAACAGTTTGATGCATCTACAAGGTCACACAATGCAATGGCGCCAAAACAATCCTTCTAAACTATACTTTTATTCAGAGTATTTATCTGGATGTCTGCAACTTGTCCACCCACAAACATCTGTGACAGTTGTGATTGAATGAGTAATGCCAGGGCCCGGGGGTGTGTGAGTCTGCGGTTTGGAGAGGGAGGTGGATGCAGTGTCAAAAGTGAAAAGCACAGAGGAAAATTGAAGCTCCATAATGGAAGCATAATGGGCTTAGTGTCAGAGCGGTGCAGACGAGCTGGAGGGGGACGTCACCCTCTCTTACCTCCAGCCTTTGTAACGGGGTTTACGGAGCAACAGGGAGATGGCGCTGGGCTACAAACAGGCTTTAGAGATACACCAAGGGCCTAATGGCGGCATGTGCATGGAATTTATAACAATAGGAAGGAGGCCTCTTTGTGGGATTGTGGAACATCATGTCTTTGACTCACTGTGAATACACAACATGCTCTCAATGTACTTAAGAGTTACTCTAAAAGTTCACCTCAAAATGTGAGTATTGGACAGTCTTAAAAGGATTTTGAAAAGAAGAGATATAAAGATTATTTTAATAACCACACACTTGATATCATTAAGTACAATGTCAGGCACTGTTTAAGGGGGTCTATTCAGTACAAACATAAATCAAAGTAGACACCAAAACCTAAGCTCAGTACCTCCACCCCCTTGATGGTCAAGTTTCAAGCTTGGTCTAACCCTAAACCTAAACATAGCCCTAACGCAACAGCACATTAATTGAAGTTTTTATAAAGTGCATTTAACACTAAACAATATGACCATCTTTAAATTACTTGCACTCATAAACAGACTGACAATTTCTTGGCCATTCACTTGGCATCAAACTATTTTGACCTTCAAACTGTTTACATAATGCGCTAGACTTTTCACCTGTCAGTAGTCATAATGTTTTGCCTCATTGGTTACACTACGTCTACCTTATTACAAAACCAATTTTCATATACTCTTAATGTAATAACAACATCAATTATTGTTGAAAACCCTTTGGAGAAAATGAGGCTCTACATTTAGGATGATTTAGTGAGGAACAGGACATGGCAGCCGACACGAAAATCCCGTCAGGCTTTTGATTCACCTCATGCACGGATCCTCTGCACACTCTTTGATTCACTGCAGGTGCTGTAAAACAGTTGTCAAGACAAAGTGAGGCTCTGGCGATGACTGCAGATGAGGAGCAGGGTGAGTGAGTGACGGCCCTGAGCAGACATCTCCACGCACTTATCTGACACCTTTTGTCAAGGCAGATTTCCAAGAGTTAAACTTGGAGGCCGCTGACAGAGAATGAGGCTGGGCCACAGCAAACACTGTTACTGAGTTGGTCCTATCTTTACTGAGCCCAAGGAGAGTTTTTTTTAGGTTTTTGTTTTCACATTTATGTCAAAGGGTGTTTGTGCTGGGCTGAGACATATAGAAAGGAATATTTATACAACTTGTGTGAATAATTGTCCGAATATCATTATCATGTTAGCCCTGGATTTAATAAACCAGTGCCGTTTTGCACACACAAGGCCCTTTTTCCTCATCAAGAATTTGAGCAAGTGGGTATTCCTAATATTATACAGTTGAAACCAGAAGTTTACATACCCTATCTCTCACTGTCTGACATCAGTCTAAACTAAACTATTTGCTAAATGCCAGAATAATGAGAGAAGGATTTTTAAGGCAACTTTTCATTACTTTCTTCAAAGTCAGATGTTTACATATATTTCATTAGTATTTGGTACCATTGCCTTTCAACTGTATGATATGGTTTGATGAAGTGCACCAGTCCCTCCTGCAGCAAAACAACCCCACAATGTGATGCTGCCATCCCCGTATTTCAGTTGGGATGGTGTTCTTAGGCTTTCAAGCTAAACATGACTGTCAATCTCCCTCGGACTAGGGCTCCATGCAAGATCTCACCTCGTGGGGCCTCAATGATCCTAGGTGAGGAATCAGCCCAGAACTACACGGGAGGAGCTGGTCAATGACCTGAAAAGAGCTTGGACCACCGTTTCCAAGGTTACTGTTAGTAATACACTAAGACGTCATGGTTTAAAATCATGCATGGCACAGAGGGTTCCCCTGCTTCAACCAGCACATGTCCAGGCCTGTCTTAAGTTTGACAATGACCATTTGGATGATCCAGAGGAATCATGGGAGAAAGTCATGTGGTCAGAGGAGACCAAAATATAACTTTTTGGTCTTAATTCCAGTCGCCGTGTTTGGAGGATGAAGAATAATGAGTACCATCCAAAGAACACCATCCCTACTGTGAAGCATGGGGGTGGTAGCATCATGCTTTGCATTTTTCTGCACATGGGACAGGACGACTGCATTGTATTAAGGAGAGGATGACCGGGGCCATGTATTGCGAGATTTTGGGGAACAACCTCCTTCCCTCAGTTGGAGCATTGAAGATGGGTCGTGGCTGGGTCTTCCAACACGACAATGACTCGAAACACACAGCCAGGAGAACCAAGGTGTGGCTTCATAAGAAGCATATCAAGGTTCTGGAGTGGCCTAGTCAGTCTCCAGACCTAAACTCAATAGAAAATCTTTGGAGGGAGCTCAAACTCCATGTTTCTCAGCAACAGCCCAGAAACCTGACCGATTTAGAGATGATCTGTGTAGAGGAGTGGGCCAAAATCCATCCTGTAGTGTGTATAAACCTGGTGAAAAACTACAGGAAACGTTTGACCTCTGTAATTGCAAACAAAGGCTACTGTACCAAATATTAACATTGATTTTGTCAGGTGTTCAAATACTTATTTGCAGCAGTAACATACAAATAAATTATTTTAAAAAATCATACAATGTGATTTCCAGATTGTTTTTTTTTTTAGATTATGTCTCTCACAGTGGACATGCACCTAAGATGAAAATTTCAGACCCCTCCATAATTTCTACGTGGGAGAACTTGCAAAATCACAGTGTTCAAATACTTATTTGCCTCACTCTGTGTGTGTGTGTGTGTATATATACACACACACACATATTATATATATATATATATATATATATATATATATATATATATATATATATATATATATATATATATATATATATATATATATATATATCATGAATCATGAAATACACTTTATAAAAGCTAAACTAGCATAAAATGATCCGCAAAAGAATCTGCAGATGTGCGAACAGAAAACAGCCAAGATTTTTACATCACCATATCATATACTGTTTAATATATTTTTGTGATTATGAGAATGTTTCTGTTTCCTGTCAATGAATTAAATAGACCTGTTATAAGTAATGACATTAAGACTCCTTCAAATCAACAAATCAACTTGATATTTACAGGTTACACAGTTTATTACACTACCATTCAAGTGTATATGACAGGACTTTGTTTAAAGGAATAATACCTGTGGTAAATATTTATCATAGTTTGTTTGTGAAGAAATTGTAAAACTAAGGAAAAGTAGGCAAGATTTTTTGCAAAAACTCTGTCAACTGTTTTAGTGAAATAAGTAATCTAACCTGTCATGTGCACTTTCAATGAAAAGAAACAAGCTGAATGAAAAAAAACCCTTGCAGACGTGTTGGAGTAAAGTCATTGGGATAATATAGTCTCTTGAGGAAACAGAACTCTGAGGAGGATATGGATGGTTTGGATGAGTTCACTAGGGTATAAAAAAGGAGGAGGGAGGTCTAGCCTTTGGGGGCAGTATACTGGTGCAGGAGGGACGAGATTGCGCTGGACTGGGTGACTTCTTCTGGAAGAGAGCCCTCCATGTCTTTGATAAAAGGGTCAGCCCCACAGTTTAGCAGCAGCTCCACAATGTCAGCAAACTCACATGCGGAAGCTGAGGAAACAAGAGAACAGAGAGAGTAGCCACTAAATAAAGGACATGTAATAGATTCACGTTTTTGAATGTATTACAATACAGTGTATGACAAAGGGCAATTCACTTCTTGATCATGCATTGTTTACAGTTAAGAAGTGCAATACTTTAAACAGCTTGTCTGGTTTTATAGTTAATGAAAAGCACATCTCAGCCCCAGCACTGACACTTGGCTGAACCTGTGCTTCTCAGACACTTCATTTGTGGCCTGTTGGCCATTTGAAGCCCACTAAAAGGGTCTTATCCTTCCCTCACCACAAGCAGAAGGGTGACTTGCACTTTCTTAACCCAGTTAGCAGGTCCGGCTGTCCCGAGACACCTCTCGCCTCTCTGGCACCTCATCCCCTTTATCTGCTCTTCTGAGTGCTTCTGTGTCTGTGTCAAACGCTGTCCATTTAAAACACTGGTAGAGCCTCCACTGATCGCTGATGTCAGCAGCTGCAGTGATTGACAGTCAGGCCTCTTAACCTCGGCCTGGGGGCTTCCGCGGCGTGCTGCTGGGAGTGTGTATGCATGAGATATGATCATATACATGTGTGTCCATACACATTGTGTCTTAGAGGGTAACTTATATCGACCACCACACAGACCACTAATGATTCACCACATGTGACTGACAGGCAGACTTTAAGAGGCAATGCAGAGCTCAGGTTGTTGCTCCAAACAGTGTTTTATTTGGGCGACGTGTGCCTGAGCAGGGGTGTCTCGCCTGGGCCTTGAGCTGTAAAAAGTGTCCGGCCCTCGTGGGAGCCGTAGAGGAGGAGCACAATTTATGGTGAGCAGTAAACCCTCAATTAATCACTTGCCAGCAGTGTGGCCCTGTGCAAAGAGAGGTGCGAATGAATTTTCATTCTCTGCTATTTGTCTCTGGGAGTTCATCGCTTATGTTTATTAGTCATCTTTTTATGCCCCATCTCTGGACTTCTTGTGCTCTGTGTGTGGATATCAAATAGGTGATGTAACATACCAGCATCAGGGCAGTCCCACACGCTCAGGGACAGATGGCGCACGCACACACACACACATATACACACTTGTGGTGGAGGAACGCCCCCCTGGGATGCAGTGATGGGGCATGAGAGGGTCAGGGGAGTCTGTGGACCACTGCTGATTTCCTCTGGGAGGCCTTGTGATTATTACACACCCAACAAAACCAGACGAGTGCACACAAATGTGTAACATGTGTTACAATGGGGGTGCAAAATGCAGCAAGTGTAACGCATAAGTAGACAATGAGTTCAAAACTATGTTTCCAATGACTGCTGAGGCATTCGAGTCCACTCATCAGTTAGACATTGTCTTCATATAAGAGTGTCTTACCATAGTGTAGTGCAGTCTGTCCTTCATTGTCCTGAAAATGAAAAAAGGAAAAACTCAGAAAAAGTACACAGCAAATTTAAAAACATGCAATTCAAATATGTCGTTCAGAGCAGATACCAGTGTTAACGCAGACAATGAAACAAATGAACATAGAAAATGTCTCTACATCTGAACATTAAGACGTAGTGTAGATAGAGTACAAACTGACCAGTTAAAAAAGGTTCAAGAATTAGAGAATGGACAAAGTCTTGGGGTCAGGCCATAAACATATAGTCACATAAATGTCAGATCAGAGGATGAGCAGGTCCTGACTCACATAGTGATTAACCATCTGCTCCAACTGGTTAATAAATGGCACTACACTTACAACTTAACCTGGGTTATCTTTAGCTTCCATATATGGAAGTTGGAACCACAAATTTATAACAATTATAGTTATGAGCAGAATTTAAAAACATATTTACACATGTTTCTCCATATCTAGGGACATGGACAGCTATTGTTAATAAAAAAATAACAATTTCAACAACATTTACTCCATGCAGGTGTCCAGTGAAGTGGTAAAACTACTTTAAACCCAGAGGTCACAGGCTGTTGTATTATTCTTTTGGGACAGGAGCGAGCGTAATAAGGCCCAATCTATGACAGGCATCATCAACAGCAGACTCAGTTCTTAATCACAGCTCCGACCTGCCTTTGCACCTTATAATGATGATGAATGGACAAAGTGTAGCCTCCAGTCCCAGAACAGAAGCAATTGTTCAGCCACGCACAATGACTATGCTGTGAGATAGATTAAAAGTCAAAAGGCACTTTCCACACTTCTCAATGTCATTGGAGTTGAAAAAACTCTAAAATCACAAAAGCCATTATGGGCAAACTGTTCATTAGCTCTTGCTCTAGTACCAGCCAGACCTCTCTACACCTCCAAGTTTCCCAAAGACATTAGAAGATTTATACCATTTTGCACCCTGTAAAATCTATAATAGGGTTTCGATATCCTATTTAGTAAAAAATTGGTATACTTTAAAGGGTGATCTTTATGTCCCTATGTGAGGAAAATACATTTTGAGAAAATGGCCTTGTAGTTAGAAAGTTCTACCTAAATCCATTGATGCAAATTAATAAAATGAAATAATCAAACGTCTTTAAGTGCAGCATACTGACCAAAAAACTATATATAATATATATATATTTTTTTTTAAATTGTATCCCCTTAAGATGTTCTAGTCTTAAATTTGACCCTCTTCTCTTCCTTTCCTGTTTAACTCCAGCACAGAGTGATCCCATTGTTGTGTCTCTCACTGTGAGGGGCAGCACTTCAGGGACCTACTGATTGGATTAGAGCTTTCTATTCCCACTGGGCAGATCACTAAACACAGATGCAAATCACCGGCAGTTCAGTGAGGCACCACTGCTGGCCTGCAAAAACAACATTGTCTCAGGCAAATGCCATCTGAATTTCAGAATACACAAAGATATATTGTATTTGGAAAGATACAAATAGAGTCAAGAGAAAGTCCAGGAGGTTGCAGCTAACAAGTATTATTAAATTATTATTTCTTTTGTACATTGTTACTTTTGGTCACATTTTTTGCCAAATAAAAGGTTGAAATATGGTGACCTCTAGACAGAGAATTTTTACAAAGTGCACTATCATCATATATTGCTTATTGCTAGTCCCGATTATTCCAATTAATTGTTGCACTCCTGCTAGATACCCTCACAGTAAATGCATACAATATAATTAAAGTGTAAGGGGTTTAGGCGCTAATCTGGAGCAGGCGCTAATCTGCAGTTAAACAGACACGCACACAAAGCCTTGCCGTGATGCACACCGCTGGCTGCATATGTCTATGGTACAGAGGCTACGTTCTCGGGTTGTATGCCTGCTCTGGTGAGGGGTCAGCGGGCTGTCCTCTCAGCGTTCCCTAATGCCCCTGGATCCAGGACGGAGGCTGATGGAATCACAGGAAATTGGATTGTCTTCCATTTGCTCTGGAAGCAGCCGGGACGAGACACTCCCCCGTACATCCCCAATACCTTCTGTTCGCTACCGTAGCAGTTTCAACCCCCCTTGTTCCTCTTTAACTCCAGTGCACCCCTGTACCCATCCCATTATGGAGCCATGTCGCATAGAACCTCTGCTTTTACATGTCATCCAAAGTTTCCCCTTGCGGTGCAGAAATGCTGGACTGGATGTCAGCATAGTGCTCAATAAAGCAGTGGCTTGCACAATAGCAGCTGTGCAGTGTATCACTCTAATGGGGTGGGCCAATATGCTTAGGAGTAGCATGGGGAGGCCTTGATCTATTAGTACAATTGCAGTTTTGCTGAATGTAAGTCCCACTAATCTATCATTTCCTCTATACAGAAACTATGTCCAGTAAGATAAAGGAGAACAGGAAGGAGGAAAGAAGGAGAATGAATCAAAAAGGTACCCACATCTGTAGTTTGATGTCTTTATACATTTAGATGACCAACACATGCCTTACTTTTAACCAACTTAAAGGTGCACAATGTAACTTTTCTGGTGGGGGTCTACTGCCTGCTTGGAAATATTAATACTTTGCTATCTAGCATTTATTAAATATCAGGTATTCAAGTGCTAAAAATATGCCTTGAGAAACATGGATTGCTACTGTGTACAGGGTTATCTCTCCACAGACCTGCTCAGTAACGTGCAGTGGTGGTACAACGTTAAAATAGGAAACATTTTAGGTATCTGTAGATTTTAAAGTGGAAACTTTAAACTTTTTCTTCATTACATTTGAGAGCAGATATGTGTACGTTCTACTCTTTTTAACTAGACCTGAAAAGTATTTTTTATTATTGTTTGAGACCTGCTGAAAAGCTTGAGGGGTTTATTTTTTAACACGTTCACAGTTTGAGCAAACAAAAATACACAAATAAAAACAGCTAGGAAAAAATAATATGGATTCAATTGTTTCTGCTCAACAAAATTCAGCCTAAATCTTCACCAAAATCAATGCATTTGAAGCTTCATTAGATCTCAGAATCTGTGCAAAATACTTTTACTTTTTACTCCTGAAGCAAATTTTTAAATGGGTACTTTCATACTTTTACTAAAGTAGATTTTTTTCAGATGATACTTTGTTACCTTTACTTTGCTCTGTTATCTGTACTTTTACTAAGTAGCAAAATTGAATACTTCCACCCCTAGTAACTTGGCCCTCCTGCTTGTCTCCGTAGAGATTGTGAAGTTAAATTCTGAGTCTGCTGTTGATGATGCAAGGTCAAATTCGAGCTAAAGCAATAACATCTCCAAAGAGAAAAGGAGGTGATGAATCCTCAACCAGAAAAGTGATTAGGCTTTTAAACTAAACCAAACCCAATACAGAATGGCACAATACACATTACATTGCACATTCAAAACCGGGTGACTGATGGTCTAAAGCTCTGATTAAAAATAGGACACAGTTTGACTCTCTTCTGTTGCACAGCTCCATTTGGTTTCTTGCACAGTGACGGCTGATTGTCCAAAAGTATATTTACATCAAAGTTCTATGGAGCGTTAAGACGCAAATTGATTTTTACAATGTTGACCCTTTCTTTGTCCCCTTATTAATGTATAAATGTAAAAGAATAGCAACAACTGTGTGCAGCACCTGACGATTTACCATCCACATTTCACACTCTGAACTACAGGGGCACTAAAAACAGCCTTGAGAGTAACTATACAGTCACTAAGAACCTACAACCTTATTTTTTAAGTGCACCTGATAAAAGTTTTGGAGAGCAACTCTGTTCCTGCCTCTGTTTTACCCTCATGCCCACCCTGCCTCAGTCCCTGACAGCAACATTAACCAAGTGGGGAAAAATGGACAAGCAATTATGATTTATGATCAATGCATGCAGCAGCTGCTGACTTTTATAATGACAGTGGTGCAGGGAGGGAGAGAGTGTGTGTGCTGGAAAGATGAGGGGTGAATCGATAGTCACTGGGGATCATTGGTATGCAGATTCCAGCAGATAGCATTATGATGAGCAGGTGCCATTAATCAGACAACAGCAAAGAGATGGAGAGGAGCGAGCAGAGCTTCAGGGAGAGCCATCTGTAACCAGCGGCAACACCACAGGCCACTACAATAAATCTGCCAAGCACTGCACCACACCACTCAACTTTGAGACTGACACATGAGAGAGTCTGCGCAAAGCACAGGGAGATCTTTGGTTTAGTTTAGGTTTAGAGAGGGAACATGCATTTCTCTCTCATTCTACTGCTAAAAACAGAATGTAGCCCAAGAGTCCTTCAAAAGCTTTTTCAAATAGTTCTTATCATAAGAAGTATATTGTGCTTGTATTGTATTTACTATAGCCAATGACCAATAGGACTCTCTCAACACAGCTTTGTGGTGTTTGCCCTCAGTGGTTCATCTGTGTTTCCCCTCACATGTGGATGCTCTTTAGGGAGCCCCAGTGTTAAAAGGATGTAGTGTCCTGGCCACCCCTAATTAGATCAGGTCTCCTCTGTGAGTGAATGAGGTAACCTTCAGTTAGCGTGACAGCTCCAGGACCCACAGTCCAGAGGTGGGACAATATCATCTGTATAAAGATAATATAAATATGGCACATTATACAGACTACAAAGATCTCCTTGTTTTGACCATTCTTTTCCTTGTGAAAAGTTACTTAATTGGAAATTTACACATGCATTTCTCCTCAGTAGTTAAAATATTGTATGACTGAAGGATATGGACATATGAATCTGAAGTGTATTAATGCCTCAATGTGTTACTTTTCTACATTCAAAAGAGGACTCGTTTCTCCTCTTTTCTGTTGATCTTTATTCTCTCCATCCCTGTTTTCCGGACACTTGCCTGCCTCCTGTGTCATGGCACTTGCTTGTTCCCTGGGGGCACCTTAGCCTCCATTATGGCCATCAGAGAAGAGTATAAGGCCAGAGCTGAGAATTAACATCACCAGAGGCCCCGTCTGTTTTCCTGCGACTCATCGATGACGTTTAAAAAGAAATATATGAAATAAATAAATACATAAAAGAGTGTAATATGAAAATCAATGGTGCGGGCGCGGGGGCTGAGGCATTTGGAGTGAGGGACCCATAAAGCTGAGTAGTGCAGGAGACTGATGGAGGGAAAACACTTACTTTGTTTATTCTCCGGGCTCACCATCCCCTCCCCGGCTGTCTGCATCCAGCCTGCACTCTCTCACTCTCCTCTCCACCTCCGCCTCAAATGGTCGAGGACAGCTTTAATGCTCCCGACAATTTATGTGGACGGTTAAGAACGATGGAAATCAAATAGTTGAGTGTAGGCAAGGCCCAGAGAGTGGCCAATAAGAAAGAAACAACAGCTGATGATGGCAAAGAGGACTGTTACCTGCTGCAATGGCCTCTTTAGGCTGCACTATTACTGTCAGCTCACCGGCTCCTTTCTGAGTGCTCATATAATAGATTCATAACTGTATCCACGTGCTATGGGCCCTTTTAACACAGCCGCTTTCATTTCCTCAACTTGGCCTAATGTGCCGCAGGTACTAAATATGGCTCCCATAAGAAGTGCTTACAATGTGGGCGATAAAATGTCAGGTGCTGTATGCAGTAGTTACTATTCTTTTAAGTTTGGACATGAATGAGAAGGGCATGGAAAGGCTCAACATTGTAAAAATCCATTTGCTTCTTAATGCTTGTAAAAAAAAATGTTCCGAAAGAGAATTAAACCTAAAAATGTGTTTGTGGGAGGGGTATAGAGCTGCTGCTGCTGTCATCGCCTTTGTTTACTCTGTGCTATGGCCTTACAATTATATTTTGCACTTAATTTATATTCAGCCATTTTTTTTAGTTTTCCACCTTCTTGCCTTTCTCCTCTTAAAGACCCCATATTTTCTGGAGGGGGTAGGCTGCACAATTACAAAGAAACACACACTTGCACACACACACATGCATATACACACAATTATGACGAATCTGGTTGGATATTTGTTATGACTGGGCTGACTGAGCCATTAGTTATAGGAGCTAGTGCTGGGAAAGGGGAGGGATACCAACGTGTAATAATGCCTCTGCCATAGAATTTCAATCAGCTCAGTGCCCCGGCTGGCGCGTGTGTACGTGGTTTACTGAGCGCTACAGTCAACAGTAGAGGACACACATGAGAAGGCTTTGTGTGCTGCAGCCCCATGCTACTCTCTGCTAACAGGGACACATTTACATCACAGCTACCATACTCACCTTCTGCTGAATGTAGCAACTTCAGGAGGAAAAGTCATAAATATTGATATTAGTTTTACTATGCTTCTTTTTTTTTTTAATGTGGATGAACGCATGCTAATGCATACAACCGGATGTGTTTGATTAAAATGAAATATTCTTCCAGACAAACCATCTGATTTGGAAAGAGGAATGTGCATATATTAACATATAGGGATATTTTGGCATAAAGAAAAATACAATTCTAGTGTGATAATTGCCATGGTCTGTATTCATTCTGTATTTATCATTTTCACCATTTCTCATAAAAATCCATCTTCAGAATGACACAAGTGCAATAACTGAACTAATGAACGAGTATGGAGTATTTGCCACTAGTATGTTTGCTTTGAGAGAGTGGCATTTATCATAAATCAATAGTTAGTTCAGTGAAAACTAATTTCTACTGTAGAGAAACAAAAGCAAATACACATATTCAAAGATTGTTTTTATGTCTCTAAAGCCACCCCTTCAGATTATGTGTATAAATCTTGTTTTTTGCTCTGTGGCCACCAATAGTTGCTACCCCAAGTCAGATATTTATTACTATTGATCTTGCTGGTCCTGGCTGAAGACTTTTGTTCTGCCGACTCGAGGCTCTGACCTCAATTAAGTTATGAATTTCTATCTGATAGACTGGGAGCGCTTGGGGCCTGTGCGGGCGCGCTACTACGCTGGATTAATTAGAATTAGCGAGTCGACCACCCCGCCTCATGGATCATGTTGTTTTAATACAAAGTATGGACAAAGGCGGGTGAAGGGATGAAGTGAGCGGAACCGATGCACTGGGAGCTGTATGAGACAAATGAGGAGAAGAGGAAGAGGACAGAAAGACAGAGAAAATGTCTCTTTTTAAGACTTGTGTTTCCTTCCGGGCTGTTTTTGTTGTGTTAACCTGCATCTCACCTGTGCCTTCTTATTGTTAAACTAATCCCAGCTATTTCACAGGTCATGGCACAATCGACTAAGTCTAACATTCTTTAAGTTCACCTGCTTAGCAAAGTCTAGACTGCAGTTCTTCACTTTGTCACTTCATGAATGTCAATATTCCCATGGCAACTGTTTGGAAAAAGGTTAGAGCAGGATTTCCACCTCAGAAAAACAAAAGTGTGGAATGAGGATAAGCTGAGGGTGTGGGATTACAGCGTCTGGTCAGAGACCACAGGGAGAGTGCACATGCATGCGCATAAATACAGACCGCACTACACAGGACAGAGCAATGTCCTAATATACAACATTTATCAAAAAATATTAAATCTCCAATGGTATAATAACCAATATAATGTAATAAGTTATAAGTTAAAAGTTTATTGTCATTATCAGTGTTTTCAGACATTAGAGGCAGCTAGAGTGTGCCTGCACATTATCATATCATATCATAACATTTGGATTTCACATCACTCCCAAAACAAATAACAAATCATTACGATCGATATGATATAGCCCAGCCTCCACCACGCCATAGTCAAGATCACTACCATACTTGAAAAATGCCCCTGCACTTTGAATAAAGGGTATCCCCCTCCTAAAAATGTAATAAGAGAAGCCATCTGAGCCCATTTTATTCATTTAATCAGAAGTATTTAAACTTCTGGTGATCTGGTCAGTTGATATGATGGAATGTCTTTTAACTAATGCTTTATTAATGCTCTTAAATGTATTGTAGTACACACTGTTGTGTTTAAGCTGTAATTTTCATTAATACATTAAGTGGGCTTTTATTGTCTTCGTCCCACAGTTGCGGTGGGGTGTCCCACTTTCCTGGGTGTATTAGCTGAGTGCGTGGCAGTGTATGGATGAGGAGACAGGGGCTTAATGTACAGGCCACATCAGGAACAGCCCACAGTTGGCAGAGCTGTGCTCACTGCTACCTATTGTAGTCTGTCACTGTCCTGATCCAGGATTAACTATCAAACAAGCCCTAATGCAGGTTACCAGGGTTTGGGAACAGTTCACTCAAGCAATCAGTTGATTAATTTTAACAGTTTCCCTCGTCAGGCAAAGGAATAATAATACTTTTTGTTGAATTCCCCTTCCCCTTTTTAATCAACAAATTAAGCAGAAATCAGGTTTGAGCTGTATTTACCAGTGCTATGCAGTTGGTGGAGGTCAACAGTGATTACAGGTCAGGCCTATAACCAAGCCTACACGAGCCTTTGCAGAAGAATACACAAACTTCCATTTCCTCACAGTGATAAAATGACTGAAGGACACAAACATAAAAGTGTGCACCAAACATTTATCTCCCTCGGTATAAAACTACTTTTGTCTCATGTCTGTGCTTGTCTAATGAGCAACATATCAAGCTACAGTTTTACATAGTGAGCAAATAATTTGGCATTGTGGCTCTGAGATATGATTTAACACACTATATTTTCCTTTGCCACCTCATAAATCTGCTCCCAGTAACAGTGCAGCACAGTCCAGTTCTTTTAATATTCAGTCTTCCTCAGAGCCGCCTGCGCTGACACCTGTGAGACAGGCAGGTGAAGAGGTCCTTGTGCGCCTAATGAATGAATAAGGACGTGTCTGTGCTCTGATTGGGTAATGAAACATGACTCCACCAACAAGTGCTATCATCACAGTACATAGCAGCCTCTCCTCTGGACTCTCTAACATCAAGTTTAGACCAGTTTATCTGCTCTTCTAAAATATCCCAACCTCCATTCCAAAATACCACAAAATAAATTCATCTGTTGAATGATTTTGTGTGCTGTGCAACATCAAACAATTTGCCTGATTACTTCCAATTGATCTGGCATTACAGTTAAAGCCTCTATGTGCGTATTGGAAACACTTTGTTGTGTCTCTGTGTGGCCAGTGGAGTAATTTCTTCAATGTGCAGCTGAGCCAGCTTACCGCCAAAGATAAAACCTCCAATGCAGTTAAACCCTGTAAGGCCAAAGACTATGCTACACATGGGCTAAAGGACTGCAGGGGCTCTGTGGGATTTGCCTGTATCAACATTTTGGATGGTGTCACAAAACAAAGTAGAGACAGCACTATTTTACGAAGCTCTGCAATTACTCAATTTAAGCATCTGATACAAAAATGTGAACATTAGTTGGTTTAAAAACACTGTTTTATGCACAAACAAACTTGACCAATAATTGGCATAACGCATAACACAATCCACAGGTGATGTTTGACCTACCTGACCATTGATGTCCGCTTTGTGTTCCAGTAATACTGACACCAGCTCCTTGTGTCCTCTGTCACAGGCCCAGTGTAGGAGTGCCCGGCCCTGAATCCACAGACATCATGGATTAATATAGAAATGCCCCTTCTCTATTGTGCTGTCTGGTACAATATAATGTATTAGCAAACAAACAATGACAATATGAGCCTTGACAAATGACAAAGTTGTGGTTAAGGCCCTAAAAGTGAACTCCTGCCCATATAAACTTGCCTCATATGTGTGATTGATGAAACCCTGTTCCCAAACCAGGATCAGTGAACCACCGGTCTCTCAGACACACTGTGAGATCCTTGTTCTAATAAAACCATGCAAGCTCATTTTTCAGTCAGGCCAATTAGGTAAAGCAAACTCCCTGAGTCCAATTCGGTTGCTTAAATCATATTGATCACAGTGGCTGCATGTTAAAATGGATCTCTATGAGCCAGGCCAGAATACCAATCAGATGCTCTCTGGCTCTCTACTCAGGTGTGCGGCTGCTGACTCCTGACAACATTAATTCATATATCATACGGCTTTGAATGGGATTTTAACTACAGTCCAACCACAATACAACGTGAAAGGCATTGAGATAAATAAGACCAACTCTTTAAACATTACTTACACTACAGATTACGCCTGAACGTGGCCAACTGATCAACTTCTAAATAGACTTAGCAATGCAAATGGAAATAAATACTATTGTTGTCCATTCAATAGATATCACAGAAAATTATCTGCATAGGACACATTAATTTGGGACTGGTTTTACACTGGACCTGATTCCAGTGTTTCTCTTGGCATGGGTAAAGTCAAATCCAAAAACATTTTGTTCACAGTGTAGGAAGTTTTTGCAGCTCCTGGGTGCTTTCCACGGGACCATTATGAAAAAAGGCCTCGGAAACTACATAAGGATCCTACAGTGCGTAAATTAAATCTATAAGACTTTAAGTAGTAGTTCTGCCCTATTTCATGAGAATTATCTGGTGGATTGCAGGCAGGCAGAAGTATGCAGTCACTAGTTGGTTTCATTAGTAATGTAAAGTGAAACTTCACTACTGCCCTCTGCTGTTGCTAGGTTGAACTACATCCAGAATCACAAAAATAATGGCAGTGAAGAGACAAAGCTCTCAGGCTCTGGACCATCTGGCTCACTGAACTGGGATTCGGCAGCCGATTGCAGCTTATCTGGAGAAGAACTGCAATGAAAGAGAGGCAGGAATCTAACCTTTTGGTCCAGCTGATAGGACCAAATGGTTAGTTTCCTGGTGGAGGAGAGAGGAAGGAATCTCTGAGTCAATTCAAAAAACACCTCACAATGTTAATAGCTATACACACAAATTACACACTTGGGCCTGAGCAGTGGTACCATGTTAGAGAATGTATTACATAACTATGCTGGAGAAGGTGCATAAACTTTTGACCTGTATTTGTCAGTGAAACAGGTCAGAGGTGGACAGAAGCACAGTCAATGCCTTTCTGGGAAGCATTAGCAGAAGAACATTCATACATAACAAACAGCGTGTCCTTGAGTGAAAGGTTAATTTTTCACCAGTTCCAAGTTGCCTCCAGGCCTCCACAATCACCGTTAGATATACACCCCCGGCCCCACAGTATTTAAACGGTGAATCACGCTGGTGGACTGTATTGTGCAGGCACTGTGCTGTTAAGTTACCTCTTCATCTTTTGTATTGACATCCACGTTCTGTGAGCTCAGAGCCGTGTTGATTCGCTCAATATTATTTTCCCTGCAGTAGTCGAAGATGTTCTTATCTTCTTCTCTGGAAAAAGGGATAATAGAGTGAATCCAAAAATCCTGCTTATGTACATAACAGTTGTATTTTTATCTGAATGGCATTGTTGCTACAACATACACTAATATATCTAATCAAAAACATGAATGAGTATCTAAAGTGAGTATTTCATAGGTCAGCAGCTGTGCACGTGCCAGGTCCCTAGGGAACAGTGATATCACACAAACAGTGATTTTATCTGATGCCTCTAATCACCTCGTGCCACTGGGGACAGACAACAGCGTGGGTGCTGCAGCGGTGCTATGGCAGCGGGCTAGGGGGCAACCAAGAGAAAAGGGGCCAAATCTCATTTGGAGCTTTACGCCTTCCACACCCTCTTACCCGCGCCAGCCGTTCTGATTAATTGAATATAGTGCTGTATTGTCTGACAGAAGCCTCTCATCCCACCATGGCCACACCACTCTGACACTGTAAGTCTGTCATCCCCAAGGCCAAATCCCTCCATTTCTGCCTCAAACGCATGTTCTTCCAGAAACACATAAACCCCACAGTACTGCTAAACAAGAAAAACTCAAGTGGCGTACAGTGCTATCATCAGATTTAGGAAGCATAACACATAAAGATTTATGCATGAGAAATAAAGAAGAAAGTGTGCAGCTTGAACACATGCCCGAGAGAAAAGTGAATTATCACTGTACATTAACAATCACATTCATAAATACTGAAGCTGAACGACACAAAGTACTTCTTCCTTTGTGGATAATATTTTGTTTTCTTTTAATTAACACTTTCTGGTACCTCTAAACACACTCATTTACAGGGAATTCTAATAATAAAGTATTTAGACAAATACATGATACCGTGCTTCCACAATTTACTTTTAAAAGTTTGGGTATACCAATTGGTAAGACATCCAATTATAAGTACAGAAATATTGTATAGTGGTTTAGAATTCAGACTAGTACTAAGGAGGGCATGTTTTAGAGTGACAGTAACAAGACACAGACAAAGAAAAGTTTTGTTTCTATTTGTTCTTTAATGAACCTCTGGCGTTCATCTACCCTCTCTTTCTCCAAGTTCACTCAATCCCCCTTTTCCTGCCATCCCCTCATCAGCCTGTGATGAATTATGAATAACTCATTACACTTTTATTACTTCTAGGTTATGTATGAGCACATTCATTTACATACTCCTGATTACCGGCACTATGTTTATTCATGAGTGCAGGAGTTGGACCACACCCACTTCCTTGTCTGATGGCCATGGTGACCCCAAGTGTCCCTGATGTGTGACTGCCATCCGTCTTCGCCAGCAACTAATCAATAGGCCAGCTCATCAGTCTTTCATTGATGGTGGGACTGGGCTGCCCTCACGTGTGTCAAACATTACAGCATATATGGTGTCATATATGTAAAATAAGTATTAAATTAGCACATAAATGGCTTAATACCAATATGTAGAAAAGCAAGTCTAACAAAATGGTCCCAACAACAAATAAAGTCATATTGTTTGTAGGATTTCTATTAAGCATTTAACTCTTTGCCGCATTGCGTGCTGGGAAGGTCACAGGCTACTCTGTCATCATCACAGCGGTGGCACAAAGAGTTCAGTGTGTCTTTGAATGTGTGTGTTTTCTTTGTGTGTGTGTGTAGGTGTAATAGACAAACATGTGTGTGTCCAGTCTGGTGTACTGGCAGATATGTCCTTCATCCATCAGACTAAACTGGCCACAGAGCTGGAGAACGTTCATCTACCTGACCTGAGCTCCACTGATCAACACCACGGCCACACCATCCATCACAGGTGCATGAGCAGAGCCAAAGGCCCACACAATCTGTCATCACAACCCCTATAGGGCCTGGTCTGCACCCTCCACATGGAGCTACCAGGAACAATGAGAGCTGTGGTGTATGCTGGAGAGAGCTGGAAAACAAAATTGTTGATCAGGTGTTTAAGGTGGACAGAGAACTTCAGATGTTGCATTTAAGCCGCTCCAACCACCTGATCAGCTCATTTTAGGGATATTGCTAATCAATCTCCCATTTGTCAATTCTAGTTACACAGAGACGCATTTGGAAATCAAGAGTTGGAATAAGAAATGCAATTAACTCTCAGATTGGTTAACAGGTGCTTGGCTGTTTAATATGGAACTCGTCTGTGTGTAAGAGAGAAAGAGGAAAATTGAAATGCAGCAGAGCAGTGAGTGTGACAGTTCTGGCAGGTTATGTCCTGAATTGAATCCAGCCGTGGCAATGTAAAGCTGTAAGTGTATGTTTATGTGTGTGTATGGGCAAAGCAGTGTCTACGTGCCATGGTAATGACTTTCTTTTTGCAAGTTTCTCTCCTGAATAGGATAGCTACGGGATATCACCAAGGAGCACACCCTTCTGGGAATCTACTCCACCTGTCCCAGTCTGCTTCACCCCACGTACCTTCTTCACCCTGAAACTATCCCTGAATCGTAACATAATTAAAAAAGGGGGTTTCTGACTGTCTCTTCTCAATGTGCATACTAATCATACAGGCATTTAGGGGCAAAACCTGCAGGATTCACACATCTCATTTTCCTCTCCAAAAGAGCTCTTTATATTGAAATGAAGATGAGCTTTTTAAGCTTGAGTAAGTCTGCCAGGAAAGACTAAATGGAGAATATATTTCATTAACATAAATCAGAAGTGTATGACGTCTACAGGCCCTTACAGCAGTTACGGTCTGTTGAATATAATCATATACAGGACTTGGACTAGGGGTTCACAATCTTCCTACGTTGACCTATGCATTTTAATGTGTTTAATTACAAAAAAAAAACTGTTTACAAAGGATTTACTAACTACAATTATCATAGTTAAGTATGTGTTACCTTATTGTTTCCTCCTGATATAGCGAGCTGACCGCTGCTCCTCCAAAGCTTGTTCTCTTTTCTGCTCCTCTTCTTTCCTGTCAAAATAACACTGTACATAAGAAAATCAAGGAATTGACATTTCAGTAAATGTAGGTATTGACATTTCAGTGGCGTTAAATAAATACTACAACAGAAATTCTACAGTAAACCACTTAAAGCAGCTTGGCAAATAACAGTACATTATTAGTTTTAGTTAAGCAAAGTTAATAGTGAGTGTGGATATTTACAGTATCTACCTTGAGTATACCTTTAGAAATGCACTATAGATAGAAAAACATGTCTCGCTGGCTTAGACATGACCTCACTGTTGATAAATGACCAACAACATGCAGAGGTACAACAGAAAATTAAAGTGCTCTAATTTGTGACCCAAGTTAATCTTCAGTATCATTTTTCATACTATATCATAAATTAGAGCTGCATAAAACCTTTAGTTTAGCCCAACTTTATTACTGCCCCATTGTTTGTGGGCCAACCTTGACTCACAAAGGAACCCACACAAATCAGATTTCTGAAAAAAGGGAGAGTGGAAGGGAACATGACAAACAAAGCAAAACAACTATGTATGCACTTTTGGGACAACCTAATTCACTTCTGAAACCCAGAATATTCGCTGATGCACTGGCCCAGCTCCTCTACTATAATACAATATAGAGTCTCCTTAACAATTGTGGTGGGAGCAGAGGTCAAATTCTGCCCATTATTCTGTCCTCTGTCTCAGTCTATGCACTTATACTTACAACATTTAACTGTGTGTTCAGAAGAATGGCTGCTGCCATGCCACAGTGCTTTGTTAACACTAACACAATTAACTTCTTTTCAGAGGCATTTGAGCTATTGTGGCCCAGTGGACTCCTTAGCTGAGCTATGCAGGAGGGTCTGTGAGTAATACACCAGAGAAATGAGAAAGTGTCTGAAAGAGTTTGATACTTCACAAACAGTGACGTTGGTAACAACATTAAATAATAACATTCAAATTACCAATTAGAAACAGCAGTATCGGGTAATTGCAAGAGAATATTCAAATAGATGGAGATATTTGTCATAAAATTAAGTGATGATTGTAATGGCTAATGAACAAGATCCTGTGCTGAAATGGAAACTGAAAGTGATATTTGTCATAATCATGCTTGTTCACAAAACCAAACAAATTTAAAATTTAAAATTTGGCCAATGTGTTTTTTCTACACTTTGATTTGGTATGCAATCTTAACAGGAGAAATGAAAACACTTCATCATTAACACAAACTGAAATTATGTTTTTTACATAACACAATAGACATTCTATTGTGTTATTTCAACATGTGATCTCAAATGTGACATATTACTAATGTAAGCGCTTTTATGAATCCTAACTACCAAGGGACAAATGAGAATTTGTGCTACAACTTGTTTATATCTCCTGTTAAGTTTAGTACAGACCCCAGTCTCATAAAAAATGAACTAAACTAACATAAGTTTAAAGGCTAACAGCTAGTCATCACCTTATATACCACGTGCATAGCATAGCGTCATAATACAAACTCACATACTCATTTTTAACTCAAGTCATGACCGTGATTGAGCAAGGACTAGATTACAGTAACACTGACATCTACTGGATAACAATTAGTATTGCATGCTACTTTTAAACCAGCAATTGATTGACTTTGACTTTTGAGAATAAATAAACCAAACATATCCATAAACCACATATTTATAGAGCTGAATTTGTGAAAATGTGAGTTCTATTCCGTAATGGTTACTAATATACCTTTATAGAGTATCTACATTAGCGCTGCACACTACTTTAAACTTTTATCTCAGTGTACTAATGCTAAAGTTAATAACAGGTGAATAGCAGTAAAATACAATAGGAGACATGATGATCGGAGTCGAGGACAGAACTGTGAGTTCCTGCGGCCTTGTCGTTGCGTGGGAGCTCACGAAGATAACGCTATGCTGAGCGGAAGAGGATCCTCCTTTACACACACACACACACACCACACACACACACACACACACACACACACAGATAAACACTATAAAAACTGTAACACGCACATCTCAATACTCTCATCCTATCCTTTCAGTTGCGTCATTGTTCACTTTACCTGTGCGAAACTCATTAAACCCTTCTGACTTTATCTTTCAGACTCTTAGTCCTCTTTGACACATACAACATAAACAGACATTCTTACACCTTGAAACAGACATGATTTTTAAAAGTATAAATATAATGTAGGATTTGTGGATCATAAAAAGCGGATATACTCAGGTAGCTCTTTGTGACCATCTCTGTTCCATGTTATGTAATAATCAAGATTGGAAAGAGCCAAGGAGGGATTTTCTGTCATCCTGTAGGCATTGTGATTTTTATGTTGATTGGTAGTCTGTAGTCTGTAGTCTGTAGTAGCAGTAGCAGTAGCAGTAGCAGTAGTAGTAGTATTAGTAGTATCATCATCATCTTATTACCTTAGAGGTGCCTTCTGGGTCCAGCACATTCACAAGGGAAATGTACTCCTGCATAGCCTGCTCGGCAGTCATGTCACCAAGCTGTTTCCACGCTTGCCTAAAGAAATGCAATACATACAAGTCACTAATAGTACATACAGTCACTGAAACTGAAAAGAATTTAAAAGAACATATATGAAAATATTCAAACCATTTTCTCTGTCCTTCAAAGTCAAAGAATCCAGGTTTAGAAGTGTTGCATTTGCCCACTTTGACCTGGGAATAAAGTATAAAAGTAAGTATAAAGTGTAGATAAGTACAGGAAGTACACTGCATATTACTATTACGCTATTAACAGGACATTTTCATAATAAATTTAACAATGGTCAATGGAAATAATTGTCACCGAAGACAGTAGGCTATAATATATTCATTGCATTTAAGTGGGCCACAGACAGAGCTATCAATTCAACCCCACAGTAAGTTACCTGTTTGTAGCGCGCATACAGGTAGAGCAGCTGATCTCTACTTGCTGTCTGAAGCAGATCTTTGACACGATCCGCAGCAGATTCAAACTCCTGCTCCAGTTCTTCTCCCTCCAGTCGGTCTTCCATCGCCATGACGCTGCAGTCAAACTTGCCCACGCCTAGGTCTGAGTCCGAGTCCGAGCCTGCTCCACCGAGAGGCTCCCCGGTGTCGGGCCGAGCTGGGTCCGTACCGGAGCCCGTCGCGGTGTCCGGAGAGGACGACGGGGACCCAGAAGCCATCGTTTTGTAGACAGTGTATGTTCAGAGTCTAGAAATATCACGCTATGGTAAAAGTATGTAAAAAACAGAAGAAATGATTGTAAAACGATGAAGAGATGAATTTGTTTCTTATCCTATGCAGTTGAATTTATTTCTGTTGTCGGTCCGTCTAATGTCCGTTTCATAAAATGTCTCGTCTAAAACAGCGAGCGGAATGGTTCCGCTAGCAATTTTGAGTCACTTGTGACGAGTATATTAGCCTATTTAAATACACTTAAGAATAAAAAAAAAAAAACAACAATTCACATTACGATAGACTGTCTAATTCTTTATTCTGGCTCCGCATTAGTTATTACCTCAGCAACAACAAGTCTACAGGCCTATTACACACTGACATCTCCTGAGCGCAGTTGACAAAAAGTTCTCTGTTTTTCCCTCTAAAAAAAAAAAAATAAATATATATATATATATATATTTTTTTTTCATTTGCATATTATTCAGCGATAACGATTCAGCAAACGATTTTTTTAAATCACCCGCCGTTAGCAGAGATCATCCAGCAGATGGCGTAGCGAGGCCCTTCTGGATCCATGTTGGCCGTCACTCTGCCCTGTCATGTATTTGTTTTGGGAGTCTAGTCCCGTTTGGCCCCCTTTTAGAAAGGAAGTTCAATAAACCTTGGGTTTAAACGTTAACTCAGGGTTAATCTCCCCTGAGATAGACAGCTCAGAGTTTTTGTTTCAGCAAGTTTGGAGCAGAGTTTGAAAATTCAGAGATAGTAAACTCTGAGTTTAGTGGAGGACACAAGACTTCATCAAGGGATCCCAGGAAAGACCATCCACCAGAGCAACGATAAAACCAGAGGAGGCTTCCATCTTAGAGGGACGAGAAGTCATGTGACTGTGGAGGAGCACATTGTTAAATCAAATAAAAAATTTAAGATGACAAATGTATTATTTTATTTCAGGTTACAAAGATTCAATTAGGCTAATTTTTTTTTTTTTTTTTTTTTTTTTTTTTTTTTGTTTTTTTTTTAAACTAATCTAAGATGAGAGCTGTATAGCTCATTGAGTTTTTAAATTTATTCTATATAAATCAAATTTTGAATTAAATTGCAATGTGAAGACACTTTGGTGCACACGAAGTATTTGAGTAAAATAAGTGTAAAGTATAAATTAATACATGACAAATAATTAAAGTCTTGTCAAGCCTTATTAAGTGCACCTGGTCAATCTGTGACTGACCAATCAGAGCTGTCCTTCAGGAGTAGACTCTGGTTTAAACTCGGGGTTAGAATAAAACCTGCTCTGGACCAGGCCAGATTCAAACAGTGAGTTACCATGGTGACTGAATCAGGGTTTAGGTTCACTCTCTCTGTGAAACTGAAAACTCTGACTTGAGCTCTGTTCCGGGCCAACAAACTCTGAGTTTGGACTAAAACTTCTTCTTGAAACAGACCCAGTGTCCAGCCCTGAACTTGAAAACACATTTTGAAGGGTGGCAGGGAGCTTGCGCTTCACAGGCCCTTTAAGTTTCATCAACTTTTTGATTTGCACACGGTACGGTCTGTGCGCCTTTATAACACACGGACATGCAACGGATCTGTATTAAGTAGGCCTATACGCGTGAACAAAACTATTTAGCTGCACGAGTTGCACTTGCACAGTTAGAAAGACCAGGGATCTATAAAATACGCATAGATTTGTATTGGGCTGTTTGGACATCAGCGCTTTCACAGGAGGTCCCAACACCGCCCGGTGCGCGCGCTGCTGCTGACGCAACCACGTAGTGGAGAGTCAATGCGATGGCGGACCGCAGTGTCCCCAGTCCTGCCCACGGAGGGACGGGACAAAGTCACTGAGACAACACCTGTGAGAGGAGAAACCTGCCATTACCGTTCCTCTAAAGTGAAAACTGTGAGGCTATGTGGAATGCAACCAGCCCCGAGTGCGCTCTCTGGGACGGACCAGAAGTGGAGTGAAAACAGCCGGAGTTTGCAGCGCGGAGCCACCGCATGTTGAGCCAGCAAGTTCACTGAGGTATTAAAAGTCGCATTGACGGGAAGGGACCGCCGCTCCTGGATTTAACGGAGCTCAGAAGACTTTTTATTCCAGCAAAATGAAGTTCGCAGAGCATCTTTCTTCCCATATCACACCGGAGTGGAGGAAACAATACCTTCAATATGAGGTAAAGTTATTATTTTATTTTGTATGCGAGTGTGATGCCAAAATGGCCAAGGCATTCATACAGGCTATTTATGTCCACGAAGAATAATACAAAGCAAAATATCAAGGAAAAATACATTTGAATCATTTAAAATCATATTTTAAACAGTTGAACTGTAAGTCACTCTAGAGAGCTATAAACAGAAAAGGAGATGCCCTATTGTTTATGGGGGGAATACTGCGGTATGGAGCCACAGGGAGCGTTCACGTTTTATTACAGTTTCTGAGTTAAACACATTCATTCAAACTACTGTCACTTCACATGTCGTAATTAACTATGTAACTCTGGGAAGATTTCATTTTTAAAATGATGGCTGCCTATAAAGACATTTAACAGCATTAATAATATACAGAAAAATATTTTGTTAAAATATTTGTATTTATAATCTTACAGCCTTTGCGTTTTATAGGCTTAGTGGGCTAAATTAAGTTTAAAAACTGAAAATATTGTTTAGCAATCTCAAATGCATAATTTTTTTTAATTTTAAGTATTACACAATTATCTTGATTTAAACCTTTTATTTCTTACATCTGTAAAAGGGCATTGATCTGCACAATTTCTTCCAATAATAGGTGTCTTTAGGCTGCAAAAGGATATGCTTTATTCTTTATGCTTTATGCTTTATGCTTTATGCTTTATGCTTTATGCGTATCCTTTAGAATCACTGTGGGCCAAGTGCAAACATAGTCTTTGTTTTTGTTTTGTTGAGGGTATTTTATTTTCACACCACATTTATGGCTGAGCACAAGAGCTTAAAAGAAGACGTGTAATGACAGGACGCCTGCTCTATTCCATTTAGCTCTATGAATTATAGACAAAGACTTCTGCACCACTGCAGGACCAACATAACCTCACTGAACTACTCATTTTGGAAACATTGAACTTTATTTATTATATTATTATGCATTAAAAATGAACATAATCTGAAAATCATTTGTCCTTTTTGGTTTTTTTTTTAACAAATTAATAATATTTTTGCAAGCATAAAAACATGTTTTCTATTGTAGACCCCTAACGGCTCTTTTCTACACAGTGAGTGTGGTAGACAGACACATGGCCATACCAGCCATTTTACACCTTCAATCGGTTTGGTCCTCAGACCAGAGATGGATGATAATCTATGTTTTTGGTATTGTCCTGATTTGTTTAAAAAAAAAAAAAAAAAATCACCTCTGAAAATAAATAATAACAATTATCTATCATTTTCTGTAGCTGTAGAAGATTTTTTTTATTTTAGCTGTGTTGTCGTCTGCTGCCCACAATAAACACTTCTTCTTTTTGAGTGGGTGGGGCTAAAAGAACAGGGATGTCTTTATATATAATATAATACTCTGAGTACTGTCACACATAATCCACTGTGTCAATTACCAAAAGTGTGTTACTTAAACAAATATTTTGTTTATTTCAAATTCCAGTTAGATTCTTGAACTTGTATTTTGTGCTGAAACAATGCTTTCAGGTTGGTTAGTTGGTTGCAGAAGAAAATGGCGGGAGCTGGTAAAGCACCTCATTACAAAGGGCCGCATTGACAGCCAATTGAGTGATTAGGTATGCTCTTTGGCCTGTGGGATGTGGGTATAAGGTTTTATGCTAAACAACTACTTTATATGGACATGGGCATGTTCTGCTCCAGCCACTGTCCTTGATGGGCAGGTGTAGCTCAGTCAGCGGCAGAGAGCCTCTCTGCATCAGATGTATTTGTATTATATTTCAACTCCATGCACAAAATGTTTTTGGTAAAAATATAATAGATCTGATTACATTGTTCAACAGGTTCCTGTTGTATAACACAGGTAAAAAGGGGCATAGTTACAGGTGTGTGAGCGGTCAGGTCGGATTTATTGCTGCAGCCTAATTACAGTTCACATACAGTAGATGAAACCAGGTTCATCTTATGTTTTGTTAACAAATATTCAAAGAGATGAGAGCATTACAACACATCTGTGATTATCTTTCATTTGTTTGTGAAGACACATCCTGCTTTGTGTACTACATACTGTTCACTGTAGTTTGATTTTACTAAAATACATAAGTTAACACATCTCAATAATATTAATATTAGCAGTATGTTCTACAGTATGAACCTGATGTATACCACTAGCTATTCACAGCCACCACTGAGAGTCCCTGTCTCTATTCTGGCATGGTCCTCTTGTTCCTCAGCGCACCGTTCCTCCCCCACCAGGAGGACATCTGGTCTCAGCCCTGCCCTCTGCTCTCCTCCTCCTCTCTCCATCCCCTCCACTCAGCCCTGCACACACTCATCCACTCAGACACACAGCTCAAGTGATCCACCATAGGCTTTCATTTAGAGCCACAGATCTCTTTAGATCAATAATGTATTCTGTGAGATCCTTTCAAGCACAAGATAACAGTCTTGAGTATCTCTTACTGAAGGATCTGACTTTTCAGTAGTGTCTTATCAAGCTTCTTTTGTTATTTGGTGCTTATGCTCTGTTTACTTGACTTACAATCTTCGGGACACTTTGCAGTAAATGTGGCATATTTGACAGGTTTTACTACACACAGGTCAGTGGCAGCATCATAGACACTGATGTCTCATTAGACTGGGCTCACTGAGGTGATTATGCAGAGTATGCAGCTTTATCAGTTTTCCCCAAAGACCTGCCTTTCCTCATTTCCCATCAAAGGCATCACCATGGTGATGGGTTCACCTTAATGACACCCCTCTCTTTAAACACTAGTTTCCCAAACAGTGAAAGAAACAAACTCATTGCTGATCTGGGTGTCTCTACCTGACATAAAATAAATATACATGATCTGTTTAAACAGCTGCATACCTGTTGTTGTAACATAAGCTTTTGTAGTGAATAAGTGGTTTGTTAATTGCTCTCCAGTGAATTTTGGTTCAGTGCAAAGACACTTGATTCAGTGGCGCTGACAGTTCTGAATCTTGTATTGTGCTGAATTTACTTATTGTACATAATGTACCTTAACTGTTTAAGTTTAAATGAAGATTTTATTTTATTTCTCTTCAGGCATTCAAGGATATGCTGTATGCTGCCCAGGACCAAGCTCCCTCCATAGAAGGTAAGGAGACAGTGTCTGCATAAACAAACCCAGGCACATAGGCAGACATGCACTCATAGTCTTGAACTTGTTTTGGCGTCCCCGAAATAACAGCTCTTCATCTGCTAAAAATAGACTCAGATCATGACCAACACACTGGCCTTTACTACGCAATATCTGACCCAAATGAAGTCAATAACTGAACTGAAACACAGTCTTGGTTTCATGTGTAAGTGTGAAGCAACATATATGTAGACTTGCATGTAGAAGTAACGTTTGATGAGACACAGCACCAGAGGCCAGTGACTCGGTGATAATTTTGTCAGCAGTGATGAAATCCTGTGCTACAGTGCTTTTGCTTCAGTAGTGTGGATGAATGTATGCTGCTGTGATATGTGCCTAATATAATTTCAGTGTAAGCTTTAAAATATGTCAGGGAGATGCATGGGGTCTATAATACTGAATTTAATGACAGTAGTTTGTGTGAATCTGACAACACACACATCTTCACCTGTATCTGGTTCAGTACAGTTCTGTGTGTATATTGTGTCTCTTCTTGACAGCATAGCAGCACTACATCTTGATGTGGGACCATTGGGGCTGTTGGTTGCGTGCTTGTGAGTAGATGATAAATCACCTTGTGTCTGGACTCTGAGCTACACTCATGGGTCACTGCTCTGCACGTGTCAGTCACTCTATAGATGTAGGTGAGGACACGTTATCGATATAGACGTGGCCAATCAATCTATTAAGATGACAGTTAGGACAGTGGAACATTTAGCAGAATTTTAGGGTTTGCGTAGTGGAATACAGATATGTATTTTGTTATTCATGCTACAAAGATGATTCAAAGGCTCTTGGCCTGATTTTTATGGTATCAAAAATGTGAAAAATATAACTGGTTTATTCTTAATTGTTTACAGCGATCCAAAGATATTCCCTGGTTTTGTAATGCATTCCTAGCATCAGTTATTCACCGTAATGAGTTTATCGCCTTTTCTCAACTTCCAAAGCAGAGTTTTGCAATCAGTTATTTGACTTCCTTGTTCACGGAAGTAGTTGCAGGCAGCACTACCCTTTTCTACCTTTCTACCTTCTACCTTTTTCATATTAATTTGCATTTGGAACTTTTTAGGAAAGTTCATTGATAATTCTTTTTTTTTTTTTTTAACTCTAGGTCATCACTAGAATTGGAGTCATTTTAGGAAATCTGACTTAGAAGATCTTACAGGTCTTATACATCAATATCAAAAATCCGCTTTTAATAATAATAATTATTATTATTATTATTATTATAAAGAAAACTTGTATACTGCTTTTCATGACACTCAAAGAGGCTTCATGGAATTCAAGACAGATAAAACTTTCCAGACGTATGCAGAGTTGTCCCAATGCTTAGGACTCTATAAACTGTAACTATAAGAATTTATTCAGCATAGATATCTGAAGGTGACTCATAGGGATGTAGGTTATAGACAGAAGAAAACATTGATGAAATTTTGTTGACCCCAAAAGAAACCAGATTTGCTGGTTCAAGGAAACGTGCTTACTGCAGCAGTTTTCCTGATTGAACTTGCAGTCTGCTGGGTATGTATTATTTATGCCTGTGTCCCGTCTGGAGAAAAGTATTTTGAAAAAAATCATCCTTTTTAATATTAACTTGTCTTTATCATCACAGGAATATTAATATCGCCTTGTGTTTTATTTAGGGTTATAAATATGTATAAAATATTATTAAAGGTGCAGTCTGTAACTTTTCTGGTCATGGAGAGGCCATCCGATTGCCTCTACAGAACATGTCACTGCTTCGCCTGGAATGTAGTATGGCATAAAATGTGTCTTTGTGGAGACAAACAAGTGATGCAGACTAAGCTACAATCCAGATCTGTGGAAGGAATTCATGTTTCAGTTATTTTTGAGCAATAAAAATGCTTTAAAGGAATAATACAGATAGATGAGCTGATTCCTTGTTTTTGTGCCTATCCTTAGATCCAGTAATTTACATCTGGCCAGTTATTACAGGCTGTTATTACAAAATGTGTGGTCTCGTGGTCTTCTACAGTGAAGGTGACATAAAAACAAAAGTGCTCTATAACAAGCCAGTGTTCTCAACAGGCCAACAGCTGGTTGAATCTGTGGGCCTCCTGTTGTAGCCATTAGAGTGAGTTATGCCACAGACTAATTCAATTAAAGCTGCACATGTTTACAGAGACTACCAACAATGCGTACATATTAAAGACATGGCATTTGTGGATGTGCAGTCCTGCATGCTTTACATCACAAGGGATCAAATGTAATGGATTGGATTGTTGATATGTTCCATTCATTGTGTTGTTTTATTTGGTGGTCCACTCTCCATCTGTGTCTATGGTCAACCTGTTTGTGAGATGCTGTTAGTACAGGCTGGTGGTCTGAGGGGGGCTGGGTGAAGATGGCTGCGATAGCACTTTCTTCATTCATACAAAACAAAGGGCGGAGCCTCTCCAAATGCACTGTCCAATGATTTTCTTTTTAACTTACAGCCCATATTAGAAACGGAAGAGAGTAGTCGCTGATAGAGGAATGACTTCTCACATTACAGAGTATCCATCTTGATTTTGTGTTTTGCTCTGCACATGATCCCTACAGGGACGTCTTTTATGCAGCCAAATCAATAATGATATAAAAATGTGTGTAAAAATATCTTGGCTGTGTGCAGTGGTGGGCAATGGCTTTTCCATTTTATAAAATCAGTTGAAATCTTATCCTTTGTGTCCAAAGCTATTTGCTCCAAATGATGCTTTAGGTGAAATGCTCTGAATGTTTTGTGAGTTTCAAAATTACGCTCCACTCCACTGCACAAAACTATGATGAAAAACACATTGTAAAAACACATGAAAATTGTCTGGTTTTCTATCTGTTCCTGTTGGTTAAATCAACAGTTTTGTGAAGCCATTAGAGGACTTCTGTTATGATTATGGGCTTTATAAAATCAAAACTGAATGTAATAAAAATAACTGAAGCGAGCATTGGATTTAGACTTTGTGGACCCATAGCAGTCACATTTTGAAACACACTGATGACATAGAAAACTGATGTTAAATATGTTCTTAATGTCAACATAAATAACTAGCCTATATAAATGGCTTAATACCTCAGTAAGCAGCTTTATTTTGTGTGATGTTTGAGAGGCCAATTATGCCGTCCGCCATTTTATGTGTTTTTGTTGTGGACCATAATAAGTGTCTCTGTGAATGCCTGCACCACTGTTACACTGTTACTCTGTGCTCATTGTCATTCTGCTGGTGTTTATGATGGAACAGCTGCTTATTATTGCAGTTTGAGTTTCTCCCAGTTGGAGTCTGTCCACTCCCTCTGTGATGGCTGTCATTTTCTGCCTTTGTGCTTTGGGTGAGAATTTACCATGTTGTTTTTTATGTATGTACATATAATATTTGCTTAGTATATTACCCAACTTAAATATTGTTTTTTTGTTTTGTTTTTTGCTTATAGCATTGCATATAACATAACAGTTGTTACCTTTGGCTTATAGTGTATACCTCAATGGTGCATACAAACAGTCACGAGTCCATCCAGTACCCTGCTGCAGAATGGGCAGGCTCTATTCACAGGCCTGTCAGAATTACAAATTTTGAAGTGCGAAATATTGCTGAAGTATATTTTGATGACAATTTGATGAAACAATTATATTGAAACTAATTGATGCCACTGACATAATGACCTCAAAACAAAAACAAAAATTCTAAACCTACAGCAGAACAAAACAATGTTGCAGTTAGTTTGTACCTATAATGAGTTATTCATTCAACATTTTTCAGCTCAAATCTTATCACAGTACAGAAAAAAACCCTCAAATTTCCCCACTAAAGCAAAGAAAAAGTACCCACACTAAATATAGACCCTAAAAACAATTGTTATATCTATGATATGTCGAACGATAAGTCAATATAGTAATTTTTGTGTCAGGCGTATGGCTATCCAGGACCTGATGAAGGAGATCGAGAGATGGACGTGCAGGTATAGGCACATACAGGGGCTGGAGCAGTCCGGGGTCTCCCACCCGTTTGCATTATTGATGGCTTTCTGACAGGGCTGCTGTCTTTGGCTCCTTCACTAATTGTTGGATCTTTGTGGGGGTTGGTGTTCCCTGGCTAAATTTACATTGAGAAATGGGAAATATCCACATTTAAATTTTTATAGAAGACTTTTCTAGTAATGTTGTTTGTAGACCACATCTACAGTAATAACACATAATAATGTTATTACTATAATATTTTTAATTAGGGCTACAATAATAACATTTGAATTAAGATTCAGTCATTTCTAATTGGATAAAGATGAGATGATTTGTTTTGTCATATTACCTGTTTTCGATGTTGTACGGTGTGGGGTTTGAGGCGTTTGAGGGCTGTGTGTTAAGATATTAGAAGGAGGGGTCCCAGGGTCAATTCAATGACGGGAGATCTATCTCAAGGTCGCAGTCCAATCGAACAGAGGTAGTTAGTGATAAGGTGCTGATTGCTAACTGAGTAAAGTAAGATGTTTGATGACATTTGCTGGTTAATATGAAGCTCAAGCAATGAGTGAAACAGCATTATCCATATTTAAAAAGAGATTGAATGATATTTGGTCTGAGAGAGGGAGATCCGTGAAGCAACAAACAGACAGACTGTGTGGGAGGTCCCTGGGCTCATCTCCAATGCATGTTGCCCTGCATTAGCACTGCAGCCATCCCGCAAGAGAAAGGGAACCTTCGTAGATGAAAGTCTGCTACCCATACATCCATTATTCATTGCTGAATTAGATCTCGCTTGAATGAAAGGATGAGGAGAAGGAGTGTGAGAATGGAAATGGTATAGGTCAGTCATGAAGGGGAATGGTCTTGGAGAGTTTTAGAGGGCAAAGAGTTCGAGTTCGTTTCACTAAACACATGCAACTGAATGAGATTTTGATAATCCCAAGTAGGGCTGTACAATACATCGAATTTTGATTGAGGTGACCAGCCGACCGTTACTAATTTTCAATTGCTCTTAATTTAGAGATCTACAGTCAAGCCCCAGTGAGTAAAAGCATGCGGTTTTGAGCAAAGTTATGACTGCTGCTGATTTTAGGTTATCAAAAAAAAAAAAATGAATACGCCATGCCCACACACTGCCAAAATACTATCGATTTGGAGTATTTTGGAAGTGCAAGGTATCGTTTTCTTGTGAGTTCATGGCAGAAAAAAGGGGGATTGGAAGAGATTACAGAATCAGCCTGTGAAATGGAGATGTGATAAAGGAGCACTAGGTGTTTGCAGTGCATAAAAGAGGGTGAAGGAGAGGGTAGGGGTGAGTGGAGGTCATTTTACGGCTTATGTACCATCTTGAAACCTGTAGACTGATGTATTTTGTGTTCATAAACATATTCCTTTACGGTCTACTGGCTGTGCCTTTTATTTTGGCCTTGACATGGGCACACTGATCGTCAGAGCTTATGATTAAAATGGCCGATAAGATCTTTCATAACTGTTTTGCCTTCCTCACTGTTGGCTCTTATGCACTTGTTGAAAATAAAATTCGGTCAAGGTCATTACAAAGAAGACAATAGAGAGTTCTTCACATACAAAACATTGGACAATGGCAGACACATTTCAATTATGCCAAATATGAGATTGTAAAAAAGAACGGGAAACAGCTGTGGATTTTTCTGACTTAATTGACTTGTTAGCATTAGCAGTAACCTTAATCTCTCCTCTGCTGTAAGACCAGTCATTGTTTTGAGTGTGCAATGAAAAGCCTTTTAACAGCTCTGGCTCAGGTCCAAACTCGTCTGTCAGCTGTGTGGCGTAGATCAAGCTTGGAGTCAAGTTACACTGATAACACCGTATGAGTTTGATTTAAGTTTGTTTAATATTAATTACTATTTGAAGCTTCTAAATGTCACAGATAGTGTTTGTTATTGTAGACAACAGTGGTGCAGGCTGTGTGTTGCAAGGCGTGATGGTGACCTACAGGCGCTAACAGCAGGGCCATATGCTACTGTATTTTTGGATAATGGAAATAAGCTATTCAGTGACTATACGTATATATAATCTATTTGTTTACTTCTCCAGGCATTTTCTGCAAATTACCAAACCATGTTTAAATAAGTTTCACCATACACATCAGATAATCCTATGTCAAATGAATGCTCTGATGAAGGCAGATAATGAGACAAAACTGCTTAAAAACTGCTGCTAGATCTTCACTTGTTGGTCTGGAGTTTGGTTTTCATGAGAAGCATAAAGTCTGAAATATGACCTGGTAAACTAATACAAGAATCCATCCTTTAAGAGCATTTAAGAACAGAGTATTTTTCTATTAAAAAGTTTGAAGAGGACATTCTGTTATCTAAATAATTGCAATTATTGTTATTAAATTGTTCCAATTCAAACCCCAATTTTGATTCCCTAACAGAAAGGTGTATTTCTCAGAGTAAGCATTAATAGGCAAGAAGGCCACTGTAGAAGTCAGTGTGTCCTTCCAGTGCCCGATGCTGCAGTGGATCTCTGGAGGTTTGCAGATCTAAGCTCTGATTGGTTGTGGGCTGTGAATGTGTGCTCCACCATGAAGCCTGCCTGTCCCCCATGTCCTCCAGGATTTCTTGGTCAGCTTTTCACATGTTGTCAACAGCACTGCATTCCACTAAACTCGACGTCAGTGACAGGTTTCATAAAAGTGTGATTTTTGTAAAGGTTTTTCCAGCATAATAAATATGGTAACATTTTGTTTTTTACTTTGGGCAATTACGACTGACAGAAAAGAAAGAGTACAGCGAAGGTTCAGGCTTAGCTTTTGTAACAGTATGACAGGTAAAATGGTGGGAGACAGAGAGCGAAAGATGGCGGTTACATTGAAACTAATTGGAGAAAAGAAACAGGATTTTTCCACTGCCACTATTTTTCTCAAAGGTGTGAAACTGAAAGATATGGCAGAAAATGAAGTTATTTTTTTATTTCATGTCCTGGTAGGGGTAGGAGTAATATGATATAAATGAAATGACGGCGTTACTCTGTCCTTTTGTTCAACAGTGACCGGCACAGTATTTGTTGAGTATATCTGTGTTTTAAAACTGTGACAGAATAACATGGCATGGGCAATGCATAAATATAAAAAGTCTCAGTTTGGAAGAAAAATGTGTTAAGTCTATTGCAGAAGATTTTCTCGTAATTTGGGGTCAGAGGCTATTCTTCTAGGGAGCTGAAATATTGCTCCAGATATATTTCAGCTTATTTACACTATATCACCTTCAACTGGAGACAAGAGGAAGGAGAGATATCAATAATTCACAACGATTGTTCCCTCCTGGACGGCCTGTCTGTTTTATATTAAACGCTGAATTATTAACACTGTCCACAATTGGAAATATAGTGGATCTTCCTGCTGATGGTGATGAGGGTGGAAACTCTCAGGGGAAACCACAGAATCGTCTCAGACACTTAAATAGACGCTAAATGGATTCTGATGTGTAGTTTTAGATGTGATGAAAAAAATTATGCACATTGTACTTTCTTCTCTTTTTCCCACACTGAATTTGCCACTATACTGAGCAGAGATCTAACATTTTGGCATACATTTTAGACTAGATGCCCTACCAATGAGCCTGTATACAGCACAAAAGTTAGTGTTTTGTTTTTTTTATTTTATGACACAATGTTCAAAATATTTCAACATGTCAGATTTAAATGTCAGTGTTTTCTACCGGCTGCTAAAATGTGCCCATCTCAGCAATATAAATGTTTACTATTGTGAACAGTGTCCCTGAAACCTCATGTTACCATACGATGGCCTCGGGCAGGCATTATACATATTTCATGTCCTCAACATGTGACTAACCAGTACCTGTCTAGGACTTTATAATAACTGCTGACTTCACTGTGAGTTTACTGTCAGTGTTCCGGCGCTGCATGCTTCCTGACTTCCCAGAGAAGTTGCGATTCCGGTAGCAGCAATAAAGAGAAGAGGGATGGCTTGTGTACATAGAAACAACAGTTTGTGTCTGTTTAGCATTTTGTCCTGAGGGCACACGCCATGGCTCCATGACAAGTGCCATCTGATAATTAGGTCTCATAATCAGACCATTAGTATGCAGAGCAATTGAGCAGAGAACAGCCTATTGTTCCTGCAGCGTGAGCCCCGGCCATTAGGAAGATTATTGTAAAATGCTATTTGTTAGGACTTAAGTGTAATGTGTATGGCTATTATAATGAATGTGATCTGTTGTCTTGTTAGAACACATTAGTAGTAATAGTATAGTCTATACACATAATTGTACATAGTGACTTATATACATTTGCCACAGTTGACTGCCTTCGAGGTTTTACTTGAAGTGAAGTTTTACTTTGTAGTTGAACAAACTAAAGTGTCTTTAGCTCAGTTACCATGGAACCAAACAAACAGCCCCCAAACACTCTTGGTCTGTTTTGTTTCAGAGACACTTAAGGACACACAGCGAGCTGGCTGGACCAAGCTTCAACTTTTGTGGGATTTTGATACTAACAAACTTAAGAATGATTATTAAGATATAAGTATTAAGATATGTAATGTGATGTTTATGACAGATTCTTTCTGTCTATTTAAAAAAAATGAAATAGAAAAAGGATGCCTAAAACATCTAAACACTGTGGATATGATGAACTCCTGCAGGTGTGCAACTATGAAAAATTACATAATACTGTATTTTCAAACAAATTTGTTTAGTCTTGTGTCTAGTCTTGCACTGTGTGGCATGTCATATGCAGCTTTCCTGTGCATGTAAATTAAGTTAATGATATAGGGTTCGAGCACAGCTGTGTTGTAACACAATTAACACAGGAAATAGCCAGTAATCTTATCAAATCTCATACTGCACTGCACTCCTGCTTTCGTAAAGATATAAGAACAGCTTGGTTGAGCTTGCATAAACAGTGTTTAAATGGCACTTCCGAAATGTACTAAATGTTCGAGATATTGTTACTGGCTAAAAACAACAGTTAAATAAAATCCATTCATCTTTCACATTCTGTACCTGTAGACTGTAACATAGCTAGTCTGTTAATGCCTGGAATTGTCATAATTATAATTGTCTGAGCCATGCCTGAGTGAACTGCTGCCAGTCAGTGTGAGGAACGACTTGTTTCTCTATAAAATGTCTTGTTTAATGTCTGCTAATCTGTTTCCCTCTGAGACACTGATGTTGTGTGCTTGTGTGTGTCTGTGTGAATGTGTGTCTGTGTTTACTCCTTATATTTCAGTTCATTTTGTGTTTCAAAGTGAAGCCATTCCACAGCGGCTCTTATCGAGTGTCTGCAGCTGCTGTTGTGAAAACGCTGCTGCAGCCCACAGAGACATTTTCACACACTCTAACACACCTGGAATTAGCCACACTGCGCTGACATACATCCTTTACAAATGAGGATTAATGTAGGTCGTTAGAGCATTAGCTCTGAGACGCTCTTGTGGGAAAAATGTGTAATTTGTAAAATGGTTTCATTGAGATACATGCAGTCCTAATTTAAGACTAAAGGCTTCTTCAGCCCTGAGATCAGCTGACCAGCTCCTGGTGGCTGTGCCCAAAGCCAGACTCAAGACTAGAGGTGACAGAACCTTTTCTGTGGCAGCACCCAGACTATAGAACAGCCTCCCTCTGCCTGTCTGATCCTTGCAGGCTTTAAGGTAGTTAAGACTAGTTAACCCACCTCTTCTTCCTGGCATTTAACACTAGCTAAACAGGATATCTTGGTGTTTTGTTGTTGTTTTCCTGTGTAGTGTATTATGTGTACAGTTGTTTTTTGTTGACTTTTTATGTGAAGCTATTCTGAAACCTTTTTAAATGTCTATATTTAATTTCCCATTCATTTATGGGTTTCAACCTCCTGTTATATGCAACATTTTGAGGATTGTTTCACATTCAAAAGTTATAATATCTTGTTTTAAATTGTTAATCACTATGGTAATGGTCCTAATTGCTCATCATTCTGAAACAAAATCCTTGTCAAAATATCCTTACGTTTGGTCCTTGTATTTTTATTTATGTTCATAAGTGAAACAGGCCTATGTACTCCAATGACTCCAGAGTCTTCCGTAGGGAGGATTACCTTGAGTTTCCCTTCTCTGCAGGTTCACCTCCTCTGGTGTAGCCCTGTTGTGTGGATGATTCAGTCCTGATTAATGACTCCAGGTTGGACTATTGACACAACACTTATCTTGTTTTTATGAGTGTAGCTGCCTCTACACAAACCCCACACGTGTGCTCAGTCACCTCTCATCTGATCAGTTACAGGTCTATGGGCCATTTACCTGAGCGTAACTCAATTCAGTTTTCCAACTTAAGACGTACTAATGGAGATACAATATGCTATACTGGTCATTTAAGTCCACCATAAAATCCTATGATTCTCTTTTAATAAAATCAAGATCCAATTCTTTCAAATTATCAAAGATCAGCTTGAGGCTTTCTAATTGACATGGCTATACAGTCAGTTCAAACTTTTGTGTTAAACAGCACTTATTAAAAGTAAAAACAAAAACAAAAAACAAATGCAAAAACATTATCAATCAAAACAAAATAAATTGTCATTCATTCATTTTTGCACCGTCCTAGTGTCAAAAACAAATAGACTAAGCCTTGCGTCTGTTGTGTGCAAGGGTTTAAAAAATACCTTATATTATGGACATTTGAGAGTACCAGTTCTCAAAAGCTTCCTGTTTACCTGCAATGTGCTAAAATGTGTGAAAGTTTTACACTGATATAATTAAACTGACTTGGTCATAATAAGTGTTAACAGAGGATAACGCCTACATTCTCATTCAGCAAAGAAAACTGAGCAGCGTAACAGTTTGATACAAGGAGATCTTTAGACTCGTGTTGGTTTCGTTCTATTGTTCTTTGTAGATCACAGAGGCAGACAATAAGGACGAGCAGATGAGATGTCCCCCCTGACTCCCCTTCCTCTGTGCCTCAGGATCAAAACCTGAGTGAAGCAAACATCACAGGAGCTGCCACCCACTGTTACGCTAACAGATTGTATTGCGCAAACTTATGTCTGTCAAAGCAGTGAGGAGCAGCAAAGAGAGCGAGAGGTGGAAAGACACTGGTGCAAGAGAAATCATTACATTTCTAGCATTTACAGGCTGTCACAGGCACATGCAGTTCAATAACACGCTTGAACTGAACTGTTTGTGTCTGTCACATCTGAATAGCTTTGGGTGTTTTTTCAGCTAATACATATTCTTATACTACATATCATATGTAGCATAACAGTATCATATATATATATATATATATATATATATATATATATATATATATATATATATATATATATATATATATATATATATATATATATAAGTAGCAGTGTTGCTGATCAAAACCCTCAAGTTTAATTATATTTTAAGGGTTTAAGTTACTTTTGTACAACATTCAGAGCTGCTCGACAAATTGAGCTCTGTCGCAGCTGGATATTGGCTATGATTGGTCAAGGTGGAATCGAGGTTTGTGATTGGTTGATTGCAGTTCCACTGAAGCTGCAGAAACTGGGCTTTAGGTTGCCTGGAGACAGCTCTGTGTGTGAGCGGCCTTGGCAAAGTGGTGTCACTCTGCAAAGGAATCTGTATGTTGACAAATAGAGATTCCTTGATTTTCCTTGATGGGTTTAATGTGAAATGAACAGGTTCAAGTATATTTTTTATGTTTTGAGAACTTTTGAATATGAAATTAAAGGACACCAGGCAGGTGCAATAATTAAATTAATGTTTTATTCTGCTAAGTCTATACATTGTCAATGGTAACACATTTATAGTCTTCATTGTTTAGCCCTGTGTTCTGTGAAAACAGCAGCACAGCAGAAGAGGGTTTGAGGTAATTTATCTGTAAAGTAAATTAAATCATCAAACTTAATGATCTGTTTTTGTCCTGAAGACTATAAACCGCCAGCTGCCTGTGGACAAACCAGACTGTTAAAAGGACCATTAACCTGCATCACAGCTTCTTGCTAGGCTATATAAGCTCAAAATACTACAGAATAAATAAATATATATGTATATGCAAAATATGTTGATTGGACTTACCTGAACAATATCATTTAAGCGTCACTTGTTGTTTGAGCGCACAGCCCCTCCCCTCTACTCAGTCTCTCAAGGCCGGTGACATGTTCCCGTTGAACCCTTGCCTCCGTTGCCTTGACAACTCTTCTCACACTGGGTGTGTACCGATCATTTTTTCTGCGATGGTGCGATAAGTGCTACAATTATGTAAATTCTCCTCAAAGTGTTTTTCATGTTGAACGGTGGTCACACAGAATAAGCCAATTTTTCATCTAAAACTAACAGGCCAATCTGTATTACTGCGGCAAATGAACTCAGTCAATTTCTAGCCAGTTTCACACAGTCATTTGCCTCTAATCTTTTGCTTAAATCTGGTTATTTATTTAGAGATGTATAAATACAGATACATAAATTAACTAAATAAATGATTGGAAATTATAGTAAGGCAAGTTTATTTGTATAGCACACTTCATGCACAAAGTAATTCAAAGTCTTTGCAGTCATTAAAATCACATTACAAATAAATCATAAATAGTCATCATAGAATTAACATTAAAAGAGAAGAGTTAAAACCTTTTAGTCAAATGCACAGCTAAGGAATTGCTGGAATTGAATTATTTTGAAATGGAAAATAATTCAATTTTTAAAAATAGTCTTTTATTAAAATATGACTTAAGTTCATTTTTAATATTTCCCAAAGATCAACTGAAGTGTTATAGCACATACTACAGCTAAAAACAACTTTTTCCTTTTAATCTTAAAAATGGTCTTAACAGGCCTACTTCTGAATTAACATTCATTTGTAAAAACTAACGCAATGTAACTTATATTGAAAACTGTAACTTATAAACTTTAAAGACCAGTTTATTAGTTATTTTTTAAACCTTCCCCTTGGTATTATACCAACTTAACCCTTGGTATTAAGTATTGATTAAGCCTTTATTTATGAGACAATTATTTTAATGTTAGACACTCCACTCTAAAATATGTTTATTCCAAACTCTTCACTGCCTTCCTGATCCTGTATCCCCTGGTCTGTATGTAATAACCCTGCAATAGTCCTGTGTTAGTCATGCATGTGTTTTGTGAATTTGAAGCACCTTTGTTGTGTTTATGAAGAACTCTAGTCCCCAGGTGACCGTGTCCCCGAGGCAACAGAGCCAGAACTAGGATTTTATACTGGGCTTAATGCCTGTTTTGTCAACATTGTATAGAAACATACTCATGTGTCATGTATTTTTAGTACATACATACATACAGATTTACAGATATATCATTGAAGCTACGGAACACAACAAGTGCTTTAATATTATATATTTTATTTGTGACAATGGTTCATTATGTTAAAATGGACTTCAAGTGTTGATTCACAGATTTATCCATTGCCACAAATATACCGTTACAAATACTTTCTACGGGAATTGATTTTTAATTTATTGATTTTATTTCGAGCTTATGACTGAAATATGATTTTCAACTTTAGTTTACAATGTTTGCAGATTTGTTGTGGAAGGAATACAAGTATACCTTATTATTAAAAACATGTTTTTGCTTTTTCCTCTTGAAAACATACTTCATGGGAATGATGCTGTAACCAAGACCTTTGCAACCTCAAACTATTCATTGTTATACAGTGTATTTGGTGCTACTGTGCTCTTATCTCGCAGATAAAGCCACTCTGTGCCCTTCAGTAGGATCCTGCCATCACCAGTGTTCATATGCACTGGCACAGGCGCAGCTGAAAGGGGGCTTTTGAACTTTGGGGCAGTGGTGGTCTTTTGTTGTCTGTGTCTTCTCATCCTCTGTCCTCCTCTCCCATCCTCCACCAGCTCCTTTTCATCTGCCTCTGTCAAATGAGGAGACGAGAGTGTGATGTGTGCAAAAGTGGGCGTGTTTTATGGCACTAACCTTCAGAATCTAATCATTTCATCAGCGGGAGTTTGACCTGTGACCTTACATGTAGTTATTTTGCAGTAGCAGGCTCACCAGGTTTATATTGGTATTTGAACACAGTGGTAGAGCACACAACAACCACTTACACTTACATTGTTTCTTCTATTTGCCAAGTGCACTGCAGTCTGTAGCGATCATGGTCTTCTCCCTGAATTTAAAATGACATTCCTTTGTGGTACAGGTTGGCCTGTTTTTTCTCTTTTTGCACTCTTTGACTGTTTCAGTGAGCTGAAATACCACCACACAGGACCTTTTCACTGCTACTGCTGACATTGCACAGTTTAGATCTGCACTTAAGGGCATGGCAGAGAGGTCATAGGATGGTTGTGATGGTTCATGTATTGGGTGGCTATTTGTGTAGGTGAATGTAGAGTGAGGCGAAAATAGTGAATAATGTTCATAGAGATGTAACAGAGCATATACTCTTCCAAAGAGCTGCCAAATAAAAATTGGCAGTGACCCTGAGTCCAGAGTGCTCTCCTCTGTAAAACATTAACTGACGTTCACCTGGACGAAGAACTGTAGATTAGTGTTTGTAGAAAACAACAAACTCAGGGTGTGCTATCGTCGTCTGTGCCCTGTGTAATCTGTAAATACATTGCTTCTGTACAGGAAAACCAAACACTTCTTTAGAATCATCTGAAAATGAGATTTGACACTTAATATTTTATGCAGCTGAATTTCAGTAAAACCATGTTGTCCTTTGGCAGAATGAGGAGATACCTGTAGATGCTGCTGAGTGGAGCTGTCACATCGATCATTATAAAGGTGTTTGTAGAGCACAGTGCAGCTCTGTGGCATTTTAGGGTCCTTAAAGGATGTTTAAGGGCCTCTCTAATGAATAACCCAACAGCGGGACAGAAGCTCAGAGCAGCCAGGGGGCCATTCATGTCCCATCCATCATCGGACTGGGGCCCCTCACCAAAAGACACAGGTGTGGAGGGCTGTGATGCTGTTTGTTGCATTGGTTACATCTAAACCAGGGAATGTAAGGTATGGATAAAATATGATCAAAGAAGATGACACTGTTGTGAATGCTGCAGCTGGTACATGGTTGTCCCTTTGCAAAGGGATTTGTAAAGACAAAGACCTGGTCCCATGGGACCCTGCTCCATCATTACGCCCTGCTTCTATTACAGGACTGATTAAACCCCCACCATCATGTATCGCTCATGTATCGCTGTGTGTGTTCTCACATACACTCCCCACAGGTAGTGGGGAGCCATGGACACGCCCCTCCGTTGGTCACATGACCGCTTCCATGGTAACGGAAACAAAGCCTCATTATCATAGCTGATGGGTGTTGTGTGTAGCATCAGCCTCTTAATGCACTACAGTATATGGTTACAGTAAATACTACTACTATAGTATTACTACAGTAATACTACTACCACTACTTTAAACAGTGCACTTCCTAAAAGCCAGTTGTTGAAGCGTCACTGCCATAGAAAAGACCAGTGTGTGACTTCATGTGAATGATCAAATGCAGACAAAACAAAAAAATGTGTAAATGAACATCCAGAATGGATCCATTTCTGTGATGGTTAGATGCAGGCGTTCATCCTTCATTGTTGTGTGAAAGATGAGATGCAGTGTTGTTTCAGTTTGTCATCAATCTTGGCGTGACATTTGTGCACTAATTTCACAGTCGGTTGGTGTGAGCTGCTCTTTTCAAACACAGAGTAAGATGTGCAAGGCCAGCCTAATCAGAGATCAGCAGTATTGATCACCAAGAACACAGCAAAGAGAGGCTGCTTGCCATGCAATACAACGGTACTGAGCAGGCCTCATCAACACCTATTGATTATTTTCTGTAGACTGCTCAACCAGATGTGGTCCTACTGTCTGCCTATGAATTGCATTTCCTCTATTAATTCTGCCAAATATATTAGGGTCAAATCAGTGCGTGTCTGCATTTTATCAAAAAATCAAAACTGCTGTCACGTCTAATCACTGAGATATCACACAGTGGTTCCCAGAAATAAGGACAGGGACAAAAGTGGAGGAACACCTGCTCATTCGCATTCATGTGCACAATCCCAGTGATGTGAAAGCAATTGGCTGCAGTGAGAGAGAGAGGCCAACTCCCGTAGTTGGTTGCTAATGGCTACAGGATCCAGGGGAGAGATGTCGATAATGGCAATGTCACTCCTAGCCAACCAGCTCCAAAAATGGGACAGGACACACACATTTACAGGAGCATGTGCAAATGTATGGGTGCACTTTAACGCACATGCACGAGAAGCTCTGGTGAAATAGCAGGGCAATTTTCTTCCAACAAGGTGCTGTGTGTTATTAGAGCTGTCACAAAAACGCTTTCCTCCCTGAGGCATTTAGCTCCAGGTCTGGTTTGAACAAACTATTTTCTTTTCCCTCTGATTCCAGTATGTCAGGTTCAAGGTTAAATGGTGCTCAAATCACAGTTTTTTTGCTTAAGTGTGACTTGATTGAGGTTCAGTGCTGGCTTCTTAAATGTGCTGCCTTTGCCTGCTTACTGTCTTAGGTCTGCTTGCACAGTTCATTTCCTGACCACATTCATCAGCAGAGACAGTGTTTATCTGTGAAATAAAATCAGGTGCAACTCAATTACTTTTTTCCTTTTCCTGGGACATTACTGCCAATTTGATTTAATGTATTTTCACCACAGTCTCATGAAACCTCTTTGCTCTAGATGTAACACCAACCACTCTGCAGTCACAGATGATGTAAGGTCAAGCAAAGTCTTTGGGCAGTGTCTCAGTACAAGTCATAATCGCATTCAAAAACTGATTTAAGCTTAATCAACATTATTTCCTGTCATTCTTTCACCAACTTGTGGTGCACAGGGGGCTTGTACCTACACAGCCCTGATTTTTATGTGAAGGGTCAGCCACCTGCTTGTCTCCATGCAGATGATATTGTATTTTCTGAAATTATACTACAGCATATCTTTTATAAATATTAGGCTACCTAATGTGTTGTTTCTCCTATTTGTGAATGTATATGGATCTTTAAGTGCCTGGTAGATTGTAGCTGATACATGTGAACATCACTGGATAACTTTACCCCTCAAATGTGCGAATGTCACGTTGCTGTTTCTTTAAGCCCTGTGAACAAAATGAAAGCTGAAGTGGTGCTACTTTACACTGCTGCAGGATTTGTACTGGACATATTGTATTTCTCAGTAAATCCTTTTGTGGTAGTCTTCTGCTGCCAAACCCTCACAACACGGGCATAGAGGATCCCAGTGGCTTTCAGTCTGGCCCACACTGTAGACATGATGCTTTTATTACCTTGTCTGAAATGTAGCTCGTGTCTCTTCCACACAACTGCACAATTGCAGCCAAGTACCAAGAGTCACTACAGGAAAATTACATTCTAGTCTAGGGTGGATGATATTGACAGAAAGGAAAATCTATATTTATTGGGGGTTGCCCCTTGCTATTTCGGCAATCCATCCAAAATTAGCTAAAAAACACAATGTCAAGATTATTTGGTTAATTGATGATCATGACAGGTCACAAAATAAGTTGTAAGAATGAGAAAATATTAATTTTGAGAATTCATTATCTTAAAGGGCCCAATTTCCACTACATGTTATAATGTTGCTTCCTTATCAAAATAAACCTGTTTTCTGTCTGAGTTTTGTTTTGTGTATATGTTTAACACACAAAGACTGCTTATTTAGGCTCTGAAAAACACACTATTCCACCTTGTGATGTCATGTAGCAATACAGGAAGTGCTCCACTGTGTTTTTAAGTTCCAGACACCTTCACTTGAATCATTTGGATATTTTCAACCCTGGAATTGCCAGTTGCTCCTGAACTAAAGATAAAAGGTAGCTGTTAACTTGAAAACTACCATTTCATGACATCACAAGGTGGAACAGGTCAATTTGAGCTTTGGAGATTTATACAGACAAATAAAGGATTAGTCAAACATGTGTAAATGAAATAAAAAAATGACAACTCCAGGTATGTTTTTAATGAGGTAGTAACATTATGACATGGCTTAAAGCTCACAAGAGTCAATTTTAGGACCTTTAACTTAAAGGACCTACAAATGTTGTGATTAAGATCACACTAAAAGTTAGTGAGTGAATAGACAAGACATTCAATATTTTTATTCACCATATTTCTAAAACAGCATTTATATTTTAAATTTATAGCTTCCACTTCTACCTCTATATTAAATACAAACACAACCACTGCAATAAAAGCAAGCGCCAACACAAGTAATTAGGTAACCTGCTACTCCCTGTCTCTCCTGCAGCGCACTCAAATAAGACATCATTGTTACAAACAGGGCTTTTTCATGCTCCATTGTCTCCACAGACCAGATGATGATGATTAATATCTGTGTGTTTGGGTAACGCTCACACCGGAACATAAAGCGTATTGTGATCTAAATGAGGCGTGACTGTGTGGACCAGCCCTGACTAATAGGGTTAAGCCATTATTTGGTGGTCCTGACAAGATACAAGGAACTATGTATGTTCCCTGGATGTCATTAGTGCTTCCTGATGCGTTTGAAAAGAAGGGAGTGCAAAAATGAACTTGGTAGCAGAAGTGTAATTTTGCAGGTTGTCACTCTCATTTTCCCCAGGCATTTGTCTAAAGAACATGGAGCTATATTTACTGTGCTTATGTTTTAATGAGAGGTAAAAATGCAAAGAAAAAATATTCGGTATAGCAGGCTTACATTTGGTAAGCTGGTTACATTTTTTGTTAATCATAAGTAAATAAATATAAAATACATAGATCGAAGAAGTGGCCAAAGTACATGTTTTTGATTTATCATTAATATTATCATGATGTGTTATATACATGTTTGTACTTTGTAAAACAATTATAAATATTAGAATAGTTTAAGTGGAATTTTTACTATTTACATCTTTATTTTTGCGGGACCAGTGCCTTTGTAGAATCTTTTTTTTTTTTTCTTTTTCCTTCCTTCGAAACTTTCCAGTATATTCCCCACACACCGTTTTTATACACCTATGTTAATTAGTTTTCACTTCAGATCAACCTCCTTTTTCCAGCTCAGTGATTCATTGAATAATTTCCCACAAGCACCAGGGTGGCTTTCCTCTGCAGTCGCTGTGCACCATATTGTCCAGTCACACCCATGGCCGCCTCATACATGTATAACAGATGTGGGATGTAAAGATATAGGAATTCAGTAGTTCAGAAATGATCCAACATCTTACAGTTATTTCATGCCTGCAGGTTTATACATAAAGCATACCTTTGCCTTTTAAATCAGACTTGATCTTTGTTGAATTAGATTTGCTTCAATTAGGTTTGAACAAAGCGGTCTGCAGTGTACGTGCCTCCGCATACTAAGACAGCGATACTTATTTGCATCCTTTATCCAATAGCTACCAACAAAAGTAAAGATTTAACCTGATATGAGGCAGACGCAGACATACAATAGCTATAATGTAATAAGAGAAATTAAAATCACGTTTGTTAAATGTAATTATGGCTTAGCTCAAATCAGAATTTTGACTGACAGGCAGTGGATGTTTTAGTTGCACAGTCATGGTGATTTGAATCAGGCAGCTTTAAACTCCTACTGTTATGTAGTCAGGAAATATAAAGTAATCTTCAAGGACTGCGTGGTGCTGGGAGGATGGAGACAGCCGGGCCAAAATGTGTTTTACTAAAGATACAGTTTCACACCTCGGCTCAGTGAAACGATATAAAGCATCAGGAAAGAAAGTGGAAAAGTGAAGAGTGAAATAAGTACATAAAGAAGATAATGGGGCCAGTAGAGGCCTCAATAACTTTTTGGATTATACTGATGATGATATTCAGGTGATATCATGGCAGTCAATCAGAAATGTGCCAAAATGTGTCTGTAAAAAGGGAACAAGCTTTACAGTTTATCACAAAAGCGTACAAATATTACTAGGCCTGCCATGATAATTACTATATTACTATACTACATTTATTGTTCCACATATGAAAGCTGGAATAATATACTTTGTGGGTGATATGGGGTATTTTTATTCTAATACAATATGATTTGAGCTGTAGAGAGTAAATAAGTTCCTTTTATGACTAATTATTGGTACATTCTGCTGTTTATTTGTTGCAGCCCATGTCTTTTAATGAAACAATCTATTTAAAATAGTTTACTGGTAATATCTTGCATTATTTCAATCTTAATTAGTGACACAAAGTAATTTCAATATTATCGTTTATTGCGATATTTCTCTATAGCGATATATCATGCTTAAAATTTGTGATCGTGACAGAAATGTGACTTTTTAGACTTCACTGCAAGTGTCAGTTTATTTTATTTTCATTCAGCTATTTTTGCAGCCACATTTATGCATACAGACAAAATGGCATTTGTTATTTTTAAGATATGCAAAATTAGAATGTTGAGTATATTGTCCATTTTTTGATATGCCTCCCACCTCTAATGTCTAGTAACCTCACCAATCACATCCTCCTTTATTATCATCCACATTGCTCTTTGCTTCATTCCAAGCTATCAAAATCAGAGTTTAAAAAGGTTCAAAACAAACATTAACAACGTTTGGCAAACATTTGTTAAAACTGAGCGTGCCTGCCCTCGAGAAAGTTTTACCTGACCTACTTTGGGTCCTTTCTTCTTTTCTGATTAAGTGTAGGTACATTTAGACCAGCCTTTCAATTATTTATTATGCAGAAAAGCAATAAGAATCTATTATATTAAAACGTCAATGTGGTCTGTTTTGTCTTTTCAATTTTGCAGTCTTTTCAATTTTCTTTACTTACTTATAGCCTCTTTTGCTGCCGATAATGTTTACAACGCTCTCGCACACACTCTATAGTCAATCTGATGTTTCTGTGATCCTCTGGTGGTGAATCGCAGTAACAGAGGAACAAGTTTTATCAAGGTTTCATCTGTTTGTAAATATGCAAACAATGTGTGCCCCTGTTGAATATTAACATAGCCCGCAGTATAAAAGACACTGTTTACATTATAACACATTGTAATCTGTATTCTGTTTGTTGACAGTGAATATACAAAACTGCTTGTGTCTGTCTTCTTTCTTTTATGGCCTACTCCTTTGTCTTTCCCTGTGCTTTGTATTGATCTAAAATAAACTTTAATAAAATGATATATACAACTATAATACACCACTTGTTATTCTTCCTCTCTTTCGTCACCCCACCATATTCCCTTGTATGCGCTGTCCCTCTGCTGCGCCGCTCCATCTCTCAGCCCATCTGGCCTCTATCTGTTACTCTTTCCATCTCATCAGTATTCACTTATACATTATCAGTTCAGTAAATGTGAGATTGTCTCCATAGTATCATTTGTACAAATCAACACATTATAAAGAACCAGGGCTGCTTAGTCTGCAGTCTGGTGTACACAATAGACTCTCTAGTATTTCCTCTGGCTGTCTCCGGTCCTCGCTGGATACCGACTGCCCCAGTGAGTGTGCATTCCTAATGTTCCCTTGGCCTCGGCGAGAACGATGATTGGTAGAATTAATTGTGGCTGCAGGCGGAAAGGGAATAAGTGGTGCGGGTGGGAGAGGGGCAGGGGAGAAGAGGAGGGGCACTTGCTAGTTTTAGTCTTGTTTATGTGCTTTGGGACTGATGCTGGAGGATGTTGCGCTAATATTTTTTTCATTTTATGCCAGTGTTAACGCAGTCACTGGAGTCTTTTTAAGTTTATTAGTTCATTTAGTCTAAAGTGGTGATTGAGTGTACACCTGTGTGCTGGCAGTGGTGAGATAAGGCCGTCTCGTGCAATGACAGTCATAATGTAATGGGCTGTTCAGCTCCCGCGACACTAATACTATAACAGGGGAGTTTATGTCCCGTACTGGAGGTGTCATTAAAGAGACAAATGGAGACTCAAATAGCAAATCCTGAGCACGTTGGCTTTTGGCAAAACAGTTATGGGAAATGTATTGAATTCCTTTTTATTACATTGAATGATTTGCGATTATTATTATTTTTATTTTAGTTTGAATTTATGTTTCTTATATAGACCAGGTTTATATTATGTTGTATTGTTCTGGCGTAAGGAAACACACAGAATTTCTTGTGGTTGTTTATTTTCTGAACACAAGGGCTACCGTAGGCTGTAATCCACGCCAAAACGAGAGCAAAACAACAGCAGTCTCATGTCAGTAGAGCCAGTCTCCCAAAACAGACCAGTCATTGACGACTGGAACCTTCACACCAAATTGTCGGCATAGCAACCAAATGTCACATGTAAAAGCAGTTACATTAAGACGCAACGAGAACGACAAAAGGTGCCGCCTCTGAACGACACACAAAATATCAGAACAATACAATGATCTTTTTTTGATCACATTTAAATCAAAGTCTGTGAACCGTTATTAAGTCTGACATTTTATTTGACAGAACATATTAAAATAACTTAATGATTCAATTTTCACAACAAAAGAAATAAGTAAAAACGAAATTAAAAATAAGTTTAAAATGTATATAAAAATGTAAAAAAAAAAAAAAAGTATCTGTGTTGCAAACGGGCAAACATTGCATCTTGTTTTGCTCTTGGTCCCTCTCGTCGGCAGCTTATGGGGTCCTGTTGATAGATTTACACACAGCTTTTATAGCCCGGTGTCATGCGTGTATAAGAATATAAGGAGTTGGGGGTTGGGGTCTCCCTCTCTCTCTCTCTTGTTTGTGTGAAGGTTTTGGGGGTGAAGAGAGTGGGGTTCTTGAGAAGCGCCTCATCATTTATTTATACAGTCTACAGAAGAAGGGGCTTTGCCAAAGGAGGAGCTGTCTTCTACAAGTGCCATGGGAATACTGCAGGTCAAGAGATGTTTTTTTAGCTACCAGCACATTTCTTTGTCTGAAAAAATACTCACACTAATTGAGTGTCTGGTTATCCTTTGCCAGCACTAGTTGACTGTACTATTAAACTAATAATTTGACATATTTAATGTGTGATGTAAGTTATCAATATTTATAGTAAGTACAGGGTCTGTGAGGCGTGTTTTGTAAATGCAGCTGTGCAATGATTTAATTTATGAAAGCAAGTAAGTGTGCTTTGCTGTGTTTTCTGGCCTGTATCTGAATGAAAGGACTTGTGAGTGCTTTTAATTATTCATTTTATAATAGTGATTTACTGTGTTCAAATGGCACTGCTGAACCCATGTATTGATTTTCCCGCAGCATTCTATAAATTAGATTCTACACAGAGGTCCTTTGACCTTGGGTAAATAAGAGCCATCACATTGTCTTGCCCACATCTCCAGGATTTAAACTATACGAGCATATTTTTTTGTGTGTGCATTTTTTTAATAAAAAATAAAAAAAATGAAACAAATTAATCTAGCCACTCCTTGTTGTCATTCTATGTAAATTAAAGAGATGCTAAATAAGGGGATTGGGATACAGAATGTAAAACTCAGTGCAATATGCAAATTTGTTCTTATAGAAATACATGCCTCGTTGTGTGGTATATATCAGTGATTCGTATCTATAGGCTCTGAAATCAGAAGAAAATAATACATTTCATATGAGAATGGCCCCAAGTTTGTTTTTTTTTTTAACAAAAAAAGTCATACCACAATGTCAAAACGTTTAAGAACCCCTGGTATTTATTGTGTACTGTATGTAATTGAAAACACACAAGCACCCAGGAATTTAATCAGGTGCTCCACTGTTTTTATAATCTGGCCACACACTGTGACATACGGGATGAAGTGAATGCCACATTGTCCATGAAGAAATGACCTTTTAACAAAACCCATCAGCCATCCCCTGATCAATGTTTCTGAACAAAAGAGAAAATGCTCAAAACATACATTACTTTTGCAGTCAGCCATTTTGAACCTGTCTGGTGCATATCACTTGCTGCTGTCTTTGTGGTCATCTTTATCTAGGTAGAGTGGTGATAATGAGAGCCCATACTGTGAGATGGACAGAGCCGCTGTATCTGCAGCTGTAGTGAATGTCAGAGGATCGTCATGTAATTAGGTTTCTTTGTATGTATAGTGAGCATTTCACACTGGGCCTGATGGATTTGACACAATATAATTAAGAAATGTTGATGATGCTGGTTTGTGCTGATGTGGTGTGACAGTGGAGCTGGAGAGGAGGAGGCAGGTGACCGTGGAGAGAAGATTCAATTAGACATCATGTAATCTTGCAAATATCAGTACTGCTTTACAATAAATCAGCAGGCCCTTGTTTAGATAAAGGGGTTTCTAGCTGGTAATAGTCAATATTTCAGTTATCTTGGTTTCAAAATGTTTCAAAAGCAAGTGGAAAGATTGGTGGAGTCAAATGAAAAATTTCTCTTAAAGTACACTCTACTTTGCATTAGCCTTCCAAAATTAAAATAAAGTACAGTAAATAACTCCTTGATTCAACCAGCGTTATTCCTATCTTACTTCTGATACTTAAGTCTAAAACAACACTAGGCACATTGATATTTAAAAGTCAAGTTTGAGCATTTTATCCACTGAAACTTACTAAAAGTACATTTTGTATTTCTACCAATAAAATAATTAAAGGTGCACTGTGTAACTTTTCTGGTAATATGTTTACTGACTGTCGCTGTAGAGATATTATTGCTTTGCCTGGAATGTTACGTAGTATGACAGTAGTTTTGTATTCATTCCTGGTGTGAGTGGTGTCACCTCTCCACAGACATGACTTGTTCCCATGGAGGTAGATAATTTTAATGTGACAGCAGGTGATAGGCGCTCCACAGGGAATGTTACACAGTGCACCTTTAAGATACTTTTATAGTTCCCTCATGATAGTGGGTCTCTATTCGGCCATGCTGCACAGTCATTAGCAGTGTAACCTTTTACTTTAAATTACAATGGGCTCCGGAGCTGTGGCCTGTGGGTCTGCCTGCTGTATGTTGTTGGATCATTACTCATGTAGTAATGGCTCAGTGATGGCTCAGGTACTCTGGTGTTCAGCTGTGAGTGAGTTCATCAGTGAGTATGTAGGCAAGGCAAGTTTATTTGTATAGCACAATTTGTACACAAAGTAATTCAAAGTGTTTTACAGAATAAGAATCACAATACAAAACACAATACAAACAATATATATATATATATACATAAATAATCATCATAAAATTAACATTAAAAGAGAAGAGTGTAGAATAAAAACCTGTCAGTCATATGCACTAGGGATGCGATTAACAATATTATCGCCATAAATTATCTCTAAACGTTCCGACGGCCCGGGTCTACAACTCTACAGGAATGTACATGTACTTCTGTGTCACCCACGCAAACAATCTACACATCAAATGAAAACTACAGCGCTCGTCTTTTCGTATATGCAAACAATTTTCACCTGGGATCACTGCAGACTTTGGTCGATTTCAGGCATAATAAACTTAAGACAGCGCCGACTTTGACTTGTGTCTCAATTCATGAAAAATTCACCAAAGTGCCCTTAAGTCGGGCGGGTACTTCGACCTGCACTTCGAACAGTACATCGAACGGTGCATGTGATGAATTGGGACATGGCCTTTGTTTCTCAGTGATAAACACACGTGTTAGCTTCTGATTGACACCAGTGTTGTCCAATAAGGTGGAGGTTGTGGGTTACTGGAGCCGCAAACGGCGAATCAGTGCTACAGATGACTGAAAGTTTACGCCCCACTCTCCCCGTGTAGAATCAACCAATCACATCACACAGGTTTAGTGACATTTTCTCCTTACAGCCAATGAGCAGCGGAGCACGTGTGTGACGTGCTGAGATTTTCCGTAAACGGACGGATCTTACCGAGTAAACAAAGCGTGTTAATGCGCGCACATTGTAGGCGCTGTTGTTTTGCTTCTAAACATGATGAAACGGACAAAACGGACAAAACGAAGGAAGTACGAGGACACTGTGGATGTTTGTACAAGTTAAACTAGAGGCCTCTCGGACCCGGAGCGGGTCGTGTCAGAGTGAAGACGACTGTGGACTCAGGAGAGAGGAAGGATTTCTGGATTTCTTGGATGGTTGGATGCTGTTCTCAATCGTGATTGTAGGTTTATTATATCGTGTGTGTTGACGTGACTGTAGGTAAATATGTCATATATGAATGTGTTTTTGTCTGTAAAATGATGTTTGGCTAACTACACACAACACAACTTTTTTTCGGCAGACTCTGCCACCAGAACAGGCACAGACATGTGTCATAGCTATGACAGAGGCCTCCCTTGTGAGCAAACACCAAAACTAGCATCTAAACGTTGTATTGAAACCAGAAACATGAGGCAGTCTGGTGCTGTAAAGACGATTATAATCGTGCGCGATGATCACGATTATGGAAAAATGCCATGAACGATTAATCGTGGACCTTTTTAATCGCGATTAATGCTATTATCGTATATAGTCCCATTCCTAATATGCATAGCCATATGTATTGCCCTGACCACCACTGCATTGTATCTTGTCTTGATCTTCAGTCGGACTCACTTTCTTTTTCTGCAGTAGTAGTCGTATTATATTAGTAAAAACTGGGTGGATTTTGACTTTGATATCTCATTTTCTCAGTGAAAGCTGACTGTATCTTAGTGACAACTCAAGCTGAGATATGAAATAATTTAGAATGTTAAAATGTTATAACTACATCTATATTTCAATAATCTGAATCTTTAGAGCATTTTTGTCTTGAAATTTACTTTCCTTTTGCCATTACTAGACCAAACTTTAATTAAGTTACAATTGAGTGATGTTAAGGCCCAGTAATGTGATTATTTTCCTTGTAAAGCTGTCGGTGTAGCTCTGCTGTTGTAGGTGTGTGCTTGTGTGGAACAGACTGAGGCAGCGATATTGACAGACGACGCCCGAGGCAGCTCTTTTTTATTACTGACTTGAACTGAACGCCTCTCCATCTTGCGGCTGCTGCCTGGACTCACTTTATATAATAGCTAATGTTTTACGAGGTCTATGCCTGCTGAGCTGACATTACAACTTTATCCTGAAAAACCTCTCTCGCTTGCTCAAAACCACTTAATTCTGTGTGTGGTGAAGGTCCTTTTATTAGCTTGTACTACTATCACTGTAGCTCAATGGAAGCAATGGAAAGACAAATGAAGCTTGTTGGAGGATGTGGGCTGTGCCTGGCTGTGTTCACTTTGTTAGTTACAGTGGTTTCATGGTTCATAGAGCTGACATTTGGAGTACATAAATGCATTCATTTTTCATGACATTCACTCCGTGTACTGCCTGTTTACCTGCTCTTTGTAGTGAATGGGCAGACGACGCTCACAGACGAGGCATCGATGCTGATTGAATTGGCCCGACTGATTCCCAGAGACGGGAGGAAGTTGTTGATCTAATTGCACGTCTGGATGTGCTCAGTAGTAAAAAGTTGAACTATTCAGGTCAAATTCAGTCCAATAGTAAGTGTGCAGAGTAGTACCACAAGATGAATCACTGTATCATTAGAGATGGACTGATGTTTTTTTTCATGGCTGATGTTGATTGTTTAGAATCAAGAGAACACGAGGCTGATAAGGTCTGCGATGTTTTTGGGCTGATATGTGGGTTCAATTTGCATTATTCTGCACAAATTTGGGATTTTAAAATTTACTGCAAATTCACCAACAGCCTTTTTTACCACAAAGTTATAAGAGTCGTGTAGTCATGTTTTGTGCTATCTTTTCTCATTAGTTATCAAAATGAGCTTTATGTGTATTCTTTAGGCAGCAGGTTGGCCAAAATCTGCTTTGCGAGATTTAATCCCGGTGAAAAGAGCAAATATCGGTCCATTATATCGGCCACTCTAACTCTAATCACAATCAAATCAAAATCAGAATTTTTATGGTTGTAATTAACAAATCAGAGACTACATTTATATCAACATCAAAAAAAAACAACATCCAAATATCCAGTCTTATTATGTATTAAACCTCTTCTGAAATACACTCTTAGCTGTTCATATTTCTGTCTTCTGAAATTTTTAGATGACCTTGAACATGTTTACAGATAATTTTGAACAGAATTCTACTATCAAAATTGCCTAAAGACATTGTCCCCAAATTGTTCTAGTGCAGAAGAGTTGCACCAGCTGCTTGTCCCATTCTCTCCTTTTTAGTTAATTAAATGTACAAACCCCATTGCTGTGGATGATCACAGTATTCTATCAATGTGTGTTTTCAAAAGATGGCATAGTAATTGTTAGCTGTATTCTGACAGCTTTATGCATTCATACTACCTTTACCATATTCCTCTTGAACAAAAATGAATACTGACAATCTATATTGCCTTTATATTTGAAATCTATACTTATTTCTAAAATGCAACTGAACTGAAACTTGCAGATCTGTCTTCTGCATCTTGGGACAACATTTAAACTCAGCCAAGTGAATATTCACAGTTGTTATGTGCCTCAATTTTCCTGTCTTTTCTTGTTTTACAGTCACAGATGATGACACAGTGAAGAGGTACTACGCCAAGTTTGAAGAAAGCTTTTTCCAGACGTGTGAGAAGGAGCTCCTAAAAATCAACACGTTCTATTCAGGTTTGTATTGACTTAAACGGCTTTTGATGCAATAATATAATTTTTATTCCATTAGTGATGAGTATTATTATCATTCAAAACCAGATTTAGACTCAATTCAGAGGAAAACTTCAAGCTATTATTGAGTTATTGTTTTGTTGAGATGTTTTGCTTTGTTTTCTTTCCAAATGTGTTTATCTGAAGTGGCTGACTGTTTGGGCCACTAGTAAAAGCAGTGTGTATTTCGGGGCTTGGGTGTGCTGAGTAACATGAGAACAGGCCATTACATATTCTGGTATTCTGGTGCCAGGAGGGAGCCCACTCCTCTTGAACCCTGTGTCATCACTAGGGGGGTTAATGTTTGCCTCCTACTGGTCACTAGTTAAACTACAGCCTCCTCAGAGTCAAGTCAAGGCCAAGGTTAACTATGAGTGTTTCAGCTCATAATCATGCATGTAATAGCAAAGAGGGAGTCAGCAAGCACAGGATTTATTGCATCTCACAGGCCTTGGTATCGTTTGATAACTCAGTGAGAGCAAACATTAAGAGAACGATTGATGTGTAGTACAAATTGTATTTCCCTAACCTATTATCTGTTGAATGTAAATGTTGATTCATTTGCTTGTCCAATATTCACCAATGACCAATCAACTATTTTGCTAAGCCCTGTTGTTGTCAGCTATTCAAAAATAAATTGTATTGAACTAGGCCCAAAAAGTATGTCGCGTTTGAACAAAATAGTAAACCAGTACATAGTCTGTCCAAGTAATGATGGCTCTTTCCACTTGTTGTCCTGGAATTTTAAAAGCATACCTATTATGCAAAATCAACCAATTAACCATGTTGTAGTTGTTTTCCCTTCTTATTTACCCACTCAAAGTTGATGCCAGCGGACCTATTTCTTTTATTAAGTCACATTTGATGAATATTGTGATTTTAAATGTGCAATTATAACATAATTATCCACTGGTGTCAACGGTTATAACTATATAACAGACACAAGCACAGTGGTTGTTCTTCAATACATCTACCTATTGATAAAAAAATACAGATTTCATATTGCTCATCATAAGCCTATATAGATATTGCACCGGTAAATACATGATTTCCAACTGAGTTATGGTAGTGGTAGTATCTTCTTCCTGCTTATCCTCTGCACACAGGAGGTAAAGCGGTAAATGTGAGCGTGCTGTAGTCTGACAGGCAGCGTTATCTGGTGCCAGTTTCTCTGTTTGTGTGGTCAGGGCGAGAGACGGCGCTGCAGAGATGGAGATAAAATGGCTGCTGACTTTTTATAAAACACTTGCCTCCACACTGGGCTCTCCCTTTGTACCTCGCTCTAAAAGGGGTCCTCGACCTTTCAGAAGCAGCCTGCCGCACTGCCCTGAAATCTGCCTGTCGGGCAACACTTTCATCTGCACTGGGCAACAGCTTCATGGAAAAATCACATTCATTTTTCACACATTCAAATAGTTGATGTGTTTATTGTGTTATATGTCTGGAATGGGAATTTGACTTGACTGTGTGATTTGGCTAGTACATTCAGGTATGCTAATATTAAAGTATGAGGCGTGCTTTTGGGCATCCCTGAGGGGCAGTGACAGAGAAGCATGTCCATATTAACATATCAACAGCTTATCACAGAGAATATTTTAATGGTAATACTTCACATTCTATTACGTTGCAAAAATAGAAAGGATAAATTCATAAAAGGATAATAATGTTAGATTATTAGATTATAGCAAACCTATTTTTAGTGTCTCTCACTGAACACAAGCTTTTAGTTTCTACTCCAAGTGTGTCTCTCGTTTCTGTTTACTGGATTAACCTCACTATGACCCAGATAATTGTTCCTTACAGAGCTGCATTTACATACCCTTAATAGCTTCAGTCCATTGGTGAATACTTCCTGTCTGAGGAGATATGTGATAGCTGTAGCTATAAGGACTGGCCTAGTTCTGTTTTCTTGTACCGCTGAAAATGAACAAACGATAATTTTAAGCTTTAAATGTGCACTATGTAAGAATTTTTCTGGTGGAGGGCCACATGCTTGTCTCATTGATTTTATAGCTTTGCCTGAAATGTTCCACAGCATAGCGTTGAACTTATTGTGCTTAGCTTATTTAATTACAGGATTTTTGTTGTGAAAAAACACTTGGCCTGTGAGTGTCACCTGCTAGTCCCCATGGGAATAGATAGGTTTTATTCCTTACTGTGAAACATTCCTTGCAAAACAATTACATCTTCATGGAGACAAGAAGGTACCGGACCCTCCACCAAAACTTAAAAAGTGCACCTTCAAAAACTTCAAAAAACAACATAAAACCTGATGCAGTGGTTTATCTTGGTTTGACCTATTATAATAGATATGTATTTATAGGAGCTAAGGAGCTAAGGCAATTTTTTAATTATCCTAACCTTTGTGATCTTGTAGAGAAGCTCGCTGAAGCCCAGAGGCGCTTTGCCACATTACAAAATGAGCTGCAGTCCTCCCTCGATGCTCAACGGGAGAGCGTCTCCCCTCCAGGTCTCCGCAGACGCAAGACCGTCTTCAATCGGTCCCAAGAGGAGCGCTGCCAACACCGCAACATCAAGGACCTCAAACTGGCCTTCAGCGAGTTCTACCTCAGCCTCATCCTACTGCAGAACTACCAGGTCTGAATACAGTTACTCTAAGGTGGAGGTGGGAGATATATGGAAAAAATTATAGTAACGTATTGTTGTTTTGGAGATACGCAAAATTTGAATATCGAATATAAAGTCTATAGTAAAAACATTTTAAAACAGTGCAATAGAAGCAGTTTAAGAATAGAAAATATAACATGCATAGGCATTTACAGGCACATTTAGGTTAGGTTTTGACTGGGATAATATCGCCTGAATGTCATCATCAAGATCATTAAAAAATATATGGGGATATTAATTTTTGCCAATATCACCCACTCTTACTCTAAGCTCTGCTTTCATAGCTTTTTATACAACCACTTGAGTAAATATTGTTTCATACCCTCCATAGAACCTGAACTTCACTGGTTTCCGAAAGATCCTTAAGAAACATGACAAGATCCTGGACACGTCTCGAGGGGCAGACTGGCGTGTGGCTCATGTGGAAGTGGCTCCTTTCTACACCTGCAAGAAGATCACACAACTTATTTCTGAGACAGAGGTGGGGTTTATTTACTATATTGAGCACATTATTAATAACACATCACAACACATCAACAAGACAACTGAAATAAAAAACAAAACTAAAGCAAAGCAACCACAGCAATGATTTTTAAATGTATATAAAAATTGATGTTTTTATTTGTACATATCATAGTTTACCTGAGGCTTTTTAGAAGTGAATTTTTTTTTTGTAAATTTTTTTTTTTTTGCATTTGATTACATATACTCTGCCTATATGCCTATACCCAATTCAATTTTCCAGTGATATTTTGCATAACATATCAAGGACCCAAAGTACTAACTCTTGTTTTGTGTTTAGACACTTGTGACCACAGAACTGGAGGGAGGCGATCGTCAGAAGGCCATGAAGAGGCTCAGAGTGCCTCCACTGGGGGCAGCTCAGGTCAGTAAAGATATAAGTTAAAAGGTTACCTGGTTGGAAGATATAAAATTTCAATCAATCTTTTCATTACGTTTTCATAGACACAATATAATGTCATTCACTTGCATTTACAATTTAATTGAGTTTTGTTTTGTGAGACCTGTGTATTCCTTTTTGTGGGTAACTTTCAAAATCTTGGCATATGAGAAGAGGCGGGCAGCCAGGAAGAGCAAATTGCAGAAGAGATGTGAGCTTATAGTATTGATTTTCTAAGTGCCTCTCCATCACTGCACAGACGCAACATCCTTTTGAAATAATCATCTGCGGATACTTTACTCCTCTGTATTATATGCACCAATATGATCACATTAATTACTGTCATGTCCAGATTGACCTGTGCTGTGATTGCTTGGTGCCAGATTGCCATTATTACTTGTGGATTTGTTTTAGTTTAGTTATTGAAAAGTATATTAGATAAATGCATTCATAAAAGGCATTCATTCTTTCTTTTTAGCCTGCTTTAGCCTGGACAACATTTCGAGTGGGTCTTTATTGTGGCTTCTTCATTATTCTGGCAATTGCCTTTGTTCTAACAGGTATGTCTCCTGCTTTTTGTCTCATTTCTTACAATAAGAAATGTTTTTGTGACAGTCAAGTTAATCTTTTATTATCCTTTAGGAGCTGTGTTCATTCGATATGAGAATGTCTGGCCTCTGGTGCGGATTTACCGGGGTGGGTTCCTCCTGATCCAGTTCCTGTTCCTTTTGGGCATCAACACGTATGGGTGGAGACAGGCTGGAGTCAACCATGTCCTTATCTTTGAGATAAATCCCCGAAACAACCTCTCACACCAGCATCTGTTTGAGGTCAGACCTTTACTTAAAATGTCAAAAGCCTGAAAAACTTATACAGTACTTTTTTTTTTTTTTTTCAGATTGCTGGATTTCTTGGGGTGTTGTGGTGTATCAGCATCCTGTCCTGTCTGTTCTGGGAGTACACCTACATCCCCATGCAGATTAATCCTCTCGTTCTTTACGGCTTCATGTTTCTTTTCCTCATCAACCCCTTTAAGACCTGTTACTACAAATCACGCTTCTGGCTCCTCAAATTGCTGGTTAGTATAAAACCTGTGTCTGCAGTTTATGTGGCTTGTATCAGTTTGTTTCAGAGTGATGAAAAATTAACATTGTTTGTTGCCATAGCAATTAGCAAGCCAAAACACAATATTCAGGTAATACATATTGCACAATATTTGAGTGGTTAACAGTCTTCAAAATGTTGCCAATAAACAGGAAGTTGAAATCCATACAAGAGAGAGGTAATTAAAAAAAAAAAAACAGTATGACAAGAGAGAGTGAGACATGTGTTTTTGCTGCAATATTTGCATTGTCCTTAATTATGGGTGTGTCAACTATGATTGGCACACTGCTTTGAGCCTTAATGGATACCATCTGTACATGTCGTGCTGAACACAAGTGTCTGACACAAAGAATCTGTGTATCATTGGGATAACCATCTCATGTTCCAAACCCCCGTTACTCTGTCCTTTGTCTAAGCCTGTAGGATGACCCTGAGTGTGTGGATGAGTATTTATCACATTGTGGGGACACAAATCTGTATACACACTCACATCATGGGGACCTGACTCCTTTATTTTGTCCTCTTGATGTAAATCCTTTATTATTAGATCAACAACTTAATTTATAAAAAAAATGTGGACTAAAATAGCTTAAGGTTTGGGTTTAGGTTAAGGTTAGGCAACTAATAATTATGGTTCAGGTTAGGATCTGACTCCAGGAAATGAATGTATGTCAAGGTAATGTCCCCAAGAAGCATGGAAATGCAACATTTGTGTGTGCATGTGTGCAGAGAGGCTCGGGGCAGAGAGGAGGGGTAATAGAATGCATCCCTGTCCCGTGGGAGCTGTGGCTGTGACTGTGCAATCATTATGGCCATAGCTCCATCAGTATGTGTGCTCCACCCCATATCATGCCCTCCCACCCACCCTTTGCTGCCCCCCTCCCACCCACCCTTTGCTGCCCCCCCTCCCTGCCTCCCCCTACGCATGGACCACCTTCTACTCATGTCCTTTACTTTATAGCTTCTAACCACTCATCCTCTACAGTGCTTCCCTCATATGGCTCGGTAATCAACCGTACTGCCCACGCATAGACTCAGGAGACGTGTTTTTACAGTAACATAAATGGTGTGGCCATGGACTATAGTAGTTTCCAGGTTTAAATACTGAGTTTATTTACACTATTTTGTTGTTAGACATGTATGCTTTATTTCATCAAATTTTATTTTTGTTGTTGACATTTTCCTGTGGATTACTAACCTACTTAATTGGTCATATTGAATGAGCTCTATATTAGTAATATGCTGCTAATATGCTTAGGGTCCTAATAACATATTTTATAATGTTTCAGATGTATTACAACTGCCAGATAAAGTGTATTTATGCACCATCACAGCATCTGTCAAAGACCACACTGATATTTCATTGTGGGACAAACTGTAGATCCATCAGGATTACTCGTGTTTGCTCTAGAAATAAAACCTCACCTTGGCACTGCAGTGGGTTTAGCCTTGAGATAGCTCTATATATGAGCATATACCGCTAAGATGATCTGTGGATCAATATATGTTCTGACTGACAGGTTTCAAGCAATATGGCGATCAATATCCAGTGGCATTTTCTGTGGAGAAAGTGTTTAGGGGTTTCCATCTCAGCGTATGCATAGAGAGAAGCAAAGAGTAGTAGCCAAATGTCAGATGTAGCTGGGGGCCTGTGTGGAAAAGGGAGGCATGGATGTATCATTTTACAAAGCGTTGTCAATACGGAAACTCTTGCCTACGTGATATTGCAAATAACATGGTCAGTAAAGTGCACAAAGGCCAAGTGTATTAAGACATGAAGCAAATTTATAATGCACTTAAAGTCTTTAATTATAATAAAATTTAATTCAGTGTATTTTTTTACTTAATTTTACATAATTGACAAAAATCACATATTGAAAGACTAAACTATATTTTGCCTGTTTTTGTGTCCAGTTTCGTGTTTTCACGGCTCCATTTCACCGCGTGGAGTTTGCAGACTTCTGGCTGGCTGATCAACTCAACTCTCTGGTGTTTGTTCTGATGGACCTGGAGTATCTCATCTGCTTCTACATCTTTGAGCTGCAGTGGAGCAACAGCAACGGACTACTGCCCAAATTTAAGAGTAAGACCCCGCCCTGATTCCAACTCAGCATAAAACAGTGTTTTTTACATGCACATTTCTAATAAAAGCAGTATTCAGGTTTTCGCTTATCAAATGTACTGTGAAAAGACATTTTAATTGCTGTTCGCTGGCTGCTGCAGTGTCACTCTGGCCTCAGCGCAGCCAATTAGCACAAAGCTAATGCAACAGAAGTGTTGGTCGCACAAAGGTCACAGTGTGACTGCCATAATGATAAGCTGTTCTGAATGTAGCGGCTCACAGGGAATAAAAAGCAGAGCATTAACAGAACAGACTGAACACAATGCTGTCTTTTCTTTTGTATTTCAGGTCCTAATGAATACGTCTGTCACAGCTACTCGTACGGCCTGCGCGCTATTATACAGTGTTTGCCTGCATGGCTGCGCTTCATTCAATGCCTCAGGCGTTACCGTGACACCAAGAGGGCCTTCCCACATCTGGTCAACGCCGGAAAATACTCCACCACTTTCTTTGTGGTCACCTTTGCAGCCCTTTACGCCACTCACAGAGGTAAGCCAGGCTCAGGATGTAAAGAGCACTGTAAACACAAAGGGTCAAATATATGGATTTATATTCTGTGGACTACATAAAGACAAGAGGCCTGAGAGCTTGTAGCCATAAAACCAAACTCATAAGACTTCCTCTTTAAACTGTCCAATCAATACTTAATTGGACCATCCACTAATCAGAGTGATTGTAAGTTTCTGCTGCTTGGCCCATTGCTGTAAGTTCCTTTTCAGAGTCAAAGTCGACCGACCTTGTGAGAATCAACAAGCTGAAGCTGCAGTTCTTTGTTGTTCCAGTACAAGTGCAGATCTTTTGTGCTCAGCAGGCAATAGGTGACCCTGAGCGCAGAGCTAGAGGTTGTCCTTGGCTTCCTGGTTAGTGCCCAGAGCTTTATAATAGAGACAAGAACAAGCGCAGTCATGGAGAAACATAGATGTGTGTGTGTGTGTGATGGAGCTGCCCATTTGAGGTCAGGAGGCTAAATACAGAGGAGATTCTCGTCATTACAGACATCTGAGAGATTTGGATAAACATGAGGAAAAAAAACTATAATTTCACTAGAAAAATATGATTTAAAGTCCAGTCACTCTCCGCCTGACAGATTCAAATTAGCATGCAATTATCCCTGCCAGAAATCACATCACAAAAGACTGGATCGTCAGAGATAGCCGTAAAAGCACCTTACATGTTTTTTTTTGCTGTCAATTCAACACAGATTCTGATTGCCGATTGTTTCCCATTGTTTACACACCAGATTTTCCCTCTTGTCTGAAAATATTTGCTGTAAAATCATTTAAATTGCAATATGTTCTGTTTGAATCAATTACTATAAGATAATGTATACAGACTGAATATAAGATTTGATATTGCTTCATCCAGGAAGAGTAACAGACAGATCACTTCTTTCCTGCTACCTCTCTTCAGGGAAGCGTCCATTAAACCATATCCTCCTTCCTCTTTGGTTTGAAGCCTGTAGACCCTTAGACTAATGGCCTGGCTTCATGTGTAATTCTGTATGATGCTGTCTTTTATCCCGTATGATAATGGAGCCAAAGACTGATCGCTGTTTAACTGGAATAAGTGGAGGCAGACATTATTGAAGCCAAGCATGTACTGTACTGGAAATAGTAGATTTATCTGTGCAAATTGGCTTAGTTTTATAATAGGATATATTAATTCATTTTGAGGTTCAAATGCTCACAGAAAGTAAGTGTTTTTGTTTGCCATCTGTAGAGAAAGCCCACCTGTATGTTGAGTCATTAACTGAGTCACTCTGGACAGCCATCCAAATTCTTTTTCAAATATATTTTCAATCATAAATAATTGCATAGTACCTGTTAAAATGTCTCTACATAGACATACAACCAGAAGACAGTGGCTGTACTAATCTATATCATTTTACAATGTATAAATATAGTTTTACACTGTGGTAAATGGTTCAGATAACAATTAGCAAATACTACGTTTAAACCACACCACTCAATGTTGAATGGTGCATGAGGAAAGGGTATCTAGAGTAAAGTTTTTGCCAAATTATCAAAAACGGCACAATAACACACTGATTCCACTACATCCATTGTGCTGTACCACAACCAGCACATTATAGTATTACACGCCCATTATAGAACTGTTCCTCATCACATTGTTATGAAAAGTGATCTAGTCTGGTCAGGTTATGGGTGCATGTATATTTGATGCATAAAAACCCTAAATGACAGTAATAGCTGTATGTAGTGATAGTTGAAATATATGACATTGTAGTATTTATTCTGGCCAGCCTTAAAAGATAGATCAGTACCTGGCAGGTTTCCCAGAGCCTGTGTCACCTTCATTGCAAAACCTGATCACACTCTCAGATGCTGTTTGGGTGACCTCACTCATTCCAGGAACGATTCGCATTTGGATCCCGGAAAGCCAAATACTTCCACCATAAATATAACTAATAAATCACTGACATCAATGAGCCAAGTGGTGTTTAGTATCCACTCTGTGCACCACAACCTGGGGGAGATTTCAGACCTGAATGACGACATGTTGTGAATGAATAAATAGATACGAAACTGTAACATCAGCAAATGTTCAGAGGATCCTAAACAAGAAATTCCCTGGCGTAAAGTAAGATGTATTGTGATGCCTTAACTATGGGTCGATATTGACTCTGTTTTATGTACACTGGCTTAGACTTGCAGGTGGTTTAGATACTGCAGAGCTACTCAACAAATGCTAATTTAAGCTTGTGGTCTTAAAGGTCCTATAGTAGAACTAAATTGACTCTTATGAGCTTTTCACCATGGTATAATGCTGTTACTTCCCCAAAAACAGACCTGGAGTTATGATTTGTTTGACTCACACATGTTTGAGTAACCCTTTATTATTAGTCTGTCTACATCTCCAAAGCTCAAATTGCCCTGTTCCACCTTGTGATGTCATGAAGCCATAGTTTTCATGTTTGAGATTGGCAATTACCACATGACATCACAAGGTGGAACACAGTGTTTTCTGTGTAAAAGAAGAGCACAAGAAAGAAAGAACAAAATACAACATTATAACATAGATCAGAAAATGTTGTAATATGGGCCCTTTAAGGTTTGCACAAGCAAGTACAGTGGACAAGAGCCTGCATGATAATCAAGAAATAGCTCATTACCTTTGTTGTATGCTTATATGAATTCACATTGCATGAAATAGTAGTTTATATGTACACAATTGAGAAGATAACTCTTGCTGAGGACAGGTTCTTGTTTGTTGGTCTCAGTAAAGGTTTTTGTTTTGTTTGTTTTTGTTTTGTTTTGTTTTTTGCCAGATCGCCCAATCCTACTGAGGTGAAATACAGTATGTGTATGGCAGGGAGGTGAAATAGAGAGGTTAGCTGCTGAGGTTGTAGAGTAAAAGAAGGCTGACCTAAACTGAATTTAGAGAAGGAAAACGAGAGGAGACAGGAGGCAGTCAGAGGAGAGCAGTAATTACCAGCCCAGACCTGAACACACGAGCGGTCGACACGGCTGGAATAAAAATGAGCCAGAGCTGACAGCTTTTACAACATTATTTCATGTACTGACCCTCCTTCATTATCAGGAGACGAATAGCCACACGCATGCTTAAACCAATGAAGATAAAATACTGTTCCTCTGTCGATATGAACTCTAATTCACCCTGTGTACACGACTCACACTAAATACATCACACAACCCCAAATACGGATTAGGGCTTTTATTAAGGTTTATGGACAAGGACAGTAACTAACGATTATTTCAGTAATCAAGCCGTCAGTGATTGTTTTCTGGTTAGTGAAACAATTATTTCTATTGTATAGCGTATTACTGAAAAAAATGTCTTTGTTAAAGCATCTTTTGCATGTGTTTTAGAGTTATCTATCTAGATAATGATTCCTGTTATAAAAATATGATTAATTGCAAAGCTAATTTGTCAGTTCTTTGTCCAAGATCCAGTTTGTAAACACTGTATGAAAAAAATCCATGAGAACAAATTCTTCTGCTTATTTTAAATGCATGTCCCTGCAGTTCCTTTTAGTGTTTAACCTTGCTTTGGCCTATAGTCACCAGCACTGAGACGGACAGACACTTAACTGTGGGTGACACAAACCAGTGACCACTGTTAGCCCCAACTGAGCATCTAATCAATGGCCATCTCACTCTATTTAACCTTTTCATGGAGGAGGAGGCTAACCAGCTGACTGAGTGCTATACATACAGACCTTAGCTGCAGAAATGATTGTCAAAATTATCAATACCCAAATACTAATCGATACTAAAATTACTATCAAAACTATTTGAACAAGTATTAATACTGAGAATAGAACAAACTGGATCTAGTTTTATATATATTTTTTTTAAATTATATTTACCTTCTACATCCAAAAAAGTGTGTTGTCATCTTTGTCATATAAAAATCTGGCACTGAGCCAATACCACACTTGCTCTAGAAATCTTTTACATAAAGTAGAACCTGGAAAAACATCATTGGAGACACCACCATAGACTCAGGACCGAGGTGCCAGTAGTAATTCTGTCTTTAAATGTTTGGGGTCACTCCCTGTGTCCTGTTGGCTGTGAGCAGGAGAATGTGGTGACTATGATGGATCCAAGCTGGGCCTTGTGTCTGCTTCTTGTTGCCTGCTGCTTTGAGTCACCGCGCTCTGTCCTCTGTACTGAATTATCTATCAACGCTGGCTAAGAAACAACCTACGGCCAGAGTGTTACATACACTAAACCCCCTATGCTTTACCTATGGTAAACCTTTAGCTCAATAAATTAAAACATTTGCTTATTGTGATTATTTCACAGATTTGGCACATTTTTGAAGTTTGATTTAGTCTGATTCAAACATGTATTTAGACAGGGGCACAGGTGTTCAAATAATTTTGAACATTTCTCATCACTTCACACAGTTCTCAGGCTCATTCTCAGAACAGCTCTCATTCAGAAACTTGCACGATGATTGAATTCTGACTTTTGCTTTTAGGGAATTATTTATCAGTTTTAAATGTAAAACTGCATTTTGTTGAGCTGAAATTTAATTTCGAAAAACATTTGCAAAACAGCTCACACAGAATCACAATTTTAAATAGAAAAGTGATTGAAAAAAAATGTATGGGAGTGAATGTAAGTACAAATGTTTGGTGTTTTGGTGGAGTTTTAATCGGATTACAGCTCAGGACTAATTGTTGTTAATCTGGTGATGGCAATTAAGTAGCAGTGCCCAAGGTAGTAATTGAACTGGCTGATGGGATAAGTGGAATTTATGTTCAACAAGCTCCCTCTGGTGGTGTGATGTCTATATTACTGAAATAATATATATTTGAAAATAATATTGACTTTACTTATCTATATTTGTCAGACCAAGGCCACACAGATACAGATACTTTCTTCTACATGCTGATCATCTGCTCGACCATAAGTTCCCTGTATACTCTTATCTGGGACCTGCGCATGGACTGGGGTCTGTTTGACCGTGGAGCTGGAGAAAACATCTTCCTGAGAGAAGAAATCGTGTATCCTCACAAGGTTTGGCCATGTTCAGTGCAGTGTACTGTAGTGTAGTGATCCTCTGTCTGACCTCTCTGCCTCCTCTGTGTTTAGGCCTATTACTACTGTGCTATCATTGAAGATGTGATTCTGCGTTTTGCCTGGATCATCCAGATCTCCCTGACCACAATGACAAAGATCCACTCTGTAGGAGACATTGTTGCCACGGTGCTGGCACCTCTTGAAGTCTTTAGGTGGGCTCTGGTTTACTGTAAAGTTCAGCACATTTATATGAACAGAAAAACTTGTGAGAGAGAACAAGAAAAAATCTGATAATCAGGCATAAATCAGTTAATTGCTGATGGATGGACTATTGTACAGGGTGTCTATAAAGTATTTTTACAATTTTAAAATTTAATTACGGAGTGATAAGATATATTAATTCTGTTTGTTCTGTTGTACTCGGTGACTATAAACATTATAAACACTTGGATCTGCATGTTCATAAGTTCCTCCATCAAACACTTCCAAGCATTTTCTGGAAGGGATGGATCTATTCTGTTGCCACCACATTCACGGGATATCACACTTCTGAATTCCTTTCTATGGGGCTATGTTAAAGATATCATGTATTGAACAAAGATATGGGATATTTCTGAACTAAAGCAAAAGATAACAGATGCGACTGCAACCATTGATGAGGCTATGCTACAGCGAACATGGCACGAAATTGAGTACCGTCTTGATGTGCTTTGTGCGACTATGGTGATCATATGTAGGTGAAAATTAGGTTAAATGAGGTAAAAAAAAAAAAAATGACATTAAAAAAAATTTGGAAACCACTAAAAATACAATAGAACAAGTCTGATTAAGATATCGTATCAATTGCCTTTGTAATAGATTTTTTTTTATCGTAAAGAGGCTTTATGGACACCCTATATATCAAAGACAAAGCAGGCTGCAATGATTTTAAGATAATTCTTTCCATCTATAACTTTCTATCTATATTATTTCTTTCATTTTTTAAATTTTGGTTGTATCAGTTTGCCCCTTTTTGCAGCTTTTCTTGTTATAATCTGCACCAGAGGAAATCAGATTACTCTTATCAGAAGATGCGATAACTCCAGAAGGCAGATAATGATCAGATTTTGGGTGTGCATGTAAAGATGGTCACTATAGAGACAGAATCTGATGGTACTCAGAGAGTCTGCATGTCCTGTCTTTCTTTTAAAGGCGTTTTGTGTGGAACTTCTTTCGTCTTGAGAATGAGCACCTGAACAACTGTGGTGAGTTCCGTGCGGTGAGAGACATTTCTGTGGCTCCGCTGAACGCAGATGACCAGACGCTGCTGGAGCAGATGATGGACCAGGAGGATGGGGTTCGCAACCGCTCTGGAAAAAAGGCCTGGAAGAGGTCCCACAGCCTGTCCCTGAGGCGCCCCCTGCTGTCCACTTCACAGTAAGCAAGCAAGACACACCAATAGTTGCATTCAAAATTTACATTACATCATTGGACAAATTAACTGCATTTTTCATATTTTTCAGATCCAGAAAGGACACCAAGGTGCTTATTGAAGACACTGATGACGAGGCCTTTAGTTGAGCCCAAAGCAGCACAACAAAAACAGATCCACAATTCTATACTTCTGAGGACTCCTGATGATTCAAACTATAACATGTAAAACTCTCTATCAAAATGATTGACTCACACATATATAACCTGGGCTGGTAGTCCTCATAAGTATAGATGGTTCAAACATACAGTTGAATCCTCTGAAGCACAAGTGTGAAGCTGCTACAGGTGAAGAGAGACACGGCACAGCCAAACAGGACACAACCACACTGCCCTGGGATTTCCCTCTTACTTTTTATAACTGAATTTTTTGGATATTGTTTACTATTTAATTTCACAGTTGATTTGAATGTATTTTTTGATTTGAAATACTGCATTTATTGAGGCTGCAGAAAACTGTTTACATGCCTTTTTAACTGCATCATCAGCTGGAAACAACAAGCCAATTAAAGGACACTGATCCAGACACTGGACTTCAATCACATGACATATCAGGATTTGCTTATGTTTTTAATGATCCTTTTCTATTTTATATACTGCGTTAACTTTTGAATTTTAACAGTTAAAAAACAATCCACACTTGCTGGCACTTGCAGGGAAAGTGCATTAAACACAAATCGGGGAAGGCTTTTTATTTATAAAATGGGAATTGTTTTCCAATGCGTCTGTGCTTTGTAATCTTCTATATTTGATGTGCATTATTACTTGGTCATAGTTGTTTACTACTTTTTCATGTGTTGTTTATACTAGTGAAACTAGTTTGAGCATTCACACAATGATTGTTGATGTATTTTATAAAGTTTGTAACTTTTTGTTGGTTTGACTTGTGCCACGTTTTTTCTAAGCTAAGACCTCAACGCCTGCAGTGCTAAATTAGGGTAAATCCTCATGTCTGTAATTTAAAGTGGCCTCGGACTTCAAACATGTGCATTGTGTTTTTGAATCATTAAATGCCAAAGTTTTACATTCATGAATGTGGTTGTAGCTAGTTTAGGAAAACACTTTACTCAATGACTGGATTCGGCTCTGGTATCAGAACAGTTAAAAGTAATTTAATATTTAATCAAAAACATTTGTAGCGTGTTCTGACATGACAAGTTACATTCTGTCTGAATCTGGATCTTGTTTACTTTAATTATTTTAAACCTTGTGATTTTGTGTTTCATTTTGTCTGCATTTTGTGCCATTTATGAAATAGTCTGTCAATAATGTACTAGTATGTATGTGCTTTTAGAGATAATTTTCTTTCTACTCTTTTGCTCTTGGAGACCTGCAGGCATTGATTATCTCATGTCCTGTTTCATTCATGTTTTGTATTTTTTTTTTTTTTTTGTCTTTAATTTAAAATGCCACATGGGACATATAGAGCTTAGCACAGACACCTACACTCATGTACAGTGACAGAAATGACTAGTATTGAATTAGAGAGCAAACGGATAGTTTTGTAAAAAGACCGTTGTCTTGCTGCATGCTGTATTTGTTTTTTGTTGTACATAAACCTTAATTTATTTAACATGACTTGTATATCAGCAATCACTGTAGCCATTGTAACTTGGAATGACTACATCAGTTGCCATAAGACAGTATTTTAGGTGAAAATATTTTGATTGTTCACAATCCTGCACTTTTTTATGCATAAAGCTGTGGGACATATGGTTTATGTAAAAAAGATAAAACTAAAAAGCTGTAACTGTGGAATGTGATGCTGGTCTGTCAATGGGTCAGTTTGATCCCTGTTTTTCAGAGGGCCAGCAGGACAGGAGCACTGGCCTGAAGCTTTGAGTCTGTAATAGTTACATGTGCTCTTGTGCATGAACTTATCACTGATGTAACTTTTGTATGTTTGTGGGCCACACCTCAGTCCTGCCATAAAATACTGTTTAACTGATCCCAGATCAGTCCAACCCAGGATCCATTTTACTGTGAGCACTTTGAGATGTGTCTGTTTTAGTGACCAGTGCCTATGTGGTGGGTTTCAGCTGGGTACAAGCTGATGGCCAGGGTCACTTTGTATAGTTATGGTTGTATAGTTTCATAAATAATAGTGGTTGTCATCCATTTTCTTCATGGGCAATAGGTGTTTAATTGCTTGCTTACACCCCTGTGTTGAAGTGGTTGATGTGCATCCCTGTTCTTCCCTATAGATGTTGTTGGTAATTAGCTGAACGTAGTAGAACATGTAGTTTGGTAAATTGTTTTTGAGAAGTACGTACATTCTGGCAGATGAAATATGTTGTGCTTAGATGTAATTTTAAGACATAAATCTAAAGCATAGTCTCCGTTTCTAGAGTCCCTTTTACACTGTAGTTTGTACATGGTGAGTGCATCATTTTTCCTGATGTTATTTGTATTCCTGTAAACACATTGGTGATCCTGTCATATCTGGGTTTTATAAACCACAATTATTTTTAAAATGTGCTCTGGCTCCTGTCTTTTTTCAAATCATTTTTATCAAACCCTTATAATCCATCAGCCGTCTGCCTGGCTGCTGCATAAGTGGTCAATGTTCAACATTTTACTTTATTGTATAAGCACTCCACAATATGCTGTAGATGCCTTTTTACCTGATCTCTCAAAATAACCTGGATCCTGGATCCAGCTTTGAGATCATTTTAACAAACTAAACGGCTGCCTGCTGCCAATAAACATTTGAAGACTGACTAAACAAATTTTGAAACTTTTCTGAAGCCGTTAAAGACGAGTCAACTTTTAAGAAGATCACAACTAGGTTGTTTATTTCATAACTGATACAAGATTAATGTTATACATTCTATTTTAACACTGATATTCTGCTTTTATTTTGTCAGTATGCAAAAAGACAAGGCAAAGTAAACATTTGGTGAAATCATGGTCGATACATAATCTGATTCTTAATATCAAACAGAACCTAAAGACGTCTTGTTGCCTTGTGATTTTTTAGCAACACAAAAGAATACAAAATGAAAACATCAAGTTGGCTGACAGCAAACACAAGAACCACATGATCTTTTGATTTCTCAATCAACTTATCAATGCATATATAAAATACTCCCAGTTGTGTATATATTTATATATATATGCTCGTACAGTATTAAAGAACTTAAGAGTTATACAGCCTGTACTCTGCATACAAAGAAAAAGGAGCGCAGGACACACATACACACACATTTGACCATTGTTTCTCCATATAAACGCACAAACCAACAGGCAAAAGGCTCTCTGGCTTTAGAAGCTAAAAACTACACTTGACTTTTTAAAAAGTAACGTAATGAAACAGACATTCACATTTCTGAACAAAACATAATAATCTCCATTATAACCTGCCTCTTATTGAGCCATTATTGTCCATTAGTTCTGTCAATCATAGTGCTGTTCACCAAAACCATAGAAATACAAAAACAAGTCCCATTGTGCCTTTGTGTCTGACTCAGCTGACAGTTTCTCTGTGGCTGTGTCCCAGATGTCCACATGGCTCCCCCGCGGTGCTCTCACTCTTCACTGGACAGTGCCTCTTCATGAGTGAAAGAATGAATGAGAAGCGTCCCATTGCTGCGTGGATGTCCTGGAGTCCATGCATTTAGGTGAAGTGGTGTGTGGTATGCTGCAGGTCCATCACTAAGGCGAAGCAGGAGCTTTGCTACTACTGTAATGAACCTGGTATCTGTGGACTGTCTGACCTTTCACCTCTGTGGACAGACAGGTGGTTTTACAGGGGATCATGTCCTCCTCATCTTCTCCCATGAGCCAGTTCTGCACCAAGCGCTCAGCTGAAGCGGTCACATGACTGGCCAGCCATCCCTGGTGCCACTTGTCAAAGCGTTCATGTTGGCTCCCTGCTACTCTGTTTTGTGACTGTGAAAATAGTTCATATTCTATCAGTCAGAGGCTCGGGACATAATAAACACCAGTACCCAACATGTAAGCATGCATATAAGCTGGCAAGTAATTGAATATGCATGTAAGCAATACATCCTACCTTTCTGGCTTTGACCAGTGCTCCTCTGCGATACATGTAGTCTTCAGAGTTCATAACAAACACCATCTTGTGGGTGTTCAGCTTAAAGCGACAGTCTAGACTGCCTGCATTCTCCACCCCCAACTGCCGGTGCCATTCTCTTCTGCAGCGCATGGCCTCCACCTGCCGCACCTGCCAGCGACGGAAACGCCGGAGATTCCTGAAAAAAGGCAATATTGGGTCCATTTTAAGCTATGAACCTCAAATATACCATTTAAGTTTACCGTTTTACCTTGGCAAAAATACAGGCTTGAAGAAGTAGCCCTCTACTTGTGAGCACAAGCTGGATTCTGTGCCAACAAACTGTTCCATGTAGCTTGACAGGCACTGAAGCAGAATAGAGATCTTGTTTTTAAAATGCCATGTTTGATTCAATTAGGGCATGTATAGCACCAGTTTGCTTACCTGTACGTCTAACGGGTCATCAGCCTGGGCCTCCTCTGTGTCCAGAAGCTCAATAGTCATAGATACCTGACCCTTGTTCTGGATAAACATCACCTGTGGGAAGAGAAATATTGATATCAATTATATTATTACTCTGTTTGGAAAGAGTTCTCATGTTCATTGTCAGACATGTCAAAATGAGGTGTTCCCGGTTTCTCAGCTCTGTTGTACATCTGTACAGACAGCATGTCAGAAGACTAAGGTCTGCGTGTTTTAATTCACACAAAAATAATTAAGTCTATAAATTCTAGTAAAATGGATCAAAAGGTATTAAATATCTGAATTAACCATATGCTTAGATAAGATGACATCATTTTGATCATTGTCCAGTACTAGTGAAAATGCATTATGCTAAACACATAATCTGACCTTGAAGCAGTTCTCTTCAGCCATGACTCTTTCTGCTTTCCACTGGTAGCTGGTTTCCCATGCGGCTCGGACACACTGTGAGGACAGGTTTCCCCCGGCTGCTCCCCTCTTCCTCTCTGCTAAGTACAAGTCCACCACCTGCAGACACACCTCATCGCTCACCAGATGTTGCAGCTGAAATTAAGGACAAAGTGTTATTTCCCCATAGTAAAAGTAAACAAGTTTATGTTAAAATTATTGTACCTGTCGAATAATGTTGTGTATGACTTTGTCAATGGTAAATCCAATGTAGGCGTGAATTGTGAACATCTCTCTGAGTGTATCCTCATACTGAGTGGAGTCCAGGTTTCCGTCCAGCAGGCTGCGCACCATGTCCAGGAATGCTGGATAGTACTCCTCCAGCTCCACCTCACCTGTGCAGAAATACAGTGCAGCCTGATCAAATTTTCAGTAACATTGTTGAAATGTGGGACATAAATGTACCTGTACTCAAATTTTTTTTTTTAACAAGTTACATTTAGTTACAAAAATGGAATTGGAATGTTGACAGTTATTGCTGTGACAGGCATAGTGTGTATGTGTCATTATATGAGAATGCGTAGAACAACTTACTTGGCTGTTTGAGTCGAAGCTCCATGGCGAGGTCACACGCCTTTTCCCTCCGTCCTTCAGCCATGAGCAGTCTCTCGCGGCTCTGCTCGGCTCTGTGATCCAACAGCTGCCGCTCAGCTTGCCGATAAACACGGAGCAGCCTCGAGCACAGAGTCTGATGCAGCCGCAAAAAGAAATACCAGTTGTTGTTGACAAAGAAAAGATTGTAGACGCCATCCAGCTCTTTCTGGTGCTCTGCCTCAGGGTCTCGCAGGTCCACCCTCTCCCCAGGGGCACTAGTGCTCGCCTCCATGGGGGTGGTTGGGGTACTTGCGGCAGGCTGGCTGATGCTGCTGGGGGTCGTTGTTTCTGGGTCTGTGGGCTGAGATGGACTGCCCCTCCTCCGCCTGGACTCCCCGTTCACCTGCTGCTGCACTTGGCTCTGTGATTGTGCTGGCTGACTCTGGACCGCCCCCCCAGTAATGTTTGCTGCTCCAGCAGTGGTGGTTGCGTTAGCACTGGCTCCAGGAGCAGCTGCGGTCACACCTCTCTCTCCTCCTTCTTCAGGCTCGGGCTCCTCATCTGTCCACTCCTCTGTGTCGCTGAGCTCACCACGACGTGAGAAGAAAAGGTCGGGGACAAAGTGCTGGATGATGCGTTTGATGTGGTCCTTGTCGTCTTTGTGGATGGTGGGCTGACGTTTGACGTGGTAGATGATGAGAGCTGCGGCGTCCTCCAAAATCTGCTTGTCTTCATATGTGAAAACCATGTGGGGTTCACTGGGCGGAGCTGACCCAGAGCTATTACGGCCCTGTTGCCCAGCACCACCCTCTTCTGTGCTCTGCTCCTGACGCTAAAACAACAGAAGTACAACACATTGAATGCAATCTGAACCATTTGAAACCTATTTCCCAAACCCATTGTGTATGTACCTCATCATAGACACTTTCAATTTCATTAAGAAGACTTTTACAGCGCAGGGCTTTCATGTCATTCTGTTTGAAATTGACACCTTGATGATCAAGCGACTTAAGGTAAGCCTTCTCATATTGTTCCCTCCAGATCTTATTGAAGCCCTGCTGTGCCTCTCTCCACTCTTCCTCTTTGGCTTTCAACCTGAAAAACACACACACAAAACAAAAAGACACAAACCTTCATTGCAAAACATGTTTTGGTATAAATAACCAAACCTAACCTAACCTAACAGGAATCTAGTTGCGAATTTAGTCAATTCTACTCACAGAAATGTCCCATTTAGTTTGCTACCAGTTTCAGTCTAATCCAATACTGGCGTCAGCAACAAGTTATCCAGATGAAACTAATCAAGAAAATTTGCATAAAAATTCTACTGATGAGTCAATATGCTGGAGTGCTATAGTGAAATCCTTGAAATAAATTAAAGAAGCAACGTAGATATGCGTGTTCATTTCACGGTTTGCTTTTTACCCATTTCAAGCAAGATTTGGAGAAAACTCGAAAAGAACAATAACAATTGTACCACATACCAAAGGTGCCCTGGAGAAAAATTAACTATTTCGAAGACTAACAACTAGACTGACCTTTTGAGAACCACAGGCACAGCGGTAATGGGACTTCTTTTCAGGCCTTCGATGATCTCTGGGGCTTTGTCACCATAGATACGATACACAGCTCGTCGCTGAATGACCTCGGAGGTGCCACCCAGACAGTCGTCTAATCTGAACCTGTCCTGGTCATCAGGTGGCAGCCGTGAAAGTTTCTTCTGAACACTCTCCAAGACCCGAATAGTGGCTAGGTTTGTCTCGAGGACCACATCCAACTGGAGAAGTCACACGGTTATTAAGACTTTTAAAAACATCACTAAACATATTACACAGTGCAGTACATTTTAAGAGAAACAACTTACTTCAAATCGCTCGTCCTCACATCGGTGCAACTGCTCCTCATAGGGAGTCTTTTTGGAGCTCACAAAGGTGGAATCTTCAGACCAAGATGGAAATGAGACCCAGGTGTCATTCAGCACCTGCACATGTACAAACACAAATGTTTTACACTGGCCCAGGTAGAAACAGTCAGGCTTTGATTGGATGAGCTGAACATCACCTCTTTGCACAATGCAGTGCGCCCGCTACACTTGGGCTGCTGGTAGGTCTTGGGCAGAGCTCTATAGCTCGAGCCAAGGCGTTTACATGAGGCATAATCCACCTCCCTGCCTCCTCCCCCCTCCATGTAGCGATCGGACAACCCAGAGACAGCATGAGAGAGCTCTTTGTCTCCCAGAAATGACTTGAACTGTGAGTACAGCTCAGGAAATTTCCTGCAAGATGAGCAAGAAGTTAAAGTACAGTGTATTAATATTTTATTAATAATACTACAGATGTGATTCTACAACTCTTCGATTGCTTACCCAAGAAAAGGAGTTACAAGCTGAAGCAGTTCAGCTCCAGATACAACTTCCTGGTTAAACAACGCAATGCATCGCAAGAAATTTTCATAAACTTCTTGGCTTTTAAACAGTCTTCGAACCTATAAAATTCAAGGTTATGACAATGGAGAACGTAAAACAATTGTACATCTTACTAGTACAAAAGGAATGGCTTACTTTATCAAAGAAGGAGAATTCTCTTAATACGCCATGTTTACCAACAGAGGCAAAGGATTGGTCTTTGGTGCAAGAATACTTCATTTTTTTCTAAATAAATAAAAAAGGTGTTTAATTTTACAAATTTATGGATGCTGCAATTTCAAAAGAACAATGTGGTACCTTGAGAAGTGGGGACATATGCTGCATTAGTACAGGTCTGGGTCTCTTTTTGTTCTGTTTGCTTATTGTATCGTCATCCTCTGGTCTTTTAAGTGGCTCTTTAGTCCCCGTCAGTGAGCTTCCAGTAAACTGAAGAAAAAACAAACAAGTTTCCAAATAGAAAAATGTATCGATTTACATTTTAACAGAGTCGGCCTTTTCTTATAAGAGCTCTAAACTCTGGAACAAACTACCCACTTAAAGTCAATTTCCGAGTTTAAAATGTTCACCTTCCGGCTTAAAACAAACCAAAGCTGTACCCACATGTAAATAGTGTGAGCGTGAATGAGTGAGGGGAATGGATGAGCTTTGAAAATGTATAATTGCACTGTTGTATTTAAATAGATGAATAATGTCCTCTTGTATTTTTAATTGAGTCTTGCATCAAATATTTTAATGTAGGAAAACTCAACCATGGACAGGAGTTGAAAATTAGCATTTGCTATAATCTGTATGCATCGCATCAGCTACAAGCTTTGTTTTGTAACTATGTTTCCATTGTTCCTGCCAAATAAATAAAGTCTATAGTTTGACAATAATTTTACTCACCAGAGATCGCTTTGCGTCTGGCAAGAACTGTCCAAACTCAGCCAGTAGATCTTCTTGTCCTTTGAAAAGGCTGGCCACTTTAGAGAACACCTCATCCTCAGTCATTCCACTGCTACCGCGATTCCCCCGACTTTCTTTCACCTCTAACTGTTCTTTCTGAGGGCCAAATTCAATATATGACCAAAATACCATAGCAACTATCACATTTATAACTCTATATATAGTTTAAGAACAACAATATCATAACAATAGAATAATTCTCACCCACCAATCCGCCACTTCATACATCATTCATTCGTAGAACAGTGTAAAATATGGGATATAAAACAGATGAAGTGTGTTGCCAGACGACACAACAACAAGCACAAGAGGAAGTGGAGATCAGAGGACCTATCACTGAGTTGACTGAACACATCAGCACAATTCAATACCATGAAACAAACCAACTGCTTATAAAATAATTACAAATGATCTAACTGTAAAAAAATACCTGGTACGTGTGAAGAATCTCCAGGAAGGCCCTGTAAATCTCAGGATGATCTAGGAATCGATTCTTGATTTTGTTTACATAGCTGATGGCACTGTCAAACTCCACTGGGCTGGTTTCTGCAGCTGGGGGGGAAACTGAGGAGGTGGCAGCCTGACCCTCTCTGTTGTTGAGGGGAAGAGAAAGTCTGCTGGGGGGTTCTGGAGGTCCTGTGGTTGCCGGGGACGATAGGGGCTCTGCAGGCGTGGGTTTTACTTCACTGCTGTGGCCATGTGCACTTTCAGAGTGGGAAGCAGAGGCACTCACAGGGGGAGGAGTCACCACAGATGTAGTGAAGGTCTTGCCCTGTTGGCTCAGTGACACCTACAAAGATGAAAAAACTTGTCTTTACTGAGCTGAGGTAATAAATGTTGCATAAGGTGTACTACACTAATAAGGGGTAGGTGATATTGATCAAAATAAAACATTTTTGAGTATCTAGGTTACAATAAACAAAAGATAGTTTAGCAATTAATCCAACAGAAATGCGTCTTCAAATGCATTAGTTGTTGTAGAGAAGAATCAGACCTGTAAATAATCCATAATAGTGCAGAAACATTTCTTTAGAACTTGCTTGAAAGATTACATAAACGTTAATTTAATTTTATTGTTATAAGCCCATTTTGTAGCATTTTGAGATGTTTTTATTACAAATGATATACCTGAAATTCAAACTTGAATATTTGATATATTGCCCACCTCTAACGTGGATAGGATGGCAATACAAGCCATACAATCACCCCAGTTAGAGCCAGTTTGAAGAAATCGCACTATATTTTAAATGTAGTGCACAACCAAATAACAGTACTTTGTAAAAAAAATAAAATAAAATAACTAAAGCTTCATGTAAACACTGATGCTTGTAAATAATGGTAATGGTATGGGGTAATATAATTTAGAACATGTGTAAGTTTTCATTGTTTTTAATTGGCCAGGTTATTCAGATTGTGACCAGGAAAGATCATAAGGTGTCATAATTATAAGGAGTTCAACATAGTGAGAAGCAGTGCCTCTAAACATTTTTTACATCTGAGCCTCAAAATCAAAGCCAACAGCAAAACCATTATGACAGCTAGTGTAGAGCAAATAGCAGCATTTGTAACTGAGATATAATCTAAAAACTTGTATCTACATGTAGACAATATTGACAAAAATCAAAAGCAACAGTCAATGCACCAAAAAACTAACCACATATGTGCTGTATAACCTTGTTTGACGGATTACGCAGCTTAATTTTTAGGTGTAATCAGTTCTCTAGGAAGTTTTAATATAAAAAATATACTCAACACTCTCCAGATCAACAATTTTGATTTCATCCCCTTCACCTTGACGTGGGTCCTACCTGTGCAGAAAATGGAGACTGGAGGAAAGCCACCCCATTTTTAGGCACCTCTATCCGATACCCTGGGGGAAGGAAGGCATTGAACCCCAAAACAAGATCCGGGTGTCCATGAAAGAGCTGAGAGACACGGTTTATTACCCCTGGAGTATCAATACTGTGAACAAGAGAGAAAAATGCTCAGTTAATACAGAAGAACACAGGACAACATGTTCTGTGTTTAATTTTATGATTATCAAGATACTTCTCAAACACACCTCTGCGATTTGAACTCCTTCATGATGTCGAGAAACTTGTTGTATATTCCTGGATCATTTGCAAACCGATTTTTGACTTGGTCCAAATATGACAAGGCATCTTCAACCTAAACATAGGGGGAGAACACAGTTTTATATATGTTTTACCATTTTGTTCTAGCTAGCTCTGTTACTTCAGTCCACATTGCACGCTTGCATTGCTCTTTACCAGGATGTCTAGTACCCTTTTTTTATATTTTAACCCCAAGAAGGTGGTTATTTTTCTACCCAGGGTTCATAACAACTGCACTGCTGGGGACAGTGGGGGTATCTTTCAGTTACGCCCCTGGTAAAGAGCTAACATTAGCCGAGAAGCAATGAACTGATCCTTTCAACACTACTTGCATGGCTTTGTGTAGCGTACCAATACATTTTAAATAGAGTATGATTCAGCTGTCCCTCCAACTATGATGCAATGCTCACAAATACAGTTAAACCCGACGCAGGCACAACAAAGACAATCTAATGAAGCAGCTAATCAGTAGAAATAGCTGGTTAGCCTGGCTACCGTACTTACTTTGTTCAGAGGACTGGAGAAAGGGGAACTTCCTACAACCGAGCTTTGGTTTAACCTTTTTGTACACTTCTTTTATTGACACCCTTAACAGAAAACTAACGCAAACTATGTCACTTATTGTTCCGCTCAATTGTGCAAAAGCAACACAGTCTTGCCCTTTATTTTTGAAACACGGTGTTTAGCAGTGAATTACTTTTAACAGGCCAACAGCGAGCTAACCTGGCGTCCCTTTCACTACTCTTTCAGCAGACACAATATCTGAAAGCCTGTGCAAAGACCAACAAAATGGTTGAGACCACTGCACTACTATCGTGTGCTGTCTTACCTTCAGCTTCTGGAAGTGCTGCTGCTGCACTTGTTTTTGTGTTATGACATAAGGCTTGTCTTGAATTTGGTTTATTTGCTTCGCGGTGGTGTGCGTCTGAATCTTCGCCATTATCCCGGCGGTGGCGATAGAAGACTAGACAGCCAGTATCGCAACTTAACACAGCAGCTTCGATGCACCTCCAATTGTTGGCTAGCCGTTTTTCTTGGTCGGGAAAGAGCCAGTCTGCCAGCAAGCAGGCTCACTCTGCCTCGCTGGACAGTCTGGCTACAACGCAAAGGCACGAAAAAGTGAGCAGAGTGAAGAGTGGTGACAGACGAGCTGCTACGCTCCACGTCTGTGCACAAATGCCGCCATCGAAACCAGCAGAAGAGCTGAAGGAAAATAAGCAAAAGACAATGGTTGTCGTTTATCGTTTTAGGAATAACTATTGCCTGTCTCTTTAAATTCGGCGGCAGCGGTCTATCTTGGCGTCCGGAAGCCAGAGTAGGAGTGAAAATGAAAAAAAGAGGGGTGAAAAATTGGACTGCGCAGACGCAGCTGTGGGAGGAGCGAGTTCAAGAATTAAGATTGCTCCACTCCCCCTTCAATGCTACAAAAGAACAAGGTTATTCACTGCAAAACGAGAGGTCCTACAATAATGAAGAGACCAGAGGTAATCCAGAACAATGCGATTGACAAGTATGTCTGCAATTATGATTACATCGTGCAAAAAGACTCATTTATCAGCGCATATTCAGATTTACTTTATTTATCAATGGCTTCAATGTAACACAATGAAGGTTAACAATGCAAACCCAGAATAAAAGTGACAACAGCTCCTACGTGTTATATGTATGTTATAGATAATGTGTTATGCCTTATGATGCTTTAGCAGCCAATTTCCACCTCTGCAGCCACTGCTGAAAGGTCAGACCTCCTTTATTTATCTCAGGTAGTACATGCTGGGCAGGTTGATCCCACCTAAAGGGAAACGGTACAAAACAATATTTACTCTAATACATCTAGACTGTACACTTGCTGTAAAGTAGATGAATGTGGGCAACATACAGCACAAATAACTTGTAATGTCTCACCAATAAGATATGGCCATTTTTACTTGGTCTCCATAAACAAGCCCTTGTGCACAGCGCTGAGTGAGACTGCGGACTCTTGGTACCAAAGCTTTTAAAAGTTTCTTATCTTCCTCCTGGACTTTGGACAGCAGGGCTACAATGATATACAGGTGTAAACAAAAATGCACATAAACAAGTACTTTAAATTCCCATACAAGGTTTATAATGGAAAATGAAATAAAATACCCTTTTGATCAGATGCATGTAACAACTCTGCTTCCTTCTGTGTGTTTTTCAGAGTAGCAGATTGTAGCTGCAATAGCTGCTGAAGGTATCGTAACTCCAACCACTGTGAACGAGCATGAGCACAGAGCTCCTCTGGAGCCTAAAATCCAAACGAACAAGAATGCTCATTATATTTGACATAACAATTGCCAAAACAGTAACAGTAAAGTAATGGAATTTTTGAGATAAAAGCCATATAGTAAAACTTACTCTGTACAATGGGAAAAACATGTTCTGGCACAAAGTCCTAAACAGTGGTGACTGTAAGCGATGGATGGAAAGCCATGACGCTGGGATTCTTTGTGTTCTGATCCGAAACACAAAATAATACGTTAAATAGGCAATTTTCAATATAAATCTGACAATCCTCAACCATGTTTTTACCCCTCAATAGTTCTGCGGTCCAATGCAAGAAGTGAAAGGGTTGCCAGTTGCTTGACTTCCTTAGAAATTGAATTTCTTACACCAACTACTGCAGTGGTGACATCATCAAATTTGGGCACCAGCTTTCCTTGTATAAAATCTTGTAACTAAAAGAAAAAGATATTTTAAAACATAATCAAACACTGCATATCTAAATGTATTAATCTATACCTCTTTTTGTTGACGAATAAGTTCTGTCTTAGATGTAGAGTTAGCCTTTATCAGACCTCTGATGTCTTCTTGTCTCAAATCCTGACAAAAAAAAACAAATGTCAGACCTCAACAAAACTATTGAGCCACAGGTTAAATTAAACGACTACTGAGTTACATGAAACTACATATGAGAACGCAAATAGCAATAGAGAAGTAGTACATGCACATGACTTTTACAAAGCTGCATATCTTGTGCTAAAACTTACCACTAATTTTCTGAAGTTCAAAATGCTTTGCCACTGGCTGTGAAGGTTGCGAAGCACTTCCTGCCTGCTCTTGGCTTGTTGGTCCAGTTGAATACATCGATCACGGATAAAATCCCTTGTTGCTGCTTGCATCACACACTGGAGTTCCACCTCCAGAGCAGACCTGAATTCAACAAACCAAGCAAATAAGTTGTGTAAAATGTTGTGCAGTTATTAATCAAATCAACTTAAACCCACATCGCTAAGGAGTCATTCTGAAGATCATCAACAAAACCAGACATCTCCTGCTCAGCCTCCTTCTTGTGAGAAAGCAGTTGGTTCCTAAGTGTTGTCACCCTTGATCGAGTTTGGGCCAGTTCTACCAAGCTCTGCTCTACCTCCTCCCATGCAGCCTGAACAAACAGACGAGTAAATTACCCTGCGACTAATACTTCATTACAGTGTTAATATTTGACCTGTAAAAGAGTTTTAACAGGGGGTAACTCTTCTGCTGCATCATCAGAAATATCCATTAAATTATCATCTTCAAAGCGAAACCTAAACAGACAGAATATTGTAACTAACCACATATTCAATTGAGATCAATACATTTTTTCCAACAAATACTTTCATACTTTAGAGCAGTCACATCATGAGTCACATCTAATGAGCCAACTTTGTCCTCAAGGTCTTTTTGTTCACATACAGCTAGATATTGCAGTGCTGAGAGGATTTGGTTTGGAGGATAATCACACAACAAGCCCTGATAAAAGTCACATTGAATATTATGAAATGTACATTAGAATGCTCAAACTATTCAAGAAAAAGTACCCACCTCAGCTGCACTCAACCAGTATTGAAACACTGAATTTCTCTGTTCACGGGTCATCCTATTAGGAAAGATAATAATTTGATCTCACTATACATCTTATTTCTATTTTCATTTGTGACTTTATCAATAATACTTACAGCGTGTCCTCTGTTTTCAGTTCACTTTCCTGTAATGACTGATAAAACTGTATCCTGTCATTACACAACTCTCGCACGTCTCGCTAATTCAGAGAAAACATATACAAGTTTTTAATAATTTAATTTAAATTAATACATAATGCTGCTACATGAAATATTAGCTGGTGAGAACGGTCAGTGGCTAAAACTGTTTCTAACAGAAAACATGACACAAGAAATATTACTTATAACCTACCAGCACTTGTGCTTCCATGGCACCTTTATTTTCTTTGTCGCTCAAAGATTTTTTATCAAACAACACTTCCACCCCAGCTTTCCTGTAATGGAGCAGTAACACACGTGAACAATAACAAATGCCTTTTCCAGTTTTTCCTCCTCGTCCCTGGTTTAATTACCTGGTCATCTGTTCGAGAGCCTGGCAGTGCCCATTGATCTTCTTGATGTGTTCTACGAGCACCTGGCGGTCCTGGACACAGTGCTGCCTTAAGGACAAGAGGAGAAGCTCTCTGCAGCGGTTATCTTCAACCTGTGCCCAAGTGCACCCAATTGACTGCTCTGTGAATAAAAGGTTGCCACTTTTATACATTTTTTAATGAAGCTCAACAGTCCCACCCCCTTCTCGGGTCTGCAAAGTAAGATTCCCATTTCAGGACAGCAGGTTTTGTTGTTGAAGGCTAGGATAAAAAAAAGCATAAATTACAACGACAAGCAAGCAAACAAATAAACAAATCAACAAACCATTTGCTGCTAGTTGGTCCTCTGTTCCACTGATCTGTGAATCCAAGTGTGTGATTTCAGCAGTCAGTTGCTCTATTTCTCTCTGAAGATCTTTCTGTTTGGCTGCTTCACTTTTGCCCTCAGCCTGTTTCAGCTGAACAAGATGTTAAAAGGTAAAACAGAATGTCAACCAATAAGATGGTAAGATATAGTTATCAAACCTTAATTTCTTCAAGCATGTTGTACCTAAACAGAAAGCAGTCAAAAACAATGATGAATTAAAAACTACTACTGACAAGACAACTTTTTAATATTTAGTGAGGAAAAACATTACCACTTAAGATTCCCACGAATCATCTTTATTTTCCTGTAAAAATTAACAAACCAGTTACTGTAAACAACATTCCCAGACACACACAAAAAATAAATAAACAAACCTTTGATGAAATACATGTTGAATCATGTATTTCCAAATTGACTTCCCTGTTCCCACACACAGCCTGTAATAAGCACATTTGCATTTGAAGTGTTACAAAGTTGGACAATACTAAAAGAACTGAATCAAATTAATACATACGTTTTAAAATATCCGTCATTTGGCAAACTGTCCGGAGGAATGTTAAACTCCTCTGTAGCCCAGCGTTTTAGCTCCAACACCAGGTTTCTGTCCGCCATTATAAACTGCGACAAGTTTACGTCGTAACAAGCAGAAAATATGCAGTGCTAGTGAACAGAAACTCTTATAGGTTACTGAGGTAAAAATGAACGATGTTTTTGTGAAACGCTTCAACTTCCCGCGCACTACGTCATTTCCGGATGTATTTCTTCTTTTATGACGTTCACAACTCTTATGCACATACTGCCACCTAGTGTTACATTTCACGTAGAAGTCATTACATGTATTGAAGCAAAATCAAGGATGTATTAAAAATAACAAAAATCATTTGATTCATAGGTTCACTGTAATATAGCTGAAAGTAAAGGTTTTGTTCTTGATTCTTGAACCAGACTGCCAAATGTGACAAACACAATAAATCCACAAGCAAGAGACTTTAACAGACATTTATTTTGGTAGTAACCACAAAGAATCAATCTTGTAGTATAGTGGTGTATGTCTCGATGCACAGCATTAGACTTTTTATCCACTGATGCAAATTTGGCTTTAACATTCACCAGTAATTCTTCAGTTCAAATAAACAATGGTCACAAAAGATGGTGCATACACATTTCCAAATAAATAAGACCTGAGTTGAACATAAGATAATCCACAGCATATATAGTGCAGATCAAATAACCTGTATCATGATTTTCCATGTTGAACAAATTGTAAAGGCAAGTAAAAAAAAAATACTGTAAAACCCTATTCAATTAAAATAGAACATTTAAACAATGTTCGAAGAACCATGAACACCAAGATATTTTGGACGCTTTAACAGCCAAATCCTAAGACAAGTTCAGACTGTGCCCCACTTCTTTAGCACTATGTAAAAAAATTCTGAGGCCTGCTTCAGTCTTTGGTCACCGTATCCTTGTGAAAAGATTTAAAACGGATACAGACTCCTAAAAAAAGTAAAAAATAAAACAATTATCCTTTTTGAACAATGCAAGTGATGGTTTTTATATTGTAAAATTTAATCTTACTTTTGTGGATCTTGTTTTACTAAATACATTCCAAAACCGAAGGGTCTCATCTCCAGCTCCTGTTACTATTGCCTCTCCATCAGGAGACATTGCCTACAAAATGTTTTTAAATGTATAATTAGACACAAACCAGGCAAGGCACGGGAACTATAATTTATAAAATTAGTAAAATGTATGAACTGAAAGACACTGACCAGATAGAGAACGCGGTAAGAGTGTCCTGTCAGTTTAGCCACCTGTGTGAGAGCTGGATATTTCCACACAAGGATCTGGTTCTGAGAGTAACCATGGGTGCTCACCTGTAAAAAGCCAAAAATATTAAGTAAAGCTAATTTAATAAAATCTCAAACTATTAAGGAGAATTCACAGGAACAATAATAATATTAATTTTATTATCCAACTAGGCACAACATTTAAAAGGTGCAGTATGCAACTTCTCTGGGCAGGGGTCAGTTATTGATTTGCACAGAATGTTCCACGGGCCCAGAATGCTGCTTATTGTGCATGTGAAGCACTTTGGGCACTCGTTATAAATGTTCTCTAGAAATAAAACTGACTTTGAGATAGACAGTATGGCAGTAAACTAACATCCTCAAAGGTGCACTACAGAATTTTTCTGGTGGAGGTGACCTGTTGAACACCTAAGGATGCATGTTTTTGTAAGGCATTTTTGAGCAAAAAAAAAAAAAACTGTCTGTACATTAATAAATGCAAAATGGGGGAGTTTAATGCCATATTGTGAGCATTCTAGGCAAAACAATAACATTCCATGCAAGTGGTCGACCATTCACCTGAAAAGTCACCCAATGTACTTTTAAAATAATACATTTTTAACCATCGCTACATACCAGCTCATTGGCGTGCTTTGACCAGGCCAGATTGCACACTTGTGACCCAGTGTCCATGCACTGCAGCGGCTGTGAGGTCAGAGTGTTCCAAAAGCGGATGCAGCGGTCGGCCGTGCCTCCTCCTGATGCCAACAGGCCGTGCTGATGAGGGGACCAAGCAATGGCCTTCACTGCAGCCAGGTGGTCCATGTATGTCTGAACTGGACTCAACGAGGAGTGGTTCCAAATCAGCAACTGATGATTATCAAAAGAGCGAATGAAAACATTAATTAGTAAAAGAAAAAAACAAACCAAAAACAACCACAGAATAGTAGGCACCTTGTTATCATTGCCACCAGATGCAAGTAGCTGGTGATCTGTAGGCTCCTATGTTAAGCCACCACACTTCTTGTCTAGCCTGCGATACGTTATCAGATGGAAGGAGGAGGATGCGGCAGGTCTCTTTGAGAATCATACGATCTGCGTGACCTACCTGAAGAGACAAATGCGTCAATGCATTCCCAGCATGAAGTGGCTCGATATCCATGAAGTAATTTAATATCCGAGATTAACGTAAAAGTAGAATAGTTAAAAAGAAAGTTTGTCACGCAAAGGACGTGTTTCTCACCACGAAACTGCAGGGCGGAGAGATGACCTTCTAACGGCACAAGCAGAATTCTCGCACTTCCAGCACCAGACACCCGCGAAATCTGAACATATCCCGAGATGAGTTCACACACACCACTAAATTACCCTGAAATCACAGATAATCATTTCAGTAAGATAATGAATATGGTAAAAATGGGAAATAAATGTTCTCACCCTTTCAGACCACCCGACAGATGTTACAGAATCTCCCTCCACGGACAGATCACACAATCTGGTGACCTAATAAATACACATCAAGATTAGGTTTTTAATTAATTAGATTGAAGACAACATAAAAGGAAAAGCAGCAATTAATTACCTGACTTGTGCATGCACTCCAAAGGTACACACATGTGCCCAGACCAACACTGAGGACATTAAGTGATGACCAATCCACCAAGTTTAATAAAAAAAAAGGGTTGTTTTTCATCTGAAGTCAGGAGGAATCTAGACCTTTTAAAGGGGGATTTGTGCAAATCTTACGAGTTGGCTTCCTGGGAGAACGTAGCAATTTCTGACTATAAAAGAAATAGCAAATTCTTTACAGTAGCAAGCATATGACTAAAATAAACAACGAATATTACAACATGTTAATCTACCTTTTATTTGAAACAGGTGATAAAGAATACGGGGAAATGTTAGAGCCATTATCAGACGGTGATCTTCTAGTGTTTAATGTGTACTGCAAACAAATAAAGAGACTGTGTGATATTATATGGCCTTATTATTGTGAGTGGATTACAGAGAGAGCGTACATTGAAGAGACTTCGCTTTTCAGGTGTTGCTGGTTGTAGACGTCGATCTTCAGTTTGAGGGTCATGGATCTTCTCTATACCAGCTCCTAACAGCTCATTCTTCAACAAAGCAGAGTATGCAAGCCCATCCGCTGTAACCACAACACGAATGTTATGATAACAGTCACACCACACACGCACACACCAATCTACTTTACCATTTGATCCATTTACCTTTATTGGTGTCAGAAGAGGCTTCCTTTGTTTTTCTATTCTGGTTTTGAGTCTTCTCATTTTCCTAAAAGTGCATAATAACTTAAAACTATGCATTTGTATTCAATGCAACAACTACTTTTACAGTTTTTGTCTGACTTTTCTTACACTGATTTTGTGAAAATTGATACTCCAGCTGGCTCCTGCTCTGGTGGGAATGAATCTGTCTCCAAGTTTACTTGGTGATAATAAGGGGGATCTTGGTGTCCGAAATGCCTGCAAATATTGTCGTCATTTATTTTTTGTACTTGTACTTGTTGGTACAGCATAAAATATGTTGAAAGAAAAAAATTCTTACTATAGGATTCAAATTGTCATTCTGAATGTTGATTTGACGAAGGAGGCGGTGCTCATACTCTGGGTCCATTGTTAGAGACGAGGTTAATCTGTCAGAAAATAAGAAATAGTTAAGTGAGAACAGTCTAATGAGCTGCAAACCTGTGAAAGTATCCGTGCATAAAGGTGGCTTTATGTCTTTGCGTTTTTCTATTAGACAGTGACAGTTCATTTAAACCACACTACACATCAGTTCACGAGTCCATCTGGCCCGGATATAGCACAAATTGTCTTCAGCAATTTGAAAAACTAAATCTAATATCGGTTTGCAAAAATAATGCCAATCGCTGGGCTAGCAACGAAAGCTAGTGGCTAATAAAATGATATCTGCCATTGACAACTCACCTACAACAACCAACAGAGCTTCAACAGAGACGAACCGGCACACGGACTAAACTGTTTAAGAAGACTAAATGATAAGGTATTTTGTATTAAGGTTTTTTAAGTGCTATTAGGTTGAAGGAATGCAGCCAATTTAGCTGAGTGTGAACCGGTGCATTGTGGGAAACGCTGGAGGCTGTGACCATTGCTATGACGTTTGCTCTTGTGCCACAGCGAATAGACACAACCTTTTTATAAAAACGCTCAAAACTAATGATCAAAGCCACAGAAACACCCAAAGAACCAAGTCTTTTGACCCAGGCTTTACTAAGGAAACCGCTGGATTAAAGAAAGAGTTTTTAATTAGTTTGTAATTCTGTATATTTCTTCAAAATCACATTGTTGCTTACCTCAAACATGCTCAGGATAAGTCAATCAACACAATAAATGAGGGTGGAAAATGTTTACTGAAAAATAGTTGGGTGTTTGGTGTTGTGTAGTTAACTTTGAATATCGACAGATGGCGCAGTAGTCCTAAAAGAGGCAGGTGAGGTGGGTTATAGAAATAGTCCTAGAACATATGGTCATAGGACACCAATCTGGCACACATTTGGTGCACATGGCCTTACCTGGTCCCAGATTAGAGAATAACAAGATTGAATGTGTATGGAGCAGTGATGATTGTTTTGTGTTTATCCAAAAGAGGGCCTAAGCTGTGAGGTGCTTCAAATACACACACGCGCACTAATCATTTTTGCCAGTAGAGTTACTTGATAGTTGCTTTTAATCTAATCTTCAGCTGAGAAGAAATATATCACTTTCAGTATTGTATTGGGTATGGGCCAGATATTAAACATTGTGCAGATATCTGGCACCAATGTGTTACCTAAAATGCTCAGTCTTTGTGTGCTCACGTGTCATTGCCGATTTATCTCCTCTGTACTTATTTTTTTTGAACAAACTAATGAGTAAAATGGATATACACAATCACGCAACACATTGTTTAGGTTTTTTTTTTTTTTATCCCAGTTACATAGGTTTATATAATTTTTACCAACGAATTGAAAAGTTGTTTTGTTTTTTTTACTTTACTATCCACTTTACTTCACATCCATTTTTCTTCTTTGCAATGGATTTTACATCAGTAGGAGCAGGGCAAGGTTTGGCAGCGGATATGCAGGATGCCAAAGCAGTGGTCGATAGACAGACAAGAAAAAACCCCCGCACCCGCTCCGTGAAATATCAGCGGGGCGGTCCAACAAAACCAGCACACCACAAATCCCTAGGCAGAAACATGCACAAGGAAAGCAAGGGGAGAGAAATCCCATAGAACAGGATCCGGCTGTGCCTTCTGACAACGTAGGCTCGTAACCATAAACTGTCCCGCGAAAAGTCAGGGCGGGATATATACACGTTAAGCAAGGACTAAACATCACACCAAGCAGCCCCACTAGACCCCCTAAAGTGAGCCTTCTACCATGTCATGTATGTCCCACAATGAACTACTCCTGACATCACACACTGTCACAAGTAGCACTACAATCGTAAAAAGTGTTATTAATCCTATTTTTTTTCCACCCTTAATATTAGATACATGAGCAAGAGTGACCAATGTTTTTCCCATAAAGACAGTGGATCAGGTGCGTGTTCTATACTGCGCTGGCCACAACCCGCACACATGAATGGTCTCGCATTGAGCACTGGTAGTTTACCGATGTGTATTGAGAGTAATGTAGGCTTGTGCTGTATGGATTTCATAGACATTATGTCATGTGGTGTTAAAAAAAAAAAAATGACCAATTAAACGTATACAATAGATTAGGGACACTTAAAGATACTATGGGGTGGCGCTGTCTACGCAACAACCATTACACAGGTGATCTATCGTTACCTGTGTGCTTATCAGAGTCATTTTAGATCGCTGTACCTAGCTACACACCACCCACACCCTAATCAGCATACGTGTGTAACTGGTTCATTGAAAATAAGGCCCTCTCACGCTTTCTAACACCAGTTAGTGCTAGGTTGGCGGTGACTCATAGTACGTTGATTTGATCGGTTCTGCAAACATCCAAGATGTCCAGAACCACACACTTGGTTTGATTGTCAAATAAGCACATGTCAAAACATGGCATCATAGCAACTTATCTTTGAAGTTATATTTAATCACCAGAAACACAATGCAAGCAGCAGGTTTTGTTTCAATAATACGGGCCAATGAACAATCCACCTTTTTACAAATAAAGTGTTGTTTTGGATCGCGCCAGTGTCGAAACCCATGACGCTTGATGTTGCCAACATAAATCACCGGTGCAGGAACTCTTGATTTTTTCCCCACAACACCCTTTGTCTCAACAACTCAAGTTAAATGCATGCTACTAACTGTGTCTATAGCTTTGGTGCCAAACTGTCCGCAAGTTAGTCTATGCCCTCCTGTGAGAGTTCTGAAAACTCGGCCCGGTCCTAATCACTGGGCGGTCAGAGCTGCACCTCTCACTATGGGGGGGAACGCATTCCTACAGACCACAGAAAAAAGAGCGCTCTACAAGTGGGGGGAGGGATTTCTACATCATTAGTCATCATGACGCGTGAGCATCCAGCCCGCCCTCCCTATCACTGGTCGATTACTTTTACACTAGCACTAAAGCTTTAACGAAGGTAGGTGGTAAGCGCCGGCGACACAGTGCTCGGGCCTCTGCCCGTCATATGTAGGGCAGTGTCCACAACAATGTCACGAAATAGAAGGGGATGAATAGCAATAGCACATAGTGGCTACAGCATGTTGCTTTTGCATAGTTTTGTTGAAATCTGTGGGGAATATTATGAACTTGACACAAATTTCAGTCACATGTACGACAAGGTGAGAGACAGGGCACCACTTTTAGTCAAAAAGAAAGAAAAATGTGTCTCTGCCGGCATATGTCAGATGACAACGATTACTGTGGTAGTAATCTGGGTTGCTCTGTGGTTTTACTGAGGAAAATAATCTGGTTTTGTGGGAATTGGTAACCTGAATGTTAAGGGCACAAAGAAATAACAAGGTTTGTTCTAACAAACTATATTTATTTTCTTGACAAAACTTTGCATTTCAAAAAAAAAAAAGAACACCAAAAAACAAACAAACATGCAGGTCATACCTCCAGCACATTGTCACATAAAAAGACCCTTAATGTCCAGTGCATGTTGTCTTGACCTTTGGCTTATACTTGTTGCACAGTTACAGGACTGTACCAACCCCAAAAGCTGCAGTGAAGAATGCAAAGTGTTGATCTGTGATTGTCCAGTTCAGCCATGGTTGTAGTCATCCAAGCAATTGTCAGCTTTTGTTTATCACATTTTTAGTTTTGAGGGTCATGTTTTCACATTGTGTGAAAAAATAAAATAAAATATAGCAATGAATTGCACTTCATATAAAAACAACAAATTTGATGTATTTTACACTGTATTATCGTTCAATTATTATACTGACAAAGTAGTTAACAAAATATACACATTGATGGATGATGTAACTCAATGTACTATTAAAACCGTAAAAATATAAGATAAACAAGAAAAGTATGCGTCCTCTTTTGAAGCCAAACAAAACCATGTCATGGTTACAAGCCCTAGTTAGGGCAGCCTGAGACCGTTTCCTACACAAAGGGGATACACTTGGATCAATTGTGCTGAACAAAGAATAAACAATATGGGGTGCCGGATCACATAGGGCCTTTTCTGCTGCTCGGCACGTCCACACACCACCCATCCCGAGCTGCCAACAGGTCTAGCATCTCCAGCATCACTCAAGCACAAAGGCTTACATTATGCACTGGCCTCTCATTTCAGTTCACCCGTTCACTTCCAGCCTTAATTACTTGTTTGCTAAAGATCAATCATTACAGCTTGGCAAAATTCACAATTTTTGGTATATTCAAAGTTCAAAGGTGCAAAACTTAAGTTAATTAAGCAGTAGTTAATTGAAATCCATTACTTCATCAGATTAAAAAAAAATAGCATTTAGTAATTTAACAATTTATTGGCATTGTGTTCATCAACACAGCAATCAATCATCAGTCACTTTAAGTATAGCTTGATTAGGAAAACCTGTTATCGGGCATACAAAATAATATTTTAAAAATATTGTTTGTTATGTTTTTAGGTTGATGCCTAAACATAGCCCTACCTAAAAATAAAAAAAATAATGACTTGCACAAATAACTTTGCATTTGTTTGAATATTGTATGATCGTGCTAACTCTGCTGGCAGAGATGTCAAATAGGTGCATTTAAACTGCTGCATATGAGCAGCATACTGCTACGATCTCATGGTATGGTATAGTTGCAGCTGTATTGTCTTTGTTGTTTGTTCCTCTTTGATATAAAAAAAAAAAAAGGAACAGAGAAATTAATTCTATTTTCAGCTGCCAAAGACTTGTGTTGCCATGTTGGTCATCACATGGGTTGCCAGGTCTTGTCCATGGACTGAATGTGCTCCTTCGCTTTCATTCTCAAAGCAGCAATGCTAGAGCTGCGCTGGTCTACATCCTCGAGTGGGTATTTGTCTGGGTATGAAGCAGGGCATTGATAAGGGGGCGGTGCCATGCTCTGCATCCCTTGGCCCATAGATGGGTGCGGGTGTGAGTGAGCGGGGTGCGTGCTAGAATTAAGGAAACCGTGGCTGGGATAGCTGGGCTGGAGGCTTTGAGGTGGGCCCATAAATCCAGGTATGCTGTGAACAGGAGTGGCACTGGACAGAGGAGAGGTCAGCCAGGGGTCCAGGGGAAGAGAGTTGGTGATGGAGCTCATGCCGGTGTGCACAGGTGTGGGACGGTTCAAAGACAGCATGGGAGGGTCGTGAAGCTTCATGGTGCTGGCGTCCATTTTCTCTTGTCTGCGCCATTTAGCCCTGCGATTCTGAAACCACACCTGCAGAGGTATAATTACCATTAGAACAACCTAAACATAGATGAAACCTACAAACATGTTCAAGCTGTTACTGTGACACTTGCCTGAACACGCACTTCGGGGAGGTTGACTTTCATGGCAAGCTCTTCTCGGCTGTACACATCTGGATAGTGGGACTTCTCAAAGGCCCGCTCCAGCTCATGAAGCTGGTAGGTGGTGAACGTGGTGCGGTTTCGTCTGTGCTTCTTCTTGGGGTGATCGTCTTTGCAGGACTCTGGAGAATTGCCTTCTTCACTCTCCACACTCTTCCTCAGTTCATTTAGTTCTTCATCACACTTGTTAGTGAATAAACTGGTTTCTGTACAGGAAGTAACAAATGAATTAAGTTTTTAGTTGTTTCGTAAGGTCAAAACATCTGTCACACGCAACAATAAAGTAGATCAGAGGCATTTAGCATCATTGTCATCAATGCATTCAAGTCAAAGTTAATTAAAAAAGATAAACACCATTTTAGCTCATGAGTATACAACACTTTTGGAAGATCAACAGCTGATATATGACACATCCCCAAGACTGCTGAAGGCAGCGGCGACAAGACACGAGAGAAAGGTCTACTTCGATGTTCCCCCTCTGAGTCCTAGGAAAAGGAATGACCTCTCCTCAAAAAAACATACTATAGACATTTCTGACATAATGACTTGAATAAAATGTTTCCAACATTGTCATTAAAATAAATAAAAGACATCTAAAAGGACCCACTTAGCGACCACATTATGTTGTGTTGAGAGGGACAAAGCAGTGGTCACTCTGTTTTCTACATAACAAACGAAGGCTGAGTGCAGAGCTGCTAGCAGCTCATTTATCTACCTCTCATTAAGGAGCCATGACAAAGGCCACGCTCCTACAAAGCCAGAGGTCAGGTCTGGTTCAGTGCCCAGGCTTCGGCCTGTCAGCCCATCACAGGCACCAGACTGAGGCTGCCCACTGTTCATGAGCATCTCCAGAGACAGGGGCTGCTCACTGAGGGGGAACTGGGCTAACTTCACAGGATAGCTCCGCACAAAAGAGAGCTGATGTCATCATTGTGATGAGCGTCCAACTGAACACAAATGGATTCATACACATAGACCTTAATTGTTTGGTACTTCTACTCAGAATTCATTTGATTTTGCTACAATCACCAACCACCTGTCTGATATTTTGCTGTAGCAAAGTGAAAATATTCTTGGATTAAATGCCATAAATTTGTCTGTGAGACATGCCGATGACAATAACAAGAGAATGAAGACTTTACAATCTAATCTGTGCAGATTAGGGGAATTCCACAAGGGGATGGGATTGGACATAAGCCCCTGCACCATCTTGTTCTATGATTTATCTCTCTATCTAAGGCCACAATGTTCACAACTAGTAACAGGGGGTAGTGATGGTGTTAAAAATCATGGAGCAGTAAATCAAAGATTGTTGAAACTAAGAACATAATATATTAAAGTAGTTAAATGTTGTCAGTTTGGGGGCGTTGGCGTACCGTTGTACTGTTGCTGCTCTGTGTTGCCGTTCCTCAGAGTGGACAGGTGACCACTGAATGTGGCTTGAGACTCCTGCTGTTTGCTAGACTCCACTAGACTCTCCATGTCCACACGTGGAGGTCCTGAGCCCCCTGTGGGACTGAGCAGCCCCTCATGATCTTTACTGAAGCCCAGGATCACATCAATGCTGTGAACATGTCCTGGACCCATACTGCCTCCACTCTTCACCATGTCGTGGAAGTTACTGGGTGAGAGGCAACTGTCGTCCACCAGGCTCATGGTATCCAGTGATAAATGCATCCAGGCGTCTGCAGGGGATCTGACGGAAAGAATCACATAGATCACCACGTGTCCTGAATGCACCTAGTGACTCTGTACTGTACTTAACCTCCTTATCCCCACCTCAGACAGTGTGCTTTGGAATTCATTATGACCACTTCTTTAAACTATCTTTATCTCTAATTTTTACACTAGCAATTTACCAATAGAATGTTTACAACTTAATGTAAGTATAATACAAGTGTTGCCAAGAAAAGCTATTGTAATTACTTATGAATTACTTATTCTACAAGATCAAATATAGATGTGATTATGCTATTTCAAGTAATTTGGACTTTGTACCAACTTTAAACTTGAACGACAAACATCTAGCATAACTACAAAATGTACTTATAATGCTTTTACCTTTTAAATTTTACTTAAGTGCTGTCCATCAAGCTAAACAAATGAATGTGAAATCAAACTATAACATACCGTTGAAGAAATTAAGTTGAATGGTCAAAAGTTGCAGAAGTCCCAGACTCCAACTACAGATCTCCACTAATATTTACTTTCCAAAAACTGCATTGTTTAAAAGTCCTTGAATGAGTGATAAATCTCTATAGAAAAAGTCCAGGAACAGACCAAGTGGCCCGCACAACTTGAGCTGCTGCACGTCGATCTCAGAGAGTAAAAGAGGAGTGAGTGGAGAGCGAGAGGTGCACTGACAGCCAGGGAAACCAGAGGATTAGGAGCGGTTTATTAATTGGAATCCTTCCCCTTTAAGTGACTGGCAGCTGCTTTCGCCAAGTGATTGTTTTAAATGTTGGGTTCATTCATGCCCATGGGAGGAGGCCTGTCCTAATGAACACATGCCTTAATACATTTATTGTTGTTTGGACAAAGGAGCCAGTTAGGTCTCACTAAGGAGGATTGATCTCAGTTTGAGATAGTTTGAAATGGAGCTTTACTCATATTTTTATTGTACGGGTTTGTACATTGAATTCTCCAATGCCAATTAATCCATATCATGGTGTAATTGTAAAATATGAAAATGGTTTACAAGCAGCTTATTAGTCTCTGAAATAAATCTGTGTAAAAGGCATAATAATAAGACACATGCATGTGCAGTTGATGCTGGACAGTAGTGACCCAGGGACATAAAAGATATCAAAGATATCATAAAATATCAAAGTTCAATCATTAAATGTACTCTTTGTTTTTAGTTGTAAGTTTATAAATAACAGTTTTTTTTAATTTAATAGGTAGTTTACAAAACAACCCTCACTCTGTCTATGCTTAATCCAGCATAAATTGGTTAAGGTGTCTTGAGTTGTAGTTTTCAAGCAGCTTAGTTTTATTAGATGGTAATGTAAGTCCTCCTGATACCATTAGAAGTAAGAGCAGTTAATGTGTAAATGCACACTGTCAAGCTTAGCCAAGCAAGGAGGGAAGTAGGAAGGAGCTGAGGATTTGAGTTTTTAAGTTTGCATTTAACCATAATAATCAATCTTGATAAAAAATAATAATAAAAATAATAAAATAAATAAACAAATAAAGGATTATTTTCATGAAAGTCTTCTGCTTTACATTTTTTGCTTAATGCTGCAGTGGTGGAATTGCACTGTAATGTGCAACCACATCATGTTGACTGTAAGGAGTGCACTCTGGATGTAAAAAGAATTAGTTTGGTACGCCTTCAGCAGGTCACGCAGGCTACTCTTGACCTTATTCTGATAATTGAATTACTGCGCCCCTCACATATGCTTATCCTATGTGGGCCGACACAGACATCTACACACAACCATCACATTTGAAAAGTGAGAACAATGATCTATGTCTCATGTACAGCTTTGATGAATGTTTTCTGTACAATCTGAGTCTACAGCCTTAGTCAGCTATATATGTTTTATCCCACATAAGGAGTTTAACCGACTGATCCCACTCTTGAAACAGATGAAGCATATTAATATGTTTGTTTAAACTCATTGGACAAAATATCTTAGAGAAAGGTTTAGATCTGATGAATCAGTAGCTAAATGATCAACAGCTACTTCAGTCATATAGTTTTTTTTCAAATTCTTTTTTCTTTACTCTTTCTTACCTTTAAAATCTTTACTAGATCAGTAAGCCAAGCTGCAGCTTTGTCCTGTCCTCAGATTCTCTGAGGTCACTATCTACTTAAAGATAACCTTAATTCAAAGTTCTTTAATGTGTTAAAAGTTGGTCTAATACTACTTTGACTTAAACCTTTATTTTTATTCTCTGTGTAATTATTATTAGTTACCTTCAGTCATTCAGGTCACCTTTAAGTTGAACAATTACACATTAAAATTACTATGATAACTATTTAATTGGATTTAAATCAAAGCTACATTACTGTATGTTCAAGAACCACTAAACAAAAGTGTTTAGTTTTTCTCTTTCTGTTTTCTCTCACGTTTTTCCTCTAAATCCCTGCTGAACTTGTCGAGCTCACCCCAGGAGAGCTTTGGGAAATCATAGCAGATTGAGCAAATTGCCAAGGACCTTTCCGTGTTTTCCAAAAACAACAACTGAAAGGATCAGGCCTTAATTTTGGTCTATCTCCCAAGACGATGACAAATACCAGGCTTACACAGATTTACATGTTAGAACATCTGTCATTTCTCCTCAAGATCACAGAACCAAAGGACTCATTTTAGCTTTTATTTAGGGGGTGAGGGTTGAAGTACTTGATTACATTATGCTTATTTAGTTACACAGCGACCCTTTTATTGTTAATGTTAAACAGTAAATTATGTATACACTGCAGTGGTTCATAAGCTCAATAACTTTCTGCTCATAAGAGTAAACAGACTTAAATATGTGATTTGATTTCATATATACCACACAAAATAAACTCTATCCACCATATCCAAAGTCAAGACAAATCAATCCAGTGCAATCTTAAAATAGTATAGCTAACTTGCCAAATGGGTTTATACACCAAATATTAAAGTTGAGTGTAATTCTTTATATATAATTGTAATGGTACAATACATCAGTTGCTTTGTAATTTCATGAATAATTTACAAAATAAGTATTTTGTCTATTGAATGTGAAAAGTCCACAAAACATACTGATATATTACTATACTGAATACTAAAAAATAAATTGAACCAATTACCTAAAATAAGTAATTCTTTACTGTGTGAATGTGCCTCTACATAATACACAGTGTAATCATTTTACAACTTAATTCAACAAGTAAGCTCATGGCCTTCACTGTGCTCCTCTCATGCAGGCTGCAGGACTTGTGTTGTTTTTACTTATCTCTTCCTCCAGTTTGTGTCTTAACTTGTGGAACGAGGGTCGGCGGCGTGGGTTCTGCTCCCAGCACACCGTCATCACAGAGTACAGCTCAGCAGGACAGTCCTCGGGGGCCTCCATACGATAACCAGCTTCTACCATCTTCTTTACTTCTGTCACATTCTAATACCCAGAAAAAAATATACAAAATTTTTTCAATCTTTAACAATTTATATTTTATTTTTGTCTTTGCCCAACTAGTTAGCCTATTTTTGCATAATTTTCCTTACCAAAACCTGCACAGAAAGAAACCTGATTACTGACATGAGATATAACATGACGCTTGAATAATGTAATGATCAGATTTTGTGCATAGCATTGTAACACTGTACCATTTGAACAATTGACAACAGAAAATTTAATGAAGTTAAAGTGAACGTAACCACAAAATATTGTGTAGATTTGCTGTAATTAGCAGGCAATCAGCCACATTTAAAGTGACACCAGCAGCAGTGTTGTCCAAAGGAGAGCTTTGTGTATTTATTTAAATGCCTTGATCCTTTTGACCGCATAGAACCTTTAAGGTAAAGAGATTAAAGCTAAGAGTAGTGGGGCAGAGCCTTCACCCAACTTCCTCTTTCACTCGATCACTGTGTTATATATATGTCACACAGGTCTTATTTCTCCTCAGTATACTGTTTTATGACGCACTACTTTGACCTCTGACACCTATAGTTTCCTGCTCAGACACAGTAAGTCGGTGTACAGATGACGCTAAAGTGACACACCTTATTTACAGCCCTGGACCTCTGCGACCTCAGTGACACAGTAACAGTTACATAATTAAGTTAGTAATTTCCTGTGTGCTCAGGACTGTAGGCCATTGTCTGCACTAAAACACATTAAATATAATAGCGTAATAACATATGACATAGATGGTTCTTTACCATCTGTGGGTACGGCTGACGACCATATGAGAAAATCTCCCAAAGAAGAATACCATAACTCCAAACGTCTGATTTGGTGGAAAAGTTCTGCAAAAATGAATAGATATTACATTTATGTTCAGGCAAAACAACATACACTTATGTAAAATAACATAAATTGCTTTGCCTGGAATGTTGCCCAGTATGGCATTAATGCTCATCTAGCATCTATTCAATTACACATGTTTTATTGCTTGAAATGCATGCAGTCTTATTGTGAGCAGGCTTGCCTCGCCACACATCTGACCTGTAATGTGGCCTGGTAGCTTGGTTTCATACTATATTACGGAACCTTATAGGCAAAACAATGACATCTCCATGTTGGTGGACTCTCTACCAGAAAAGATGCACATTTAAGTAAGCAAACCTGTTTTATGAGGGCTTCTGGGGCAGTCCATTTGATGGGCAGCTTGGCATTATCTGGAGTCTTGGAGTGCACTTTAGTCAGGCCAAAGTCACTGACCTTGGCCACATTGTTTTCAGAAACCAGGACATTTCGAGCGGCCAAATCTCTATGCACCAGCTTCAAGGACTCCAAATACTCCATCCCCTCACACACGTCTCTGTATCAAACAGGATCATTACTCACCAGTATGGGCTTGATTTCTGCCCACAATCTACTCACAAGGCAAACTGCAGCAGCTGGCCTACGCTCACAACTGAACGACCTCTGGATCTGAGCAGGTTTACCAGATTTCCCTACAACAAGTGCAAAGATGTGAAGAGAATTGTTTGTAATTGTAATTTTCTTGTATATTAACAGACTGTCATAGGATTTGCTTATGGACATGCTATATCGCTTTTTGCCTTGTTGTTACTTGTTTAAACAGCCCTAAAGTAGAGTAGCCTACCAACGAATTAAGCCTCTGGGTTTAGGCCTAATTTAATTATGTGGCAGCAAGAGGGCTAATCTGACTCCTTAAATCTGCACGTTTACAATGCACACTATGTTGGCAACAAATGGCAATGGTTAGAATTTTGTAATTGATCTGATGTTAAAATAAAGTGAAAATGACTTAATTTGGCCTTATGAGCTGAACTTTTTGATTTGTGGCTATAATGAGACACTGAGATTAGTGCAATAGTTCCTAAAAGATGTATTGTTATAACATTACTGCAGTTGAATTCAATCATAATCAACTTTTAAATGTGAAACCTTTTCCATGATCTCAGTCACAATATGCAGTCCTTTGTCCAGAATAACGCCCAACAGACGAACCAAGTTTTTGTGCTGAAGTTTTCTAAAATGTGAAATTTGTTTGTGTGAGAACTTAATTAAATATAAAGAAAAATGTTTAATTGATAAAATAATTAGTTAGGGACTTACGTCATAACAGTGGTTTCCCGTAGAAAGGCCTGAGCTGTCACGTCACATTTAATGATCTTTACTGCCACCTTCTGGCCAATGTAGTCTCCTACATAAACAGCTTGAGTACAAAAAACAAACAAAAAAACAACCAAACAAACATGTATTTATTTAATTGGTTTCAAAATATGCATATAGAAAACAGCAACAATTACAAATAAAATCCTGTCCTTCCCTCTGCCAGGGGCTCGGGCTTCATAAGAATAAAATGAAATATTTATATTTGATAAATGTACCTCCAAACTCGCCCTCTCCAATTCTCTCCCTTACAGTAAGTTTGTTTATGTCCAGAAGCCACCCAGCTGCAAAAAGGGAAAAAAGATTGTGATCAATAACAGAAGAAATTGTAAACAACGCCCCCTACAGACAAAAAAGTTAAACATCATGAAAATAATATTCTGTAAATCAAAACAGAGCAAATATTCACTGTCCCATTTCTTATGATTAGGTGACTGTTAATAGTTTTCCAATTACATCAAACACTAAATATCACACACTGACAAATGTACACATAGTTATTAATTTAAAAGCTGGTGAGGTACAAACATGAGTTTTTCATAGGAAACAATGACTTACTTTTAGACAGTTTTAGTTCTGCAGACTTAGTTCCTGTTTTTGGTTTAGGCTTGAGTAATCTAGTAGCAATGGATCCTTGGTTCTGAGAGTAAAACTATGACCAAAAAATATAAATCAGTAATATAAGATGACATTTGCTGTATTCTCCAAAAAGAGGATGAGACATTTCTACCTGCATACAGAAAGCATCCTAGTGTGAGTTATCTTTGTCTAACAGCAAACAGGCTTTCACTGGATCTGACTAACAAGCCAAGTGCAGATGAAACTCTTCATGAATTTTACATTTGACAAGACTGTTATTTTTACACCATTGTCTGTTGTTCAGATGGCTGCTACGAACACGGAGTATTGTACAGGATAAACACTGTTCATGTAACTTTGACAGAGACCATAACTTGGACATTTGAAACATTTTGTACTTCAGTAGATCATGTAAATAACATTGATTCACTGTAGTCATGAAATTGTGACGACATGGGTTACGTCTGAAATCTCTAATGCCGTATTAAACTATTGCTGTATGACTCCAGTTGTCAGTTACAATAAATAAGCTTACATGTTACAATCATGTTCTTCTCTTCTACTGAATCTGTGCTGTGTGTATGTTTACCTGTTTCAGTTATAGATATCAAGATTCATCAGTTAATCAATATTCAGTGGTGGAATGTAGCAAAGTAAAAGTACTAAAGTACTGTACTTAAGTATACATTTTGAGTATCTGTACTATATCAACTTAAAAATGTACTCACATACTTTTTACTTTTATGTCACTACATTTGAGAGCAGGTATCTACATTTTCTACTCCACCACATTTTGAACAGGACTGAAGAGTAAAAGTTTTTTTTATATATATATAGTTTGATTCAATTGTTTCTGTCCCGACAAAATTCAGCACAAATCTTTATCAAAATCAATACATTGAAACTTTATTAGATCTCAAAATCTGTGTGAAATACGTTTACTTTTTAGCCTTTAAGTACATTTTTAAACAGGTACTTTAATACTTTTACTTTGGTAGATTTTTACATGTGCTACTTTTACTTTTGCTTGAGTATTTTCTTGTTCTGGTATCTGTACTTTTGTTTAAGTAACAATATTGAGTACTACCATTGTCAATAATTGACATAATACATGAAAAATACTTCTTAAAGTACTATTGACGAGTTACGTTTAGTCTAGCCTATTAGATAAGCTTTGATTGAAATTGTGAAAAGCTGAATTAGGTGGGCATCTATGAGACACTGAATGAAAAAAAAAATTAAATGTATGTATTTCATCTAAAATTTTATATTTTGACATCCCTAGTTTTAAAAAATACGGCTTGCTTTTCCATAACAAGCACAAGTACTAGGTTACGTGAACCCTCACCTCAACCATATCAATGAGATTGTAGAAAAATTGGTGGTTGTCAATGGTCAGCTTGTTGTCCTGGTAAATTACGCGATAGTGGATGACCTTTGCATAGACACTGACACAGAGGACGTAGTCTCCAGGGTGTCGGATCGATTCCCGCACCAGGAACAGCCCATCCTCAGAAGGCTGCAGCTTCCGAACAGCTTCTGAGCCTGTGATCCTCCCATGAAACCAGCTGGGGAGGCAGACACATATGATTACTGTGAATACTTAATAAAATAATAATAGGCCAGGTAAAAAGAAAAAAGGTTCAACTTGAAAATGTAAAATCTGTGTTTTCTTCTTACCAATAACTGTGTTTAACTTTCAGGATTAAAAATCTTTCCTGACTAAAGAAAACATTAACACATAAAATTAGGTTCAAATATCACATGAAGTAACTCTAACAATGTGTCTAACAATCAGTTCATGTAACTTCCACATTTTTTATTTGAGATGACATATGAATGATGACATTTGAATGTCACAAATTAGGATATAGCCCTGTCACGGCACCATTATCAGCAGAATTATTCCCCAAAAGACTCTAAATGGTCAATATTGAGGTGGAATATAAAGATAACAGAATGCAACTTAAGTATTTCATTTGTACCTGAGTCATAGTTCATAATTCAGTCTTAGACAACTTAATTCTTATATCACACAAAATTAACCAGAAAAGTACCCACTATGATAAATATTGACCCCTCAAAAAGTATTGTTCCATCCATCATGTATTGAACCAAGTCAATATAGTATTGTGACAGGCCTAGTAGGCTATGCTGTCAAAACAGAGTCAACACAGACCACAGAGATGGCTAAAACATCCACAAAATGTACACCAGTAACACAGTAGCCTTCTACCCACCTCTGAGGGTTATCAGTGATATTGTAAGGAAGCACTTTTAGGCCCATATCATTGACTCCACCGAGACAGTCCCTTGTGAATGATTATGAAGAAAATGACTTACGGCATTAGGCTGAGGCTGGGGCTCACTTGAATGGCCTTTCTTTCCCTCACTTGTGCAGCATTAATGAAACCCTCTTGACCTGTGCTGTTGTGCTTGGCCAAGTAAATCCCCTCTGTCTGCAACAAGTGATAAGCAATAAACAGTTCACTATAACCTACTCACATTTACTAATGCATTTGTGTGTGAACTATACCGTAGTTTTATTTAGGATGGTGATGAGGTCCCCTTTGGAATAGAGCAGCTCTCCACATTTAGGCCTCTTGTGGTCCTTTTTGGCCACACACCGAGTTCCCACAGCCCAACTCATCTGACAACAAACAATTATATAGGCTCTCCTGTCATTACAGCAATGAACTTAAGTCACATTTAAAAACATTTATTATTACCATTTTATACTAAGGTTTCACTTACCTTTGAGTTTCAAGGCAGTAAAAGAACAAGTCTGTTCAAGTTAATCTGAGCATCTGGTAGTTTGATTTTGTGCTTGTCCCTACAACAGCTTGACCACCTCTTTCCTGCGCATCTTTCTTCACCGTGTCATGATCAGTAAAATAAACTTTGCTGTGGTTTCTTCCATGGTCTGTGACTGTCTGGTAGTGCACTCGTATCTCCATCGTCTGTCCCACAGCATTTCAAAATCCCATTCATATTTGATAAGTCACATTGGAGGTTCACACGCGAGTTCTATCTTTTCATGGCCTAACAGCGCTGCTCAAAAGAGGATTTGACTTATCTAAAGGATTTAACACAAATACTATTCAGTCAGGATGTATACAGCCTAGAAAAACACAATTCTGTGAGACCAAGTTAAAAGGCTTTTATTCTCTCACTTTTAAGCAGCACTACAAAAGTGGAAAACAACAACAACTGACAGCAATCACTATTTGATAATAACGCATATATTTTACGCTCAAATCAAATGGTCTTAAATTATAATTCAATACAATAAAATAAAACGTTACGTTCTAAAACAAACTCAAAATATTATCTGCATGACTTCAGTAGATTATAAAGACAAACAAAATTAATTTCAGTAATAATAATCACCATTTTGTTTTTAAATACATTTGTGCAGGAGTAAGAAAGGGGCTTGTAACCACTTCAGTCAAGGTTAAGTCTTTATGCAAGTATAAGATACTCTACATTTTAGTTAATGAAGTTTGGTAGATAGGTGCACAGCTTCAAAGGATAGAATTATAGCATTCAGTAACAGTAATAATGCAATTTAAGTGCTTAACTTGTTCAGCATGCCTCTACTGCAACTTTGTATAGAACAGGGTTTCGGAGTTTTCTACAGGAGCTCGTGAATTTAGACAATTTTTCAAAACAAAAACATTTGTGTTAGAATGAGCTATTTTTAACAGAGTATTCTTTATTCAGAGTAAATTATTGTGGCTTTATTCTAAGCGAAGTGCACCGTTTGTGTAGCTCACATGTCAGCTATACTAACCAGTGCATATGCACCTAAAAGTGCAGATGTGCTACAGGGCTTCAGAGTGCCACCAATTTTGGTGCCCGGTTCGACTAAAACTGTTCCTTGGGCGCACCGGTGCCTGGCAGATCCTTATCAGATTCACATCCCTTGTCATATTTCCTTTCTCCTCATTATAAACGTAGATTAGATTATATAATACAAACTTAAATAGTTTTAATTGACAACTAAAATGAAAAAGCGCTGTCCCCTCACCTCTCAACAAACCAAACCAGTCCAGAGCTGCTGAGGCCAATGTGTTCAGGTCCCGCTCTGGCGCACAGAACAATATGCACCACAGATATCATAAGTTCTTCTTTTTTTAAATATATTTGTCAACTCAGACGCTGTATTTACCTTTACAGAGAGCGTCAAAGCTGCAGATAGACACGAAAAGTTAGAGGGCTCACTCTGCACGTGCTATAGGGAACTGTGAAGATCCTTAAAAGCACAGACCTCTTACTCTAGAGCTTTTGAAGCCAATATTTATGCAATGGCTTTTTAAAAAATTATTTATTAACTGAACTTTTAGGTTACTAACTCGTTCTGTTCCAACTTATAGACAAGGTAAATTCTTAATGTTATTTCAAATATAGAACTTAAGTTTGAATAGATAAAATTTGTCATTATTGAGATATTATTTATTTTATTTTAATAAGGGTGTTGTATAGGATATAAATTATATACCCAGGTAAAAGTAATATACCAAGTTATTTATTTAGCCCTTACTGTTGAAGCAATTTAAAGACAATATTTTACAATGGTATACATAATGGGCAGATTTTGGTGTACTCAAAAGAAAATCTTAGGCGCACCGGAGCATCCAACTCAAATCAAGCCCTGTACCAGTTAAGTCATCTTATCTTCATGTTTAGAACTTAATTAAAACCTATGTTGCAAAAGCATACAGAACAAATACTTTCTGAAAATATATAATTAGAATATATAGCTTTGTTTTATTCTTAATAAATTCCTATTTTCAAGCCTCATTCTCCAACTTGGACACCTTATTCTAAATCAGTTGTGCATGTGTATTATGTGGAATCTTAGATATGTCTACACTATGTTTTTGATGCATTTAAGTTGTCACATAAACTATTAGATTAACAGAAGTCAAGCCATTTCGTCCTTCTTGTCTTTTTTGCCTTCACCCTCTCCTTCGCCTGCGTCACTGGCATCCCGTCTGCGCTTGCGATTGCGAGCACTGGCTTTTGAGGCAGGCAGAGACTCCATTCCCAAAACTTTATGAATCTGACGGAAAGCAAGGAGCCGCAGAGCATGCTGGGGAGACAGGAAATATTGTCAAAATTACCCATACAAAAATACACTTGGTAACGGTTTCCCTCCTGCAGTTCATTTACCTGTGCGCTTGCAGTTATATCTTCTCTTGCTTGAGGTGTCACGCTTTGTAGAGCATCAGTTTGCTCTTTCTCACAAGGATCCAGAATCCCGGGTCCCTCTGAAAACAGTGCGACTACAGGTTGGTAAAGACTGTGTATACTATTTGGTATATACTGTAAAGTATTCCTGACCTGGGAGCAAGATGCCGGTCGAGATGGACTCCAGGACCCTGCGCATGGCCTCTCCGGGGCTGAGTGGTCCTGAAGCACTGCTGATGACCTTCTCAACCAACAGCTCCATTGCCTAAAAAATAAAACAAACAGTAAAACAAATGTATGATGTTGCATTACATTTAAAGCTTTGCTGAAGTATTGCTGGTACAAAGTCTCAGGGCACAGAGGTTAAGCTTTCATTAAACGCTACATTACCCAGTCAGGCATCTTCCCCCAGGTCGGCACGCGTTGACATAAATCTCTCAACACTCGGATGATGATGACACAGGACTGTAGCCCGTTGGCTCGAGCCTTAAAAATGCGCAGTAAATAATTTAGTGATTTTGTTAAAACTACGGAAACAATCAATAATTTTGCCTGCGGATTTACCTGAAACCATTTTGCATGACGTAGAGCAGCCAAGTAATCCAAACATTTATTCTTGTTCAAGATATCAGGTGGGTCCTTTTCATCCACACCTATGACAGATACCATGGGCTCAATATTACTTGCTTAATTCACTTTTACATGAAAGACAACTATAAAACACAGTATTTTATCATTCTTAACTGAGCTCTATTTCTAAAAGTTTTTAAATAAACATTTTTTCATTAATAGCATTGAGTAAAACAAACAATGGAACCAATTAAAATGATGTTTACAGAGAAATAAATTACCAATTTAATTTAGAAGACAATAAAAAGGAAATCCAATGCACTCATTATGAAGAAGTATATACAAAAAAATTGAAGAACTTAAGAGATAGCATACATTCTGTGTCATTGTTACTGTGCAGTCAAATGCTATGGTATTTAAAGCACTTAATCCTAAATATACTTTATAAAAAACATGTTGTACTGATCCCTGTGATTTCTCTCCACTCAGTGCTTGGGATTTCCTGTGCTTGTTTTGTTGTGGCATTAATTTAGAGAAAAATTATTTTCTTTGTATTACCTGACTGAGCAGCCAGAGAGGCACACAAAATAGAACACATATAAGTACTGTAATATACAGCAGCTGCAAACTGTATTGACTGTCAAGGAAAAAAAAAGTGCCATTAACAGGAATTCATCCACTAATCCAAAGAAATCAAGATACAGACTAAACAATATAATGTACAATAATGTGAAAGACCCAAGGAAAATGATTTCACAGATTTACAGATGATCTTATACTTTGGTAGTTAATAATTCTGTAGAAGAACTAGTCTCATGCACTGCTCAGATGTGGTTTGGCATACCTTTTTTTCATGGCCTCGCCAATTGTTTAGAATCCAGCCAATGCTTGCACTAAAATGTTCAATAAAAATGTAATGCTTCTTCATTAGGCAGATGGTTGGCCCAAACCATTGACGGTCTATGGCCCAATCAAAAAAAATCTCCTGCTGGAAATTGGCTCTGCGTACAGTAGTGCGCGGAACCTCACTGTTCACCATTTCCATCACTCCCGTCACTACTTCCTGTCTAGTTTAATCTCTATGAGGTTTTTGCTGAGTCACGCTATGAATGAATAAATATTTAAAGATCAGGCAGTGGACAGGCCAACTTATCGGCTAACTTATCTTTAATTGTTTCTATGAAACAAATATTACAATATTCTTGCTTGTACTTCTCTACGTTTATGGAAGATAAAATTTTGGTCTTAGTATTTCACAGTCTTATAAAACCATGGGCCATTTCACATTAACATTAAACATAAAATAATTTATGGACATCTATAGGTTGATTTCTTTGCACAAATGGATATGTTATTAGCACATTTTCAAATATATATGCAGAAAAATGGCATGCGCAATACCATTTGAAGTCACTGTATGTAGCTGTTGTATATACACAGTGCTGGTAATGAGTTTCAAAATGCTAGTAATAAAATTGTTATACAGTATGATAAAGACCCTAAATCACAAGATTTGCCAAACGCTTCATAGTTTACTCTGCTACAGTGATGGGATAGTTCAGAAGTTGATCCTGGGGGCTCCATGTTCACTAAAATAGCAGCAACAACAGAGGAGATTAGCTTTCTCACATGGGAAATGCACAACTAAAACAAAGCCACGTTTTGAAGGCATACCACTTAGAATCACACACCCACATTTATTCTGCATTTTAGAGCTAGATCATTATTAAACAGCCACTGCAGCTCTGTCTCTTGAACAGAGGAAAGGGCTCTACTCTGAAAAGGCTCAATAAACATGGGCTTTCTGGTCTTTTTATTCTTAGTGGTATGTGTACAAGTGTGGTCTAAGATTAGCCATTGCCTTGCCTAGGTCTGCTGATACAGAATGGGGGGCACTGATCAACAAACCCAAACAAAAGTTCAAACAAAAACAGTGGCCACAGAAAACATCACTATCATGTTTTCAAAATGAAAAAATAAAATAAAAACATTCAAATGCTGACAGTTTTTAAGAGGTGGAGGAGTGTTTGCGACACAATGACCCAAACAACTATCACTAATGATATGGAACAAATAATGGCATTAATGATGGTTTTATTACTGGGTCTGATCCCCTTTAGCATGATCATTGTGAGGCGATTAAAGGACACTCCTGCACCTTTGTCTTGGTAATGCCTTCATATGAAACAGGGATAATGAGGGAAAGGTCATCCCCCGCCCTCAAAATCCCTTCACAAAAAGCCAAATAAAACAACAATTGATTTGGGATATGAGGTACTTTAGGAAAGCACTTTCATCCCGGGGGAATTATAAACAGTTATCTACGCTTCACTTCAGTTTGTCTTCTATGATCATTTTCCAGAGCACGTGTTCATAAGAAACACACACCCGAGTGGCACAGAAAGGTCGGAGAGCCCGGCTTTTGATTCCCATGTTGTGGAATAAAAGAAAGAATTCTGAGGTTGTGTAACTACAAAAATGGGGGAAAAGAAAAGTAAATGGGTCTTTTTTATCGTAAATGTTGAAGGTTAACAGGAGAATATTTTTTTCGTCCTGTTTTTCAAGCTTAGTGTAATTTCCAACCCTGTTACGTTTGTCTCTTGGAGCCTAACAATAAAAGGACTTGGGGTCATATTGAATAGTGTATTTAATGTTACAGTGCACTAACATTTTGTTGTATGGTACTGAAAGCTTTGGCTTCTCTAACCTTTCTCGGCCGCTTTTCCTCCTGCCTGCTTGTCCTTCTCAGCAGCAGGGTCCTCTCTCATCAGCGGTGAGGTGAGACAAATCGTCACCTGCATTTTGGGCTCCTTGCTTGAAAAAATGACGATGTTGGCCTCCTCGGGGTGAGCCTGCACCTCATACTGATCTTCAGAAAATGTCTGCCAGTTAAAAGGACACTTGGGATTATTCACTACAGAGGAGAAGAGGTGTTGGGACACATTTTGGCAACAATTTGCAGTAGGGGTGCTGAAAAAAACAAGTATTCTTAAAAGGATCGCGATTCTATGTCTTAACGATTCTGGATCCAGTCCAAATTCTCAAAAAATGATTACAGTGTTTCTACCACAGTAAAATGCTCCCCTTAAAATTCATCTGACATTGCCTCTCTGCGAGTTTACACGCGTTTTAGCTAATGCGCTCAGTAAACTTGTAGACAGGCCTGCACATCGTTAATTGGCTATGTACTGTATTAGAAAATATTTATAATTTTTTTCTTTGACAAATAGGCCTACGCAGAATTAATCGGGCCTAGATAATCGAAAAATAGAAATACATACCGTATTTTCCGGACTACAGAGCGCACCTGATTAAAAGCCGCCAATGCTTAGAATAATTTTAAAAAAAAAAAAACTTGTACAAGCCGCACACGGATTTTTAAGCTGCAGGTATCCCCCGTAGTAATACCAAAAATTAGTCTAAAAACGTTCATTTGCGAGCAATGAATCAAGCAGACAGGTTGCATGCTTTTTTTAATTTTTTTTTTTTTTTTGTTTACTACAGTGTATGAAGGTGCATGTTCTGCATCCTGATTGGCTAAAGGAGGTGCCGTGTCTCCTGTACAGGACAGAATACGTTCAGCAAATTTCCAAAATGTTCGATGGCAGCGTGACTCTGAAACTAGATCAGGCAACACCTTTGTATTTGAGGACAAACGCCTTCGACGCGCATAGTGGACGCTTGGACGCGGATGTACTGATCGTCCGTTGCGGACGATCAGATTGTTAAAACGGGGAACTTCAAATGTGCCAAGTAAATTAGTTTGTATTTGGATGAAAAATAGCTTCAGAATTGAATTTAGAATTGTTTTAGAAGTGAGAATCATTTTAGAATCGAGAATCGTTTTAAATCAAAATTAAATGGAATCACCAGGGATTTAAAGAGTCACACCCCTAATTTGCAGTATTTTATCAATTTATATTCATCTGTGCAGTACATATAAAAAATTAATGGTGCATTCTTTTAAAGATACCATTTCAGAAGGACCTCGTCTCACTCTGTAGGATTCAGGTGTCATAACAGGCAGTAAATCTAAAGATCAGTGAAAAACATGTTTTTCCTCAAACACTTCATCAAACTGAAGCATGATGGAGGAATAGTTAGTGGATTACACATTACAACCTTTGGGTCTACACCTTACTCATGTCTGGAGTGAAGCCTTTGTCTACACACCAAACATTATCTGCATGCTGAAAATTAAAGTTTGATTATTACTTAGGTTAAAATGTTAAATATGCAATAAAAATACAGTGCACTGGAATATGAATAAAAATGACCATGGTGTTAGGAATTATGGCAGTAATACTACAATTACATACAGGTATTTGAATTGTCAATTAAAATTATTGCAAATGAGACCATTTCGATCTTGGTGAGATCTTATAGCATTTGAGATTGCTTTTTTTTTTTTTTTTTTTTTTTAAATCAGCCCCTGTAGTAATACTCTGACATACAAGTTCAGTGCAGTACAACTTTATGATTTCTGTGATTTAATCATTTTCTTCCATCCAATTATCACTTAACACTCTTACCGCTAACTCCTTAGGCAGCTGTTTAGCAATGTTCTTCAGTAAGGAGATTGTGGGTTTCTTTGCCGTCAATAATATAAGCTCCACATTTCGGTCTCCTCGTAGCAGCAGGCCCTTGGCTAGGATGCCAACCCTCATCACGCCTTTAAGGAGGCGTCCCAAGTTTTCACTGCAGTAAAAACAAACAAGATTAAGCCTTCAGAAAGTGAATCTCCTCACATATTCTTGAAAATAGCATACCCTCTGTCATCCCCCTCTTCAGTATCGGTCGCTGTGGCTGCAAGGGGGTCCTTCTCCAGCAGTGAGTCTGACACCAGCTTCAGAGCTCTCTCGGAGTGGGACACAATCTTCTGAACTGCCTGAAGCTCCTCCTCCACTGGATAAATGGTGGAGTGTTTCGCCATGATGTGGCGGTCATCAGGGGAGTCTGGTCGGCGAACACATGTCTGAAAAAACAAAAAGAAAATTGGAGACAATAGTTGTTACAATGCACTGTGAGTGATAAAGTCTACCGTAAATTCCGGACCGCACCTGATTAAAAGCTGCATGCTTTAATTTTACAAAGAAAATCAATTTTGTACTTGTATAAGCCGCACCGGATTTTAAGCCGCAGGTATCCCACGTAGTAATATGAAAAAACACTGTAAAAAAATTAATTTTTTATGTGCGATTGGCTAAAGGACATGCTACAGCGCTCGTCTTTTCGTTTATGCAAACAATTTTCACCTGGAATCACCACAGTGCTGACAGGAAAGATGTTTTCACAGAAAAGCCAAAAATGTGGATTTGGACTTCACTCACCTTTGAGGCTCTGGTTGGTGTCATTCGTTCAACACAGGTCCAGTGAATATAATCCAATCAAGAAATCATGTCCACAAAATAAGTTTGATCCTCCATGTCCAATCTGCTGCAGGAAAGTATTCCACACGCAAAATCTGGTCCGTCACTTTTTTGCATTTCTTTGGTCGATTTCAGGCATAATAAACTTAAGACACCACCAACTTTGGCTGTGTGTCTCAATTCACCAAAAATTCACCAAAGTGCCCTTAAGTCGGGCGGGTACTTCGACCTGCACTTTGAACAGTACATTGAATGGTGCATGTGACGAATTGGGACACGGCCTTTGTTTCTCAGTGATAAACACACGTGTTAGCTTCTGATTGACACCAGTGTTGTCCAATAAGGTGGAGGTTGTGGGACTGGAGCCGCAAACAGCGAGTCAGTGCTACATGTGACTGAAAGTTTACGCCCCACTCTCCCCCGTCTAGAATCAACCAATCACATCACACACGTTTAGTGACATTTTCTCCTTACAGCCAATGAGCAGCGGAGCACGTGTGTGACGTGCCGAGATTTTCCGTAAACAGACGGACTTTACCGAGTAAACGAAGCGTCTTAATGCGCGCACATTCTAGGCGCTGTTGTTTTGCTTCCAAACATGATGAAACGGACAAAACAAAGGAAGTACGCGATCGAGGACACTGTGGATGTTTGTACAAGTTAAACTAGAGGCATCTCGGACCCGGAGCGGTTCGTGTCAAAGAGTGAAGATGACTGTGGACTCAGGAGGAGAGGAGCTTATTTTTGGATGGATTGGATGCTGTTCTTGATCGGTAAACGTGGTTTATTCTGCTGTTGACATGACTGTAGGTAAATATATGGTGTGTGTGTCTGTAAAATGCTGTTTAGCTAACTACACACAACACAATCTACATTCAATAGGTTATGTCACTTACGATGAATATTTTCAGCTCAAGTTGTGTCAAACAATGCAGGATGGTTGTCTCGTAAATGCAGCTCGTGCAAGATGCTCGTGTTTTGCCCTCGGGACCTGCCTTTGTGAGCAACTTTTTTTCAGCAGACTCTGCCACCAGAACAGGCACAGACAAGTGTCATTGCTACGACAGAGGCCTCCCTTTCTGAGCAAACACCAAAACTAGCATCTAAACTTTGTATTGAAACCAGAAACATGAAGCAGTCTGGTGCCGTAAAGACGATTATAATCGTATGCGTTGATCACGATTATGAAAAATTGCCAGGAACGATTAATCGAGGACCGTTTTTATCAGGATTAACGATGTTATCGTATATCGTCCCATCCCTATGTTCAGGACGAAGAGGCGGGGACAGAGGAACTGAGAATAAATACCTGCAGCCGCAAAACATATAGAATAATTGTTAAAAAAAAAAAAAAGTTTTCTACTTTTTCATTTATCGCAGGTTATTTTTGCAACGTAACAAATGAGGGACCACTGTATATCTTACAGAAAAAAAAATTAATAAACCGCACTGTACCATAAGCCGCAGTTCTTTAAGTGTAGAAAAAAACGTAGCGGCTTATAGTCCGGAAATTACGGTATGTGAGAAGGTAAGTGAAGTAAATGTGTGTCTAGAAACATCCAAATATCACAAAATGTTTATTTTGGATCACATCTTTGAAATCTCACCAGCAGAGGAGGCACGGGCATACCAGGCCGGCTCATGAGCGGTGGTGGAGGCAACCTGCGTCTCTGATCTCCCCAGTACATCTGCTCCTCCTCCATCCGCCTCCAGTACATATCCTCTTCATATCGCCTGTGGAACACAATTGTCTGTATTAACACATCACAAAAAAACTTAAAAATGGGGACACTTCACAAGATGAGCTTTAAAAATATGTAAAAGTCAACCTTGTTATATTGTTATATCATGTACTAATCAGGAATGTTTCTACTACATTAAAGCCTAGGTAGGCCATGTGTCTGTGTATATTATAGACATACAGAGAATTTCAGAAAATCCAACACAAAGGGGTTAAAGATACAGTGTTTGAGGCCGTGGGACCCACATAGTGCGTTCTCACCTCATCTCCATGTGCCAGCGCTGCTCATCATCTCTCTGCCGCTTCAACACAGCCTTTTGTCTTTGTTTTTTTAGCTTGTTCTCCTGGAGCTTTCTGGCCCGGTTACTGGGTTTAATCTCCACTGGGAGCTCAGGATTGACTTTCTTCTAGATGGTGTAAGATATAGCATGTTAGAGAATTAGCAAGCACATTTAAACAAAGCATTCACACTTTGTCAGAATAACTGAGCCTTTCAAGTTATTCTTACCTTATACTGCAACCTGTGCCTTCTTCCCTTCAAATGCATGTCTTTAGCATTAGGGTCATTAAAGCTGCATTCACATAATTTACAATGGAATCTGATTACTTTGCCATCATCATTAAGGACCTGAAAATATTTAAATTGTAATACTTAGCAAAAGTAGTCAAATAGGGACTGCATTGCATTTCAAAATAATATTCTTACCTCCTCCACATAATTGTGCCCGACTGGCTGGATGTCTCCCTGACTTCCACCTTTGTCACTGTCCTCATCGTCACTTTGAATTGACTGCATAGGGTCATCCATTTTAGCAGCCATGACAACTTCAGGGACTGCAGGAGAACTAAGCACTGGCTTATTAGCTATAGTGAGACAGACAGTCACATTGGGCGTTTTGAAAAGGGGTAATCACACAATAAAAGTAAAAAAGAAATCATTGCTTACAGATCACCGTTTTTGCCGGGGCTGGTTTCTTTAATGGTATCGGTGCTTTCACATTGCTCAGAGCTGTCACTTTAGGAGCTCCCATTGTAGTAGATGTGGTGGAGACAGAGGCTGAAGATGAGACAGAGGGCTTCCCTGCTGTTGTTGTTACTGCTGGATTTGCGTTGACCAGCACAGGCTCTGTGGATGGTATAGGTTTCCCCAGCTTGGTGTGAAGTTTAACCACCTGTTTTAACAAAATAAAGAAACCAAACGTTTATGCATTTTACGTGATTTGGCTGCCATCTTGAGAACTTTTATATAGGGAAAAACATTATTTGGAGTGATGGTAAGAGTACACAGTAATATTCAATTGAGTTTCAGTTTATTAGATATAATCATATAATAAATAATAATGTAATAATGGAGTGTTAAGGAAATTACTGCAATACACCAGTAGTTCAATGGAGTCTAGTCTAAAAGTTGATAGTTGGTAGTTTATATGAAAATGGAAAATAAGCTATACCTTTATTCTTAAAAGAAAATCTATTAAAATCATATGTAGAAGAATGTTTGATGCTGTGTCTAATTAAGTTGCACTTTTTGACCAGAACTTAAGATAATAACAGTAATTAAATAACAGAATTACCTTTTGGTGTTTTGACCCACGGATATGGGCTGCATAAGCATCCACTCCAGTACATGAGACATCACATAACTCACAGCGCAGTTGAGTCTGGACGCCTCTGGGCCCAGTGCTAGCACCAGTTTGTCCCACTGACTTGAGCGCAGCCTCTTTTTTCTTGTGCTTTTGGCCATCCAAATGCTCTCTGTAAGTCTGATTAAAACAGCTTTGTCAGTACATTACTGTTTCAGGCAATTATGGAATAAAACATTATTAAATAAATGCAATGCTAAATTAACTGACAATAACTATATGTACTAAATTATATTTGCCATGTACTAATAACTTGTACCTGAGGGCCAGCACAGCTGATCTTGCAAATGTCACAGTAGTGAAGCTGAGGTTGCTTGGGTGGCCCTTTAGGCTTTAGCAACTTGTTTTGGTGAAATGAAGTTTTTTTATAAGTGTTTCCTGCAGGAGTTGCCACCATGTTACTTCCTGAATTACTCCAAGATGAACTTGTGAGCTGCTTATGAACAGACTGGATGGGCATTTGGGGTTGTTGGGCCTGGGGCGGCTGCTGTGGTGGAGGCTGGTGCTGGGTGAGAGTGGGCTGTGCAGCCTGAAAATAGGAAGGAGTCGACGTGGAAGTGTACCCACCAGAATCATAACTGGAGTAGCTAATGCCTAAAATAAGGACAAGGAACACATGTGAAGTTATTACCAAATATTCAATAGTAAACAATATATTTTTATTATAAAATAACTTTAACTAACCCGAATAAGATGAGGCAGATACAGATGAACTAAAAGAAGAACCTAAGGTGTACGATGAAATTGGAGTAGGAGGCTGCTGTACACTGGTGGATGCTGGATAGATGTTGTAGCTGGTTGACACTGAACTTGCCGGTGCGATTGGTTTCAGAGCAGTTACTTGTCTCTGTGGAGGAGGTGGCTGGCTATACACAGTGGTAGGCACTGGATTGTAAGCACTTTTCACTCCCACTGTAAATAATTAAAACAGAAAAGGGACATTCATGCAGAAATCTGTAATTTTCTTGATTTATACATTTAAAATCTAATAATAGTGTATTTTTATAAATAAAAAAATATTTACATAAAGTGCCACTCACCAGTTTGGTAGTAATTTTCTGTGGCTGTTCTTTGTGCTGGCGCATTACTTGTCTGATAGTACTGTTTATTTTCATAGGAGGTTGCAGCAGCAGTGCGAGCATAACTATAATTGTCCTGTTTCAGGTTAAATCCAGACAAGAACATGCTGTAAACTGAATATAATCTCAAAGCACTGTGAATGAAAACCTTAGTAGAAACAGAGAGGGACTAACCGTGTCAGGAAACACCTGGTAGGTCTGTGGTGTAGTGGTGGGCTGTGGGGCGGCAGGGGGGTCTGGCTGTCTGTAGGTGAACTCTGGAGGGGCCTGGTGGCTCTGATAAGCGGGATAGGGAGAAGAGGCGACAGGACGCGTTGCTTGCACCGGTGGTGCTGAGTAGGATGCGGCAGTCACAGCATGAGCTACAGCAGGAGCCTGCTGGACACTGTAACTGGCCGTAGAGGGGTGGGAGTATGCCGGTGGAGGCTGTGTGCTAAGAAGATTGATAAAAGGAAAATAAGCTAATTAAGTATTTGGCGGTACATGTTTCCATTGCCCAGTGTCCACACAGAACCACAGTGCACCCTGTTGGATGACAGTTCCCTTGTTGATACAGCATCCACCCACATTACACGACGGACACACAGCTGATAAACAATTGAGATGCATATTGCATTTTGCAATTCATGACAGATCCATATATTTAGCAAAACAATCCCAGAATGATCACCCCTATTTAAAGTTGACAGCCATCATCTAACATTAGAAAATGTTCATATACTTCGGGAATTGTTTTTCCATCTCTGTCACAGGCTGGACGGCACTAAATATTGTACACAAAACGAGTTCTATAAATAAAGCTCTGGCCTACTACGACCTCCACTCGTGTTAGCTTAATACTGGTCAAGCTAACGCTGTGCAGTGTCCATGCACCTCTCATTTTGATAAGCCACCAAAAGATATACAACCCAGATCATTAGCTGCATTTGAGAAGGTACAGTAACATGCAGATGCATCAGTTCAATTACCTGTACTGACCGGCACCATGTGAAAAGCCAAAGTAATTGCTTGCAGCCATCTTGGCATCTCCAGCAGGCTACAGTGCGGCAGCGGCATTAGCGGCTAGCGTCAAGATAGATAGTGTTTTACTGCAGATAACACCATTTCCGTTCGGTTTCACGTGGAAGAGTATAGTCAAATACATCGAAATAACCAGTCTAATCATGGTCATTTAGATCATTTATGGGTTATTTGTCACATCTTATCTTTAATTGAGTGTTTAAATGTTACATAGTAAATTCTGACACATTTTATCCACATTGAAAGTGAACCATTAAATTGTAAACACATATTTCTCTTGCTTCGCTTAATACTCTTTAGGGTTAACTGAGACGCTGAAGGCTGGAGACACAATGCAGTGTGCGTCCACGAAACTAGCCTAGTTTTAAAAGCTTTGTAACTTATTTTGAAAACGCATAATCATTCTCGTAAAAAAATACATAAGGCTTTGAATACTATAAATATTTAGCTTTTAAATGATATAATAATAATAATTATTATTATTATTATTATTATTATTATTATTATTATTATTATTATTATTATTATTATTATTATTATTATTATTATCATTATTATTATTATCATTGTTCATTATCATTATTATTATCATTATTATTATTATTATTATTATTATATATTATCTCTCTATGCATCAGGTAAGCAGAAGGCATATGAGCTGGGGTAAACTCATGGGGTAAGCTGGAGAAAAATAGGGCCAAATAAGGAGGGAGGAGGGAGCTGATGCTGTTGCCAGGGAACAGTGGCCCCAGAATCATAGCAGGATTGGTCTATCTAAAGGGGCTTAGAGTGAGGATTTCATTTATTCTTATTATAGTTATAAGGTATCTGAACAACATCAGACTGATTTAAATGTTTGGAAATGGGAAAAATGACTACAAATAGAGTGAAAGAAGAGACAAGGATGCCTGGACATTGCATTAAAATTAAAGGGATAAATGTGTTTTGATGTGAAGAAGCCTAAGCCAAGCCATACCCCCTTCATGTTCAGCCTTATGAGGGGAGGAGGGGGGCGACACAGAGGTGCCCTGTCTTCAGACACCTGCAGCTGCCATCGAGGACACTGTAGACTGTCTGTGAGTGCTGGCATGTGCATCTGAATCAGAAGGACAGAGTCAGAGGAGGCTTCATCGCCACATCGTTGGGTCTTGTTCCTTATAGGTTTGTCTGAGCAGGCACCGAAGCACGCACCACCAGGTTTGACTCTAAATGCACATGTGAGTATTATTAATACTGGTCTACTACTCTTTAAATAACCATCTATATCTACTAATGCGGTAATGAGGTTGACTCAGAACTTGTGTAAAGCGGCATTATACAACAGTTGAAAGCAAATTGTTTAATAGTTTCATTCTAATCAGTCTTTTTAATACTATACTACTGACTACTACACTTAAACTATACAATTTGCCTTTTTGCTGCTTATATATGGACCATACCTACAGTTGTCTTTGCAATAGTGACAACTGCACAAAAAGGGTGCGTTATCTGATTAATAGATATTTGTTTGAACATTTTTCTTGAAACATAAGTACAAGCTATCTTCTTATGTATACCCTTAATTAAAAACACAGTAAGTGGCTGTAGTCTGAATTTTGATTTTGAGGGGTGCTCAGAGTCAGTCACATGCCGCTCACATGTGCTTCTGTGGCCCATGTGACCTTAAGTTGTTACAGCCATTTTTTTTTTTTTTAAACTGGAATCCCTCCTCAATATGGAGCGCTTTGTTGTCATAGTTTACCAAAGTACATGTACCTGAATATGATCATTTCCATTCACCTTCAGGCCCTTGGGATCTACTCTGAGGGATGGGAACCACAGAGGCAACGCTGAGAATTGAAAACATGGAAGTAAGAGATGAGTGGCAGGATGAAGACTTCCCCAGGTTTGGTCATCACTTGTGTCATATAGGGATGGGACGATATATGATAATATCGTTAATCACGTTGCATGCGATGTTTAGATGCTAGTTTTGGTGTTTGCCCACAAGGGGAGGCCTCTGTCATAGCTATGACACTTGTCTGTGCCTGTTCTGGTGGCAGAGTCTGCCGAAAAAAAGTTGCGGGTCCGAGGGCAAAACACGAGCATCTTGCACGCGCATTTACGAGACAAACATCCTGCAGTGTTTGACAAAATTGAGCTGAAAATATTCACCGTAAATGACATAAACTACTGAATGTAGATTGTGTTGTGTGTAGTAGCTAAACAGCATTTTACAGACACACACACCATATATATTTACCTACAATCATGTCAATAGCAGAATAACCCACGCTTACCGATCGAGAACAGCATCCAATCCATCCAAAAATAAGCTCCTCTCCTCCTGAGTCCACAGTCGTCTTCACTCTTTGACACGAACCGCTCCGGGTCCGAGATGCCTCTAGTTTAACTTGTACAAACATCCAGTGTCCTCGATCGCGTACTTCCTTTGTTTTGTCTGTTTTGTCCGTTTCATCATGTTTAGAAGCAAAACAGCATCTACATGCGTACACATTACGCACGCTTCGTTTACTCGGTAAGGTCCGTCTGTTTACGGAAAATCTCGGCATGTCACACACGTGCTCCGCTGCTCATTGGCTGTAAGGAGAAAACGTCACTAAACGTGTGTGATGTGATTGGTTGATTCTACACGGGGGAGAGTGGGGCGTAAACTTTCAGTCACATGTAGCACTGATTCGCTGTTTGCGGCTCCAGTGACTCACAACCTCCACCTTATTGGACAACACTGGTGTCAATTAGAAGCTAACACGTGTGTTTATCACTGAGAAACAAAGTCCATGTCCCAGTTCGTCACATGCACCGTTCGATGTACTGTTCGAAGTGCAGGTCGAAGTACCCGCCTGATTTAAGGGCACTTTGGTGAATTTTTGGTGAATTGAGACATGGCCAAAGTCGGCGCTGTTTTAAGTTTATTATGCCTGAAATCGACCAAAGAAATTTAAAAAAGTGACGGAGCAGATTTCGCGTGTGGAATACTTTCCTGCAGCAGATTGGACATGGAGGATCAAACTTATTTTGTGGACATAATTTCTTGATTGGATAATATTCTCTGGACCTGTACGGAACGAATGAGACTAACTTTGTGGAATATGTTGATGTTTGACAGAACCAGAGCCTCAAAGGTGAGTGAAGTCCAAATCCGCATTTTTGGCTTTTCTGTAAACACGTCTTTCCTGTCAGCACTGTGGTGATCACAGGTGAAAATTGTTTGCATAAACGAAAAGACGAGCGCTGTAGTTTTCATTTGATATGTAGATTGTTTGCGTGGGTGACACAGAAGTACATGTACATTCCTGTAGAGTTGTAAAGTAGGAACGTTTAGAAATAAATAATCTATGGCGATAATCTCGTTAATCGCGATTATTTTTGGTCACGATAATCGTGAATATCGTCCCATCCCTAGTGTCATTTGCAGTATTGTTGATATTATTTCCCCACATCCTATAAAATTGAGGATGGAATATTATGAACCATCTTCAAACTAAAAATAGTTTCTTTTTGTTTCTCCACCAAGCCTGAATTCATTATTCGGAAATAATTAAGTATTGAGAATTTGACAAGAAAGAACTGATAACATGATAAATTATGTACTAATATAGGTCTAGTGTACTGTACAAATGTTTTGAAATATGATGATTTGAGTACAGGGCATTACATTTAATGGGTGGCAAGAAGATGTGGTAAATGTATTGTAAAACTGACTGACCCCACGTTGATTATTGATTTACATACATGTTGGGTTATGATGCTTTTTTTGGGGATCATTTACTTACGTTCATTTTCTGAAGACTTATCCTGACCTTAACCTTTACTACTTGCCTAATCTTAACCTAAACCCTGCCCTTAAGCTATTTATCCATATCTGACCTTTAAACCATGTCATTGATCTGATAGTGAAGGACTTACATCACAGGGACCTAATTTCTGTTACCATAAGTGAGGCAGTTCCTTATGAATTGATTTTGTATACAAATTAAGTCCCCACAACGTGATAAATACCCACCCCCCTCACACACACACACACACACACACACACACACTCTGGCCTATCTTTGGGAGGAGGGGAGTAGAGGAGCAGGTGCATCTGACTCCACAAATGATCTCGGGCTATAGTGTGTGACGTAGCAGCAGTAGCAGCACTGAACAACAACACAGCATCACCAGGAAAATGGTGGCATCCGGATTTGCCTCATAATAACAGCCAATGCAGTAGTCTTATCGTAAAGGCTTTTAATAGAAACGTGTGGAGACAGGAAGCTAATCTGGTTTGGGTCTGACTGCGGCAGTTTTCCCATAAGGTAGGGATAACGCCAGCCTATCTATACTGAGCTACTGACGCTGCAGAGAGTAGACAATAGACTTAATTCTGCATTTGTTCAAGAGAGATGGTAATGAGCTGGAGAGGTTACAGAATCTTTAGCCACTGCAGAGGAAGCTGGGAGACTTGTCATGGCACATTTTAATGGGCTCAAGCCTCTCATTGTGACACACTGGGATTTGATATAAAATTTTGCAGAAGACAGGATGAGAATAGCCTATTTGTTCAGTTTAATTGTGGTCCTCAATGTTGATTGTTTTGTTTAAACACAATGCAGCATTTTAGTGTGACACGGGGTAAAGAAAGACTTAAATCAATAACACACACATTATAATGCACTTTTTGTCTTTAGTTTACTGCTCTCTAGGATGACTGGGGTCTCACAGTCAGTGGTGTCTCTATAGTCAGTGCCTAACTTATAACATGACAGGTTATTTACATTATTATAGTAAGGATGGAACGAGACACAATTTCTAGACCAGATAAGACACAACTTTGGGTCCACTGTCCACGAGAATGACACAAGA
>JAIEZT010000007.1:9147510-9287510 GCA_019594935.1 Periophthalmus modestus | reverse complement strand
GGATTTTTTCCTATTTGGACAACAATCTTCCTGTGTTAAAGAGAAAAGACGGAGGACAATATGAAATACATTATAGGAATTGGCGGGTAAGTCTCTAAACAACTCAAATTATTGTGATAAAACTTACTATCGCTGTGTTACAATAACTTTACTTTACTAAGCTAAAGGTTACAAATATAAAAGTTGAGATTTTGAGTTGCTTTGCTACTTTACATGTGTTATAATGTGTTTCAGGCATAAACTGCACGGTTAAGAGTCCTTGTTGTCCCTTTATTTAAAAAAAAAGCTTTATGTCATTATTATTATTTTAAATCAGTATTGTGAAATTATGAAACTTTTTTATAGTTTATAGTAAGGTTATAGTTGTGCCCGCCAGAAATGTCCCAGCCTGAGGATTTAAAGTGACGTGGTGCGTGACTGGTTTGTTTGTGTTGACATCACTCGAGCGGGACATTTGAAAATCACCCGCGTGCTTCTTCAAAAGTGGAGGGAATAGAGCACATGCTGTTCTCTTAAACTAACACATACATGTTATAAGACTGGATGTCATTTAAACTTTTATTAAGGCCTTGTCAACTCGTTTAGTGTGTTTTTTCATACAATTTACCAGGAGAAAGTGAACACATGTCGGTCACTTTATGGCACATGTCTATATTATAAATCCTAATTTATCTTGAATAATCTGTTATATTCATTATTAGTGATTATTATCCCAATAACTAATTTAATCAAGCAATTTGACCCGATTTCTCATCACAGGGTGACTAATGGAGGTAAAACCACTGTGACAAATAAACTGATGAAGACTTTGCCCAACTGCTGTGTTGTGCATCAAGATGACTTCTTCAAGGTGAGTTTCTATGAGGGATTTCTTTTTAAAGTTAGATTTATTTGACAGTTTAAGATTCCAAAGAACACTACTGAAGTTACACTTGGCTGGTTATTGTGCCATGCTTAACTTCCCTACCCCCAAAGCCTTTGTATGTGGAGCATGCTCTTTTCTAATGGAGTTTTCCTCTTTCATTCACTGCTCTTTCCTTATTTTTATTTATCTAACATTAGTTTCAGGGCTCTATTAACCCTTCTTAAATTTGTTTGGCAATTAAACGCCTGTGCTATATTCTGATTTAGATGTACTTTAAAGGTGTGTCTTTGGCTTGCATTGTATCCTTTGTATTTCTTAGTTTGAACTTATTTTTCCTGGCATGTGGGTGGGCTCTTTGAGTGTTCTGAATCCTACGAGGATGCAGCAATGTTTTATTGGTGACTGTTATTTCAGAAACCTGATCAGATAGAAGTTGGTGACGATGGCTTTAAACAGTGGGATGGTAAGACCTCACTAGAAACTGTTATGATCTTTGTTAACACTTCATACTATAACCAAACAACATGTACATACATACAGCACATAGACACTTACATCTTGTACAGACTTGAATGCATATATATTAATTACAGGAATGCCTTGTGTACATGTGTTTTTTTCTTATAGTGATCACTGCCCTGGATATGGAGGCCATGACCAACACTGTGAAAGCCTGGATAGAGAACCCTGTGAAGTTTGCGCGGTCTCACGGCATCTCACTGGCCCCTGCATCCGAAGTAGTCGACCCAGATGAGCAGATCCACATCCTACTTGTGGAAGGATTCCTCCTCTACAACTATGCGTAGGTTTAATCATTAGTTGATACAAAATAGCTTTATATTTATATATACAAATGTGTTTGAGTGTAGCTGTTTAGCTCCATATAATGCAGGTAGTGTGTTGTGTCCAGCTTATGTCTATTTTTAGCAAGGGTCTGTTGACTTCTTTCATGTTCTCACACCTGTCACCTGACCTTTGGTCTTTATAAATTCTGAGGAATTCTTGATTGATTGGCTTGAACATTGTGTAGGTGGTGTGTTCCCCATAATAGGTCACGTGTTCATCTTCCTATTCAATGATTGGCCCCGTAGGTCTGTAGATAGTCAGGCATAGCTTCTGCAGCCATAGATAAGATGTTCAGTAGAAAGAGGGGCTCTCATTTGTGTTGTGTGACAAGGGGGGTATGACACAGGGGCTGCGCAGGTGTAGATAACTGTTAATATGGTTACCTAATTGTAACACTGATGACTGACCTCTGTTCCACTTTCACATGTTTAGGCCTCTGCTGGATGTATTCAACAAGTGCTATTACATCACGATACCCTACGAGGAGTGCAAGAGGAGGAGAAGGTAAATTGATTTAAAAATTTTATGACATCATTATCATTGGTCATATTTTCAAAGTCTTATGATCAAATTTTTCAATCTTATGCTGTTTTTAGTACCAGACAATACACTGTCCCAGACCCTCCTGGCCTGTTTGATGGTCATGTGTGGCCCATGTATTTGAAACACAGGTCAGAGATGGAGAACTGCAGCTTAAACATTGGTAAGCCCGAGTGTACTGTTTTCCTTAGTTCTGTTTAAAGGTGTTCTACATAACTTTTCTGATAAAGGGTCCACCACCTGCTTCTTCATAGAGATGTTATTGCTTTGCCTGAAATGTTCCATTGTATGGCATGAAACATTTACTTCTTTGGGAAGAAAGAATGCATGTATTTTGAGTAGTGTACAAATGTAATTTAATAAAAGTTAGATAAGTTTAAGTTCATATTGGAACATTTAAGTTGTACTCCCTAAAGAAAAGTACCACAGTGCACCTTTAAGTTATTTTATACTAATTAAAACTCAAATAAAAGTCTTGATTTGTCAAAATTATATTTTTGCAGAGTACTTGGACGGTTTGAAAACGAAAGAAGAGATCTACAACCAAGTGTATGAAGACATTCAGAACAGTCTTCTCAACTGTTTATAGGTAATTCATTTGTCTACTAATTAAATAATGAAAGTGTAAATGTTGCTGTATTTGCACATCTAATTAAACCATTTCCTTATTGCAGCAGAGGAATGGCCACTCTCCATCTATATACAGGGTGTAAATAGTTCCAATGATTCCTGTTTTTTATTCTTTTTATATTTTGTAAATAGAGTAAAGCAATGTTAACTTATCATTGTCTTTTTAAACTTATTTATAGGCTTGCTGAAAATGAATTGTGATCTTTTCATTTTTATTTTTAATGTGTTTTTTCAATAGACTTTACTTTAAAATGCAATAAATAACATTACTAAATCTTTCTTGTTTCACTCATTACAACCACAAATAGATCAATTAGATAAGATTACATCTTAGATCTTAGAGGATAATTAGTGCTGTAAACGGTGGCAGCAAACCAAAAGTGGGATATCATTTTACACATGATTAAGGACAAAGAAAGATGTGCTGCCCATGCATTTTTTTTTAATTGTAGATATGAACACCTTAATACCATGGATCTACACCCTCCATCTATTTCTTATGTCCTTGTTTGCCTCATGTATGGTTATGTACAGGACACAGACTAAAGTTGTGATTTAAGTCATTAGCAGTAGATTTGCAATGTGATATTTACAACAGGATGGTCGTCACGTGTTGGTAGCATCTGTGTTTTCATAAGTATAAATAGGTCGAGGAAATTTCCTCATTATCATTAGGGAGTACTACATCTCTTCATACCACTACTAAATAAGGCAAAGGTCATGTCACTCTACATATCTGGGAATCTTATTTATGATCCACAATCCAGTTACTATTGTTTGCAAAGAGGATTGTGAATTTGTGTAATTTCCTAGGTAAGTAACTTGTGTTGTGAAAAGAGCCATAATTTCACAAATATCCTCGTGTAGGACATGCTTCTGTCCTTGATTGGATGTGCTCAGACTTTTATGACCTCATATGATCCACAGGTGACAGTAAATACAGCATGTGCTTACCTGATAGGAGAGGGTGATCTGGGTCAGAGACTATAAGTGAACTGCTCAGGACGACAGCGGTACGTGTGATTTGCTCATATGCTGAAGGACATACACTCAGGGCAACCTAATGTAACAACAAACAAAACACATGTGAGCAGAGGGTGACAGAGGTGATGTGTGGACAGTTAAATTTAACTTTCACCAAACACACAGCAGTGTAATCAAATGCTTGAAGCCTCATCACATAACATTTTAGTGAAAAGAAAAAAAACGCAACATCAGTGTGACAAGGGCTCGCCTCTCCACAAACCTGAATTTTAGCATTGCCTGGCAGAGGGCATCAGCTACTTGTTTCCATGAAGATGTCATTGAATACTTTATGTTACACAGAATGCCATAAAAGTTGTTGTTAATAAGCATCTCTTTATTTCTCCAAATGGTCAGCCAAACATTTCATTACAATTAGTCAAAATCTAGTACTTATAGAAAGCAAATATCATTTGTAGGGCTTGTCTCCTCTAGTATTATGGAATCTTAATTTGAAATATATATTTTTTAAAATCTCTTGTGAAAAAACGTATACATTTAATTGAGCAGACTGTAACTGTCATAAAAGCAAAATAAATAAATAAAATTAAATAAAAAGATCCAGTGCATTGATAGTCTCAGATGTTACCCAGGCTATAATCTTCAGTGCACAGATTTAGACCTGGAGGTGTGCTGTTGGTCATGAGATCTCAAATACTTTCACTTGACAAATGGCAACAGTCCAGCTACATGATAATGTCCAGAGCGCTCCTGTTTCTCACACTTATTGAATACATCCTTTCACACAGATTTCTAAACAGTTCTGAATGCTTGCCATAGTGATAAGGTTCAATGTCTATGTAACACTCAGGTGACTAAATAAGCTTGATAAATGTAGCACCTGTTCCAAGACACGTCCCACTCCATAAGATCTCTGTAGGCTATTCACGGTCAAATCACAAGGCAAGGTATGAGAAATTCGAGCACCCTAGATTTGGTACTTCAAATAAGAAAAATCTGTCTTTGAATATGACCTAAGTCACGTAAGGAAAAAACCCAAGAGACATAGTTAAACAGTCCATACTCGTATGTGCCAAAATGCCACTGAATGCCTGTGTGTTTTGCGCCACCGTGTGGTTAGAAGTAGATCTCACTTGAACTATGTGATCTGTGTAGAAAGGTGTGCGCATTCTTTCTCGTTCAATTGACTTTTTGTGGGCTATATGCGGACTCTATAAGACAAATAATGATTTTGAATATTTTGCCATGATATAGGCTATTTACATAGTTATTTCTGTTGTGCTCCCTCAGAGTCTGAGTTCTTGAGTGGAAAACGAGCGCTGGAGTGACAGTCAACGCCCCTCTCTCTCTCCCTCTGTGTGGTGATGCTGTGCGTAACGGTGTCTGAAGTGAACAAAACTCATCCTTATGCCAACCTCAGCCCTCACAGTGCAGGAATTCGGTGTGTTCGCTACATTCTAAAGTGATGGAGAAGTTAATTGTTTTGCTCATCTGCCTACTTGACTGGATGGTGCTGATGGGAAACGGCCAGGAGCAACATTTACGCGCCAGGGGACCATGGAGACAACGCTTCCAATGGGAAAGTAACGGGCGCGTGTACAGTTTATTGAGCACGGGGACACAGTACCGCTCACCTGCACAGGGCAGAAGGCGCACACAGATGCTGCTAACCACCAAGAGCAACCGCAACGTGCCTGACTCTCTCAGATCCAGTGCCAGACTGGAGGCGCAGAATGAACAAATGGACACGTCTGTCCTGGGCCCTGATGCTGGCCAGTACATTCTCGCCTCTGGACAAACAGAATCACAGCAGACTACGAGAGGGCATCAAGCGTCCTCAGGTTCAGGGCTGGAGTTCTCCGGCAGTGGAGTCCCGCGCGGAGGCCGCAGCACACCTGTTGAAGACACAGCTGTGCAAACTACGGTCCTCACTGCCCAGTCCACGGATATAGTGGTAAGACCAGAAAGTAATGTGCAGACAACACAGCCGAATAGAGCGGAAACTCCAGCCATACAAAGAGCACAACCTGTACTCCGGGTGACCGCGGCGACCAACTTATCCCACACGCCACTGTCCGGTGACGCGGTGGAGATACACTTTCCCCGTTTGAGACTGGACACACCATCACACACGGACACAGGACATCCAGGAGAAACACCAAACTCCCCAGACAGTAACTCAGTTTTCTATAACGCAAATCCACCAAACCGCAGAACCAGCCCACCAGCGAGAAACCCTCCAGGGACTGGATATGGGACCAGATTCTTCCACAGCGGTTAGATTACATTTTGTTGGTACTATGTACAATATCAGTATTTAACCTGTGGTGCAATGTTTTCAGAGGTCGTTTTTCTTTCTTTCCAGGTTTACCTGACTTGGTTCCAGACCCTTACTACATTCAGTCATCCTCTTATATCCACAGAATGCAGATGTATGCTTTGCGCTGTGCAGCTGAGGAAAACTGCCTCTCTAGGTGCATTGAACTTTTAATATTTTCTAATGCAAAGTAATTTAGGATTTAGGATGCTGAGTCCAGTTTGCACTTGAGTGACAGAGCAGCGGTGACCTCTTGTTTTTAGTCACTGGGCCAAAAAGCAAAGGATTCCTGAGGTGAAAGCCAAACTCAAAAGGGTCACTTTCACCATAAATCTCTATTATGGCTATGACAGAGGTGGAATGTTTTTGTGTGCTGCAGAACATTGAGGTAAACATAGAAGACAAAAGTGAACGCCAGAAGCAGACTCAGTTGTGTTTTCTTGAGATACTTAGTAGGGCTACATAAATTTTCCTTTTTTTTTCTCATCAGCTCTGCGTACCGGCCTGGCGTCAGTGACCTCGAGTACAGAGTCTTGTTGAGATTTCCACAACGTGTGAAGAACCAGGGAACTGCTGACTTCCTCCCACTGAGACCCAGACACGAGTGGGAATGGCACAGCTGTCACCAGTAAGTAATAAGTGCCATCATTAAAAACTATAGGTTTATCTCCAACCGTTGGTGCTTTTTTAAGGCACTATCACAGCATGGAGGCTTTCAGTACATATGACCTTTTGGACGTCTCCACCGGGCTCAGAGTGGCCCAAGGACACAAGGCCAGTTTCTGTCTGGAGGATACCACATGTGACCCAGGAATACGGCGACGCTATGCCTGCACCTCTCATACACAGGTATAACCCAGTTCAATCCGATTCTCTATCAGGAATAACTATAATGAACTTATACTTTTAGGGGCTTGGACCAGGTTGTTATGACACTTATCATGCCAACATCGACTGCCAGTGGATTGACATAACTGATGTGCCCCCAGGAAACTACATTCTTAAGGTGTGAGATACTTTGCTTGTAAGTAATTAAAGTATATACATTGAATTAATGTTATATTTGTGTATAGGTGATGGTAAACCCGTCCTATCTGGTTGAAGAGTCAGACTTCTCCAACAACGTAGTTCAGTGTGAAGTGAGATACACAGGGAGCTATGTTCAGACCAGAAACTGCAGGATTACTCTGTAAGGCTCCGGTATTTGAATAAAAAAAATATTATGCATTATAAGTCCATTTAGATGCTAGTACTTTGTTTTGCAGAAGCTGATTGGTATGAAGATAGTGGCTGCATCAACACTAATGTTTTTAATATGGGTTATTTATGTTGAACAATAATGTTTTAATTTATGCATACATTAATCATTGCAAGATTTGTGTTTTGTATTCAGACCCAATGTGGTAATTATTTAAGAATTTAAACTATGTTGTGTATTACATGAATAGTACAAACTAACTATGATATTTGCAATGAAATTAATTATTGTTCATTTTTGGTGTTGCTTTTATAATTAAAACTCTTGATTTGGTCCTGTTTTTAACGCAATTAAAACCATCACTATTTGTAAAGGTGCATTTCTAAAGTACTGGTTGAATAACACATTACAACATCGGAACAGCAAGAAAAACAAGGTTCACAGTGTATCCTTGTCTCTCACATTATAGACGTGCAAAAACATTTATTCACCTGGAAATAAACCCATGTTCTGGGACCTGAGAGACTTATGTGTCCTTGCTTTATTAAACACAGTGACTCATGTTCAAAATTCTAAATGGGATCTTTCTTGTTCTTTGTCTAATACAAGAACAACCACTTCAGTTATGAACAGGATCAAAGTAAAAATACAAGATGTTTAAGAGTGACTATAATAAACCTTTGGAATTGCCTAAGATAAAATGGCTACTTTTATATACCAAAACACTGCTATGGGTTGAGGTAATGGAGAAGACACTTTTTTTTTCATCCTTATGTATAAGTAGACCTAACATCTCTCAGCCTCACTTGCTTGGACCACAAACATTGTGGAAAACAGATGTGAATGAAACAGGCCCAATAGATCATATAGTTTCCACTAAAGACCATAGTGTGACTGCATTGTAGTGCTGAATCCTAAGTGTTTATCTTTCTGTTAAACACTATTTTAGTTCATGAAGGTACTTACATGAACCTGAGTGTGACCGACCCAGCCCCAGCTGCTGTTTGTTGCAGACTGAGCTCAGTGGCTACCGGACACAGTGGTCCTGCGGACAGTGGCGTGGAGGAGAGAAATTCCACAGATTCACAGACGGCCTGGAAAACCTGACGATGAGCTGCTGACATCAGCAGCACCAGGACTACATCAGTCTTATCATGGGCAGAGCATCTGTGTGGCAGCACTGGCCCACTGCATAGTCTGAGCCAAAAGGACTGAGAGCACACAGTTTGTTCTGTTGCAGACACAACTGCACAATTATTTCACATGGACCTGCTGCTGTTGGCCTTGTGTGATAACACAATGCAGTATTATCACATTTTTAACTGCACTATTATTCAAACAGATGTGTCAAGCATGCACATTGTTAGTAACAATGATAAAGATATGCTTCCACAACACCATAAGTATCAATGAATTAACATATTAACAAGATCAGAAACTATAGTTTCCAAATGCAGCCTTTGACCAGTTTAAGCACCAAGATCAGATTTTCTGGACTGACAGATCCCTGAGCGTGCGGTGAAACTTCATTAGACTTTTGTGTCTGATGATTCAATCCTTGTTTATCCAGCCAGGCCTGTGTACAGGAAAGACCTTGTTAATGTGGCGTGAGTGGAGGGGACTATTTTATGGAGTGCTCGACATCCGAACCTGCGGCTTATTTACCTAGGCAAGATGAGAGCAGGCCATTAACTGGTTTTCCTGTTGGAAATAGAGCGGTATGTGCTTTATGGTGCTTGGACAGTTCCCCTTGTAACCACTGTACAAGTATTCAAGAAGCTGCCCAAGTGGAAGACTGTCTATAATCATGCGTTATTTTTGGGTAATGAGGTGACATTTGTTAACCCAAACTGACCTTGAGGAGGGTAACTGCTGAGGGAGAAGAGAGCTGACAGGTTGTTCAGCTAAAGCTTGTTTGGTTTGAACGTGCATATGGTTTTACAGGTTTCACACCTGAGTGTCTGCCATTTTACCAAACATCTGCCTACATGTCATGAGGAGGACATCGCAGCCCCAGACATACTGTATATAAACAGTAACAGACATAAACAGACATGGAGACTGTTCAGTCTTCACATTAGGGTCAATATTATGTCTGTTTTGCGTCATCAATATCCATTTGACTTGAGGGTTAGTGAATGTGCTATTGCCTTGCAAAAAAAACAGAAGCAATACTGTTTATTATTAACCATATTTTGTGTCACAATTTATGATTAGACTAATTGAGCTATGGCCTACTCTAGTTCCAGACTTTATGCAGGCAATAGTATGCAAAGATATTTTTGAATTATGCAAGGCTATGATTTACTACATCTTTGCTATGATAAAAACTAGCAGCTTTGCCTTATCAAAAATCCTACATTTCTTGAGGTCTCACAGAAGGAAGAATTAGATTTCAATTGTATGCATGTTAAGTGACCTCGTGTGGTTATAATGGGTACTGTCTTAAAATAGAGCAACAAAAGATGATAGGAGCTTCGCCATGATATTACCAAAACTACATTTTAGACATAGTACACAAATATTAGTAAATAATGTGAATAACGTGAGCTCTTTCGCTTCATTAAAACAGTTTTTTCCCCGCACTTCCGTATTGGTGACGTCATATCTCAGCGACAAAACACACCGGTGCTGCCGAGCTCTGCACAGTTTGGAGCAGGATCCAAAGACGGCCTCAAACATGTTCTGCGCAGTCAATTTTTCATCTTCTTTGGCGATTATTTTTGTTTTAGTGTTCGCCACAACTGACGCTTCTTCGGCGAAGACCAAGACGGTGGAGTTTAACGTGAAACCCGGAGGAGTGGTACACACTTTCACAGAGGGAATTGTGAGTTTCTCTTTAACATTAATATGCTACCAAATTTGTTCTTGTTTGCCCAGTAAAACAAACGCGTTTTTGCATGGGAGATTAATACATTTCACTTTTGGCAACCATATAACACATTTTCTGGCCATTTCTACCACAAAATTGTAAAAACTACATTCCTTTGCTCAGTTTCAGTCGCATCATTATGACAATTCAGCCTGTGAACGTCTGACACGTAGCTGCCAAGATGCCACAATTGCCCCATTCATTGGCTGAAAAATAGACTAATTTTCTTTTTAATGTTATTATGTATTATTATCTACAGACTAAAAACGCAACGATATAGTCTACATACAGGGAATTTTAGTCTTGCATGTGTCAAAAATGTACCCTGTAAATGTCTAATAATTGCTGTCACTCCCTTATTACAGGACACATACGAATGTTCATTCACATATGCTGCACAAGGGGGAACCAATGAGGTGAGTTTCACTTCGCACATGTACGTCTAATACATGAGATATTACAAGGGACACTATTCCAATGATTACTGTTTTTTGTTTTTTTTCCACAAACAGGATTGGTTGATGAGTGTTGGGCTCAGTGATGATGACAGATTATTTTCTTGCTCTTTGTGGAGGTGAGTGTTGTTAAAAGTTACCACACAATCACATAGGCCTATATTTATACACCTTAAATAAATGCCAACATGAAATTGATTGTGCACTTTAATCTATGACTTTGTTCAATTTCATCCAGGCCACAGGGAAAATCATACCTGTTTTTCACTCAGTTCAAAGCAGAGCTGAAAGGAGCCAAAATTGAATACGCCAATGGATATGTAAGTAATATTGAATATGTTATCATTACAGTACTTTGCTTTTGTAAATCTATCAGTACAAGCTGGCCCAGTTATAGAACCCAAGTCAAATGGAAACAGATTAACTAACTGATTCTGATATGTGCTTCTGATGAAGTACACAATCTGTTAAGCATGGAAACTTTGTACATTTGTCAGTTTTTGTGTAGAGATAAAAGAGTTGCCTCCAGAAATGTGAGGCGTCTGCATAAATGTCAGGAACTCTTAATTCTGTTCTACATTTCTGCCAAACAAGCAAACAACAAGCTAAACATAACATACACTATACAATGTTTGAAAGGTTTTATTGCCCAGTTACTTTCCATTTCAAAGACGCAATTCCTGATGTGCGACAGAACCGGGTCAGAGAGGGAACAAAGAAAAACAAAAACAGCGGCACATCTAATGATACAGTTTGTTCACTCCACTGCTGGGAGCCCTGTCACTGTGGCACATAAACAGCTTATGCATGCCACAAGGAATCAGCTGCAAGTATCAAGACAAATGTCCACAGATGTGATCCATTGCTGTTATTTCATTTTTGACCAAAGATGGTGCTGTGTAGCTCTGGGCCAGACATGGGCAAACTGCAGCCCGGGGGCCACACACAGCCCTTTGAGTTTATTAAGCTGGCCCACCGAACGTGACCTGTCAAATTTTAGAACCCATTATGGCTCATGTGTCAAAAAGTTTGCCCACCCCTGCTCTGGGCAAACAAGAATGTGAAAATTGTCCCACAAGTATATGTTTGCACCATAGGCTGCTACTGTCTACTATTGGTAGGCCTGTCATGATAACACATTTTCAAATGTGGTACATTGCTGAAGTAATTATAAATGATGATAATATTGAAACCAAACTGTAAAGTGGAATTATCCCCCAAAATATATTTTAAATGTACAATATTGTTTAAAAAATGTACTGCAGTAAAAGAATAACAGAATGCTTAAATAGTTAATCTTATCATAGTGCAGAACCAACAAAAATAACCAAAATGTTCCCACTAGTACAATGGTACTAGTGGTAAATATTGACCCTCAAAATTAACTGTCCCATCTAACATGTATTGAACAATGAGTTCATTTAGAAATTATTGTGACACACTTAACTATTGGTAGATCTTGCTGGCACAAACAAAACTGATACTTTACTGATACTTTTGGGAAAATACTAGTAAGCTAATGTCAGCAAAAAAAATTACTTAATGGTTCATATTTTATTTAAAAACAAAATTATAAAGAGACTTCAAACTTCTGTTCTTTTGCGTTTTAATTTTTCATAAATCACATAAATTATGTAGGCACAGAGCATTTCAAGTAGCTGACCTTACAATCCTGAGAATCAAATTGACACACTTCATTACAACCCTCAGGTGCTCCATAGTTCTGGATGCTCCTATAGATCTATGTTCCTTAATGTAGGACATATTTGTTGAAAAGACACAGTTCTTCGGCTTGGATGTATGATGGTAACTTAATGTCTAGACGTCTTCTAAGCTGTCTGGAGTGGTCATCTGTGGCGTAAATCACACCTCGACACGCCTCCTTCCCCAGCAAGGACAGAGCAGGCACTTTGTCATTAAACAGAGTATATTTCCTCTGGCTGCACTGGCTCTGGGCCCTGGAACGAAATGCGAACACACAGAAAATAACTTCAGTAAATGATGATGACAAAAATATGCCCTGATGCACAAACACACCTGCCACCCCCACACCAAATCTCCTTGACCTTGTCTCATCCTCCTACTTCAGCGACCGTCTGTTGCTATGTCTCCTCCTGCTCTGCTTTGTCCTCTCCTCGCTCTACACTTGCTCTTTTTTCTCTTTTGTCATGGCAGCACTGTATTTTGTTACATAAATTCAATGTAGCAGAAACAGCATATTATTAATCTCCAAATGAGCACAGTGGCAAGTTTCTTTGTCCTTCTGACATATCATATCATTTTGTCTGGGACTTTATAGAGGTCTGGTGTTGGGAGTTTCTAGAGTGTAGATTACATATCCTGAGATTTAAATGAATAATACGCTAATATCATCATCATACACACATGGTTACATTTATGTGAGTCCTACTTAGTTTTTCTTTCCTGCTCTACACTTGCTCTTCATAACTTTTGCTCTATATGTGTCTAGTCACAGACAGGACACAGTGACGTGCCGCTGAAGCCAGAGGAGTTTACCATAGGCGACTCTACAGGTGAGGAACTATATTTACAACTGTTCAACTCCATCTGATGTCAATCACTCACAGACTCATGCTGCCTCCCTCTCCATGAGAGGTGCCACTGATTTGCCTCTTAAGCATATGCTCCAGCTGTGAGTGGGCTGCATTTGTCCCTGAAGTATTTGTAGTTGTTCTGTTTTTAGTTTTTGTTGTTTTTCATCAGTCTCTTGTGTATGCAGAGTTAGTCAGTGATTAACAGGATTTGTCATGTCACATAGTTATTAACGTTATAACATTAACATTATGACTCCTGATTTGTGCAAACTTTACACTACAGGAGCTTAGTGTCACAAACCCAGACATAATACAGATGTAATCCCAACTGAGATATTGAGGCAAATGCCTCATAACTTGTGCAGAAAGGCATTTGAGAATTTTACATCACAGTGGAAACAGCTTCACCAGCTATGTTGTAACACTCCACAAGGAGGAGCTGTCCAGTCAGCTCATCTAGTCTTGATAACCTAACAAGTAGGCGGAGTGAATTTGTGGTAAAATATGGTTGGCCATATAAGATGAGTAGGATGCTTTATCTAATACATGGCAATGTTACTGGAAATGGAGCAGCTATAATTTACTAAATGATGTTTTCACTTCATGTTAAGTAGTTGAAGAATAAAAATGTATAAATGACAATGGAGGAACACTGATATTGCACACATTGCATGGTCCTTTGCTTAGGACTCATCTGGCTCCATATATCTTCTCACTATTATTTTTGGAGCCAAACTGCACTGTGCAGGCTGGACCAAAGCTGTAACTGAAAAACTGCTGCTGCAGCAACTTTGCAACAGGGTGACACTGACTGGTTTCAGGTGCTTTTCTCCACACTACAGCCTTTATTTTGTTCTATACTAATTAACTTTCTTTCCTCTTGTTTCCAGTGACCCACACTGATGGAAAGTTCAGCGCTCAGCTCTCAAAGCTCACTGTGATTGGACGAACAGGACATGATGAGCTGTAACTGGTCAGGAGCATGACTGTGCTTCAGCTGCATGGGACCAGAGTTTGAGCCCTGTAGTGGATGAAGGACGCTGTGACTCTCCTGAGTGACACTTCAAAGAGACAGCACTGTGAAATTCAGCTTTTATCGTGGCAGTGCTGTATTTTGTTACATTAATTACATCCTCTTTCTACTACAATGGATGTGTCTGCAAATGAGCACAGCCAGACATAAAACAGTTTTTTTTCTTTGTCCTTGTCTGATTTAAAACATGTTTTGTAATTTTCATTGGGATTTAGTAAATATGTATTGTATAGAAGCCTGGCATTGGGGGTTTGTAGGGTATAGATTACATATTTAGAGTAGTCTGGGATTTATCTGCTGGTTTGTAATCCTGAGAGGAAAGTGAATAATAATCCCTAATATCATCAGCATAGACACACACATTACATTTATCTCAGCCCTACTTTGTTCTGAGCTGCTATTAAGAAGAGCTCTTTCTTCCTTCTGTTTATCTGGATCTGCTCTACATAGCTCCTAAGCTTCACATATGAACATTAATAACTTGTTTTTATCAGATGAAGAAATACTCAATAATTACACCAAACCCAAGCAATCTAAATTAAATATAAAAAAAGAATGACTTATTTATACCATAGCACGAAACCTGTAGAGCTCTATGTGCTCTTGCTGCACATTTTAGATTCATAAATTCCTTTTTTTCACAAGTTCTTTTCTGTTTGTAATACCTCCACAAATGCACTGTTTGAAGTTCAGCTAAAAATTCATTCAGAAGAAGTGGGTTTGCACCGACAGGCAGATGCCCTGAAGCTTTCATCCTGCAGAGCCACATGTGCAGATCAGCAGGGATATCGTCAAAGTTTCTGAAGTAGCTCGTTATCACGGGTCCCTGTCCAGACGGCGGGACTTTCTTATGTAAAGAACGACCTTTATCTCCCTCCCATTGATCCAGCCTTAGATCCCCACCAGTGTCCAAAGAATGACTTCTGCCATTGATTTCAGATTGGAGGATTTAGGTGATTTGAAGTTGTTAGGTTAGCGACATGCAGTATGTACCTTGTTAGTCCAGGTGTGTGTCAGATGTGATCCTCTTGGGCTCAGAAAGTTCTCTGCGAAGCTGCTAGTCCCTTTGTCATCGGAAGGCCTCCATTTGTAGCACCAACAGGAAACCGCAACTTGCAGAGACTGACCAGGAATAGATGAAAAATACACATCAGTTACTGAGTTTGTGCTGTTTATTTTCCTACTTCTTGGATTTATTCTTTATGAAATATGACGGGTGTTTCAATAAAGACTAAACAAGATCAATTCTGTATGTTTTTCTGTTAGCAACAAGACAAATTGTAAGACGCATTAAATATTCATGTACTAAGACTGCTGCAGCCAAAACGAACTTGACACAAGCCTTTTTATGCTCCTTGCCACATCTGCCTAAAATACAAATCATTTTAGCCCTGACACTAATGTAAGCTGAATACAAGATGGTTTTCTTCACAGTAGGAGAATAGTTGGAATACAAATTGGACTTGACGCAAACTTAATTTTAAGAAAGCACTCTGTTGAAACCCAATTCTTTTTGCATACCCAATTAACATACATTGTCCACATATAATTGTTTCTGTGAGATAAAGAGCCTCTATTGTTTTGTCTTAATTTCAGGGAGGAAAGGGCTTAGCAGGGTGGATCTACTAAATCCACTGGCACATATGGGAATGTATAGACCACTGATCTATCTGGGCTTACCGAGATATAGTGCCAAGAGGGATTTATTCATCTAATGTTAAGCCAGGGGAAAATCTGTAATCTTGATTGTCCTTTAATTGGCATCAAGTTCAAAACACTGTGATGTAACAGGGTGACACATGTACCACAAGGGTAATATGGCCTTAAGCTGACAGAGAATATTACCAAATCAGACCTCTCTTGTGGTATTATGCAAAAATACCTGTTCTTTTTCCGTCCCTGGTTCGCCCTGTTTACGTCTGTTCACACTGAAGCTGTTTACCTTCAATTTTACCCTCAGCAAACGTAATATTAATATTTCAAAGCACATGTCTCAATTCAAGCATCAACCATTCAACAACTCTACAGCGTTTAAAGTCTTGTTTCCTCCAGTAATAACATGTGGTACTTAAAATCAAGGAGCTGTTCTTCAAAAGGTCGACATTGGCATTTAATTGGAGAAATCCACTGCTTCAGACCCAACATTTTGCTACAAATTTTGCTGCTGAAAATTGTGAGAACTGATGACTGCTTCTGAAACTGATTTGGTTGTAGTTCAAATTGAGCACATAATCACAGCCGATTTACAATGCATTTTACTACAATGAGCCTTTTGATATTTTTACTCTGTTATAACTAAGTCTTGTTTATCCCATCCCACTGATTTAGAAGGGAACAGATGGAGGCTGTGGCCAGGTCAGTCAGGCCAGAGGCAGTAGAGGAGATGGGATTTCAGCAGGGAAAAAAATCAGGTTGTTACTTATGTCCAGCTGCTCTTGCCCATGCCATAATGTGAAAATTTTTCTATATATAATTTTTAACTTCAGTGACTCTTTTAAAGGGCATCACCACTCTTTGACAGCAATTATCCAAGCCAGACAATACGGCTGCTACATTTGAGTGTCCACTACGCAACATATAAAAATAAATTTCATCTTTTGTCCTGTCATCTGGCAATAATTTGGATTCCCTTTATATCTCAGCTCATCTAATTAGTCTCTCCCTTTGCCCTTTAACTATGCAGAATGTGGGAGGGTGTTGGTAAATGAGCATCTGTATACTGACTCTTGTTACCAGTGCAATATCCTGACAGATGGTTTGGTTGGGGTGCACTCTATAGAGATTTGTGTAAAAATAAAGACATTACCAAAGTGCTTCTGTAACACTCACCCTAATAGTCATCTCCGTCACCTTGGAAACATCAGCTCACCTGGGCAAGCCTCAACTTCGACGCACTCCATACTTGCAATATGGCCTCCTGATTCCCCTTGTCTCAAACCGTAGTTGAAAGCAGTGTTCTCTTCTCTGGGTAGGGAGGAGCTTTGCGAGGCTCCTTAGGTTTTGGTTGCTCATGAAGTCTATGGTGTGGATATGGGGGTGGTTTGCGTCCTCTTCGACCTTGCTGTCCTGCTTTAGGTTTAAGTGGGAGGGTCATATGATAGGCTCCCGGGATATGCCCCGCTGACAGTGCCCGCCGCTCCCTGTTGGATTCTGGGACAGTGGGTGGTCGTACGTTTGACACTAGAGAACATGTGCCAGATGTGCGATTGCTCTGTGGGTTCAGGTGACATCCAGGTTTGATGGACGGGCTGAAGGGGGGTGGAGGTTTCAGATATGAGGGGGACTGGTGGTGGAACATGGAGGATGAAGGAGCAGCAGAGGGGGACTCAGGCTGGGACACGGGGCTGTTTGGATGCTGCAGGTTTACAGTCAGAGGGGACAGGCCTGGAGTGGGCGGGCGCACAGGGAGGGTCCTCTGAGGGGAGACAGGAGAGGTCATAGTTTGAGTTAAGCTGTGTGTCTGCTCCGGTGGATGGTTAAGTCTTTCTATTCTGCACCCTGGCCGAAGTGTGTTGGTATGCTCTGAGCTTGCAGGCAGCAGCAGGACACTGGATGGAGACTGGCTCCTACTTGTAGTCTGATTGTCTCTCCAAAAGTCTGTGTTTTGTGCTGCCCCTGACGGTCTGTGAATGACACTTCCCACCGTTACTGCACTTGAACTGGAGCTGTTACTGCTGCTCTGAGTTTGAGCCTCTGGCGGCTCCTCCTCGTTCAGATCAATGGAGGACGTTAAATAGTCAATCTGCTGCACCACCTAGAAAACACATGCGATGAAAACAATTAGCTTGTGCGCACACAGCTACAATCAAGGCTGATTATCATTAGTCATTCATGTTACTTACTATTTTGATGGCTCCTTACAAGGTGACATTTACATAATTATGCTCCAAACATGACGGGCTAAAACACTTAGCACTTTGTGTATTTCTACTTGCTTTTGTTCCAGTAAATTGTTATTTGAGTAATCACTTATAATGTGGTGGCATGTAAAATTGGTTTAATGAAAGACCAAACCATTCTGCATAAAATCATAATAATAATTTATCTTTAATGTAAACTGGGTACATTTTGTCCAAATGCCGATTAACAATATATGGAGAAGATGGGTTGGTTTTTTGTGAAATGTACCAAATGAGCCTGCAGCAGAGTGCTTAAAACACCTACTTTCAAGCCAAAACACGACAACTATAATGGGAAACGTGTAAGCTACATTTATGTGGGTGTTCTTTTCTTAAAGCATCTCTCTGGAGACAGAAAAAGAACACTGTACAATACATCTCACTGTTAGAGTACATCTAAAGACCTATTTAAATGTCTGCAGAGTCGGAGCCTAAGTGTATGCCCGACAATGCAAATAATTACACAGATGCGTGTCAGAGGGGCATATTTACAATGATGAAGGGGGTAGAGGGAGGAAAATGATGCTGGGGAGAGTGTTTAACCTATCTCTCCACCTGCTCTGCGTGCTCTGATAAATCCTCTGCCTGAACACAAGAATTATTATTTTGTTCTCTATATTCAACAACATCCTTGCTGTTATCAATAGATGACACTGTCTGTTCTTATTATTTTTTGTTTTAGATTTTAGATAGGGTTGTAATTACTATCTATCTAAGTCCAGTATGCTAAATGTGTATGGCTTAGTTTGTCTGGACAGGTGCTGCTTAAAAGGTGGTGAAGAGGTGAAGATCCAAATGCTTGATAATGATGATAATACTTTGCCTGGAAGGTTCCATGGTATGGCATTAAACTCATCTATTTTGCATCTACTCAGTTACGGGTGTTTTTGTTGCTTGTTTTTGTTTCTCTGGAAAAAGGCATTCTTACTGAGAGCAAACTTGCCCCTCCACAGGTATGACCTGTAACTTGGCCTGGTGGCATTCGCTGCTTGTCTACATGATGATAGACAAGTTTAATACCATTCTTTGGAAGATTTTAGGAAAAGCAATAGTATCTCCATAGATACAAGAAGGCAACAGATACTCCACCTGAAAAGTAACTTCAAAGGGGTTTCTTTTAAATATCAGATGAGATAAAAGGAGCAGATGACTCTGTTGTATGTCAAGGGTGTCGATAAAACAAACATTGTTTGACCCTTTGCTGCAACTCGGCTGTACTTCAATACCGCAGTTATCCGTTTTGTTCTCAGGCCAAAAGTCCATGTGCAGTGTTTGATGTGTCAGAGTGCTTTAGCTAAACTTGGCTATAAAACACAAGTGAAGCTCCTACTTTATTCTCTAACTTTGCTAGTGTGGGAAAAGGGACATTATTATGAAGATAATTTGGACACCCCCCATATTTTATTTTAATACATTTTAGTTTGAAAGCAATGTATTTTATTTTCTTAAAACGTCTTATAAAGACTGTGTATTAAATTGAAGTACATAATGTGTGAAAACAATGCTGTAGCATACTGGCGCCACCAGGTGGCGTTCGCTGTTTTGGAGCAGTTTAGAGAAGAAGCCGCACGCGCGCGAAAGAGAGACATAGAAAGACAGAGACACAGAGACAGAGAGAAAAGTAGCGACAATGAATGTGAACGAGAATGCAGTTGCCTGTTGATGCCCACCGGCAATAAAACCACTGAAAATCTGAAGAACCTGCCTCTTCTTTACAAGTGCAACAAAATTTGGTAGCAGAGGATGGTTCAGCTGTGTTTTGAACAACGATGAGTCAAGACGGAGGAAAAAGAAAAACGGAATGGAGTTCGAGCTGCTACAGGATAAGCTAAGTGAGGCTTTGGTGCAACTACAGCTTGAACAGCTACATGATGTGTGTTCTTTCATCAAGATAGACACAGTAAAGCCGTCGAAAAAACACATGCTGATAAGACTGATAAGCGAGCAAGTTGAAAAGACTATTGAAAGTGAAGAAGAGGATATAGCACGCACGTTTCTGCTAAAGCTAATCGCGTATGCTAATGATGCTACGCCCGCCGAACTGCCGCCACAGACGATGGCGGGAGACGTGAGCGCCAGTCAGGATGCAGAAGCACTGGCGAGTTTACAAAAGCAATACACGGCTCTGCAAGAAAGTTTTTTGGATTCAACTAAAAAGCTTGAAGAAGAAATAGCAAAGCTAACAACCGGAAGGGCAAATCAACCATACAGATGCGCTACTGTTACAACACCTGTTGCTTCCCCAACTCCCCCATTGCCAGAAGTGACTATTAGGAGAGAGTTTAGAATTAACGGTCAGATTGGCGAGCGGGGGGCCAACGAGACAAACTGTCCTATTCTAACCTCATCCACCAGATTGAAATGGGCCCTAAAGAAGAATCACAGTGAGGCTGAGATTATTGAAGCGGTTGTCAGAGCAGTGAGCCCAGGTCTGAGCTTACGTGATATGCTGGAGATAAAATCCGATCTCACCCTGTCCCAGCTGCGCACAATCCTGCGAGGACATTATAAGGAGGACAGTTCCACCGACCTGTACAATCGCTTAATAAATCTAACACAGGACAGTAGTGAGTCACCGCAGAACTTCCTGTTTCGTGCTATTGAGTTGAAAGAAAGACTGCTAGTGGCATCTAAAGAGCCTGGCACTGAAGAGCAGTACAGCCCCGACCTGATTCAGAGGAAGTTCCTGAGGGCTGTGGAAACAGGACTGATTAGTGCTGATGTGAAATACCAACTAAAACGCTACCTGGAGGACCCTGCTGTCACAGATGAGCTATTAATTACTAAAATAAATGCAGCAGCTAGTCTTGAATGGGAGAGACATCAAAAATTCAAAAAGCATGTGAAAGAACCTAAAGTCAGAGAACTTCATGTGGAAGCAGTTCCAGAGACGACAGTGGCAAGTGTGGACAGTCAGGCATGCCTTCCTGCCCCAATAAAAGGTAAAACACCCAAATTACAGGCCACACCAACCCATACTGAGTCCGAGCTCCTTAACATGGTAACGCAGCTCAAAGGTGAAATGGAGGAGATCAAGAAAACCATACGTGAATCTCCCAGAGCCCCTTTCAACTCAAGAGCCTTCAGAAAACGTGGCTGCAAGAACTGTCAGTTAGTCAACAATGGAGACCAGTGCGACCATTGCTTCAAATGTGGGATGAGTGGTCACTTGTCACGGGACTGCAGAACTGGAAAAAGACCAGGTAAAAAGACTGGGCAAATTGACATGGCGGCTAGTACTGTCACAGCCACACCCACACAAGTTGACACCCAAGAACTGTACAAGCTAGTCACTGACAGCATTCAAAAGTTAGAGGCCAAACTAGCAACTAAAACAGAGATGTCACAGGAACAAGAAAACAGTCAGTATTAGTTTACTGTCCCCTAATCGTAGAACAAAGCTGCTCAATCTGATTGGAAAAAAAAATATGTCATTCGCTGCTCTCTCAATGATGTAGAGACCAAAGCTTTGTGGGACACTGGGTCACAGGTCTGCCTAATGAATGAGGCCTGGAGAGACAAGGTAACATGCCAAACACAACAGTCAGGGACCTAGCTGAGTTAGTGGGTCCAGGTGTACTGGATGGGAGGGCAGGGCAGTAAACCAGACGCCAATTCCCTTCTCCGGTGGGGTAGAAGTTACCTTTAAGCTACGTACAGACAGTGGTCAACCAGTAGAGCTCCTTGTTCCAGTGCTGGTGGCAAAGGTCCTGGGGTGGCAGAGCAGCCAATCATTGGGTTTAATGTGATTGAGCATGTCCTTAGAATGGGTATTGAGCCCTCATGTGCCATAAATGAAGCAGTCAGCGCAGCCTTTTCATTTGATTGCAAAAAAGACAGAGGTTTTTCTGAAGGTAATGCAAAGTGGAGATGATGGTTTTGGGGGAAGGCACTGTAAAAATAGGCAGTGAGACAGTGACCATTCCAGCGGGCAAAACCAAAGCAGTAAAGTGTTCCGTCAGGGCAGGTATACTCGTAGACACACAGGATGTACTGTTTGAGCCAAACCAGTATACTCAACTACCAGATGGGTTACAGATGCAGACGGGGGTAGTGCAGTTAAAGAAGGGAAGCCGGTCCGTGCTCACCATCCCCATTACAAACAGTACCAGTCATGACATTCGGCTGCAAGCTAAACAGTTTTGGGACAGACGCAGAGACCAAAACTATTTTATCCTGCAGATATGAGACCCGCTTCTGTCAGCCAGGTAGTGACAGACCTAGACATGAAAAAACCAAAAAAGCTAAAATGGTTAATAGTGAAACAAAAGGAATGGACACTGCCATTAATGATCCTATGGAGATTGGGAGCCCAGTTTGCCCTCGATCATCTCCCTCAAACAGCACAGGAAAAAGTTAGACAGCTATTGAGGGAGGAGAGACATGCATTTGCACGGGATGAATACGATGTTGGGACATTCCCTCTCTGCAGTTAAAATAAGACTGAATGATCCCACTCCTGTTAAAAAGACATACATCTCAGTTCCCAGGCCACTTCATAAAGAAGTAAAAGAATATTTGGAGGATTTGCTAAACAGGGGCTGGATAACAAAATCTAGGTCATCCTACTCTAGTCCCATTGTCTGTGTGCGAAAGAAAGATGGTGGCCTTCGCTTGTGCTGTGACTTTAGAGAGCTCAACAAAAAGTCAATACCAGACCGTCACCCAATTCCCCGCATACAGGACATGTTGAACAGTCTGAAGGGAAGTGCCTGGTTTTCAGTCCTCGACCAAGGGAAAGCGTATCACCAGGGCTTCCTGGAAGAGTCAAGCCGGCCCCTCACTGCTTTTATCACTCCCTGGGGTCTCTTCGAATGGGTAAGAATTCCATTTGGTTTGTCCTCAGCACCGGCAGCATTTCAAAGATCTATGGAGGAGTGTTTGTGGGGATTGAGGGATGATATTTGTCTGCCTTACCTCGATGATAACCTTGTTCATTCACAGACATTTGACGACCACCTGCGTGACTTGAGGAGCGTCCTGCACCGTTACAAAAGCCATGGGGTAAAGCTGACTCCTCGCAAATGTGAACTATTCAAGCGGCAGGTACGTTTCCTTGGTAAATTAGTCACAGAAGAGGGCTACACTATGGACCCTGCTGATATTGCCCCAGTGCAGGCCCTAAAACAGAACCAGCCAGCCACTGTAGGAGAATTAAGAAAGCTGTTAGGGTTTGTCTCATATTATCGCAGCTACATACCGAACTTCTCCCGTATAGCTAAGCCTCTTTATGACCTCCTTGCTAATGACAAAACAGACCTAGCAAAACAAATCTCAAAAAAGATCAACTAAAAAGAAACAGGGTGGGGGAGGCCAACTACCCTCATCTCATAAAATCAAGTGGTCTCCTGAGCATCAGACAGTGTTGTGCCAACTCATTGACTCTCTCTCTCAGCCCCCAGTGCTAGGTTACCCGAACTTTGAGGAGCCCTTTATTTTGCATTGTGACGCGTCACAGGAAGGGCTCGGGGCAGTGCTGTACCAGCGACAAAATGGAAAAATTGGTGGTGATTGCTTACGGCTCCAGGACGCGCTAACAAATCCCGAGAAAAAACTACCACCTTCATTCAGGCAAGCTAGAGTTCCTTGCCCTGAAGTGGGCCATATGTGAGAGGTTTCGTGATTTCCTGTACTACTCCCCACCATTCACGGTATATACTGATAATAATCCTCTTACATATGTGCTCACCACCGCAAAGTTAAATGCGACAACACAGAGGTGGGTGGCCGAATTAGCAGACTTCCAGTTTGTGATTAAGTACCGCCCAGGAAAAGCCAATAGGGACGCAGATGGCCTCTCACGTATGCCCTTAGATATGGAACAGTACATGAGCAACTGCACACAAGATGTTCATCCTGAAATAATGCAATGCGTGGCTCAGGCAACCATCTTAAAGTCACAAGAAAATGAGCCATGGCTTTGCCCAGTGACCATTTCCACTCTCATTAGTGAAGTAGATCAGGAAATCAGCTCAGTTGCTGAAATACCAAAGTCTGTTGTAAGAAAAGCACAGGAAGAGGATGCAGTGATAGGTGATGTTCTGCGTTTTGTAGTATCAAAACAATGGCCAAAAAGGTTAAAGCAGCTCAACAGTAAAGTCGCAGCCCTAGTCAGAGAAAAACACAAGCTACAAGTAGGGGATGATGGACTGCTGTATAGACAAACTGCATTCCGCAAGCAGCTAATCTTGCCACAAAAGTTCCAGAAGTTAGTCTACAAAGAGCTCCACGAGAACATGGGCCATTTAGGGGTGGAGCGAGTAATGAATCTGATTAGAGATCGCTTTTATTGGGCTCATATGCAGCGAGATGTTGAGCACTACATTACCAAAGTCTGCAGTTGTTTGAAAAACAAGCGTCCCAACAGGCCCACAAGGGCACCACTTACGAACATTGTCACTACCTACCCATTTGAACTAGTGTCTATTGATTTTCTACACCTGGAAAGATGTAAAGGCGGATATGAGTATATCCTAGTCGTAATGGACCACTTCACCCGTTTTGCTCAGGCCTACCCCTGCCGCAACAAAGCCGCCCACACTGCCGCTGAAAAGATCTTTGGGGACTTTGCTCTTAAGTTTGGTTTCCCCACCCGTCTTCACCATGACCAGGGAAAAGAGTTCCAAAATAAACTGTTTGCAAAGTTGCAGGAATACAGTGGGGTTCAGGGGTCACGAACAACACCGTATCACCCCCAAGGAAACGGGCAGGTGGAACGGTTTAATCGTACTTTGTTAGCCATGCTCCGAAACTTGCCTGAAACAGCAAAGAGTGATTGGAAGTCCTTCCTGGCTAAGGTGGTTCATTCCTATAACTGCACGCGCAGTGAAGCAACAGGGTATGCGCCATATTTCCTGCTGTTTGGTCGCAGCCCAAAGCTCCCGATTGATCTAATGTTTGGCCTTGAGACAAAAGAACAAAGTTCATCTCACAAGGATTATGCTGAAAAGTGGAGAGCAAAAATGACTGAAGCTTACAAATTGGCCTCAAAATCAGCCGGCAAAGAGGGCATGAGGAGTAAAGCCCTCTATGATAAAAAGATTCATGGCACTGAGTTACTCCCTGGGTCGAGAGTACTGGTCAGAAATTTAACAGAGAAAGGTGGACCAGGAAAACTAAGATCATACTGGGAAGATCGTGTGTATGTTGTTACTCAGAGGAAACATCAAGACAGCCCAGTGTATGAAATCAAACCGGAAAATGGCAAAGGACGCATCCGGATAATGCACAGGAATCTACTGCTGCCATGTGACTTTCTCCCTGTGGAAACCATAGTGCCTCCTGATAAATGCCCAAAGAAAAGAAAAGAGACAATAGGAAACCAAGTCAGGTAGACACACCAGAGAGCACAGCCGATGAAGATGAGGATGCTTGGCACGCCATAATCGGACTGCAAGGTAGAAATAACACTCAATGTGACACTCAGCTGAGGGCCGAAGCACCTGAGTTCTACCCAGAGGCTGAGACAATTCAGGAGAGTGAGGACCACGACAGCGATGATGACACCAGAGCAGAGCTGGCACCCGAAATTGCTGGTACGAGGGCGCCTGAGGACCCGGCTGAGAGAAACGAGGTCCAGGGTGACGTGTCGTCTGAGTCCGGCTCCAGTGACCAGGAGGGTCCCACTCACATCCCAGCTAAACAGTATCCTTTCAGACTAAGAAAACAAAGAGTAATGTTTACCTATGATAAGTTAGGCCAGCCCTAGCATTTCAAAGGTTTTAAAGAAAAGTATGTAAAATTGGCCATAGTTCTTGTTAAAGCTTATTGTTCATAAGTGAGTGGGTGTGGTTTAACTTAAACTCATTTTGTTGCCATTATTGTTGTTATAGTTATGTTAAAAAAAAAAAAAACAGATTTCAGTGTGTTTTGGCAACCGTACCACATCTTGGGTATTTAGTAGGCGATGACTATGTTGAGTACCTTACTCTCAGGAAAGATGCAGATACTCACTATGGTGGATGGTGCAGATGAATGTTATCGTGCACAAAGACATCTTCTGCAAACATGCGGCATAAAGAAAGGAGATATATGCTGTACTGTGGACTGTAACCAGTTTTGCATCTTTATGGACTGTTAATTACCTCCTGACTCCTGCTTAGTGGTATCCTACTTACATGTGATACATTGTTACCAAATGTGGCCTAATATTGTGTAATTTAGAAATGTTATAATGTCGGGTCGACATTTCATTTGGAGGGGAGAGTGTGGGAAAAGGGACATTATTATGAAGATAATTTGGACACCCCCCATATTTTATTTTAATACATTTTAGTTTGAAAGCAATGTATTTTATTTTCTTAAAACGTCTTATAAAGACTGTGTATTAAATTGAAGTACATAATGTGTGAAAACAATGCTGTAGCATACTGGCGCCACCAGGTGGCGTTCGCTGTTTTGGAGCAGTTTAGAGAAGAAGCCGCACGCGCGCGAAAGAGAGACATAGAAAGACAGAGACACAGAGACAGAGAGAAAAGTAGCGACAATGAATGTGAACGAGAATGCAGTTGCCTGTTGATGCCCACCGGCAATAAAACCACTGAAAATCTGAAGAACCTGCCTCTTCTTTACAAGTGCAACACTAGGCTTTCAAGTTCTGTCCAAAATCTTTTAAAGACAATCCTCTTTCACACCAGCGATTGGCTATTAGTAACAGAATAGTAAAAAAGGACTTTGAACAAAATATCTCTCCGAAATCTACTCTGGTACCTTGTCTAACTTTGATCTGCCAACTCTTCCATAAAACGTTTTGATATTTTGTGTGGTGCATGGAGCCTATTTACACTCTCATCACTGTTTATGCCACATTTGAGACCACTGTGGGACTTTATGTGTTGCTTTTAGCGGATAAGGCTGGGATACTTAAATATAAATGGATTATGAAAAGGCCCGGGCTCTGATCCAGCTGTGCCCGAGTAGCATCTGTCCACAAGGAGTTAGTGATGAGAGGGGAAACCACACTGAGGCTGCGTAATGTCACTTTCCATCAGCTCAAAACACCACACCACTGAAGCAAAACCATTTTCTCATTTAGTGACACCAAAAATTAACTAAAAAGAGACTTGTAAATGTTTGAAGAAGACTGTGGCAGATTTTTAAATGCTGACTTCTTCAAAAATTCTGCTGAGGGCACATATTTCTAGCCCACTTTGTTATCTTCAAATGCAAAAAGCCCTAAAGGTTTTTGAGCATAACACTTCTACCACAAGTCTAAATTATATACAGAGTGAGGGTGGAAATGCCTTTTTGGGGTAGAATAAGAGCACTGAATCATCACCTCTTTCATTTCTTGTTGGACATCCCGCAGAGCTCCCAGAACATGCTCCAGATTGTCCATAACACGTTTGATCTGGTTTCGGACTGCCTTCCTTTTACTGTCCCTCACGTTGATGTTAATTCGTTCAGGTTGAAACCACGACTGCTCAAAGTTTGTGATGCGCTCTGAGCTAGGTCGCGGTTTCCTTGGTCCTCGGAGTGTTTTGGTGCAACCTGGACCCCTTTGGGCAACCTGGGTGGAGAAAAGGACTCCATTAAGGGCCCGGTCAAGCTGTGTGTCCCTCAAAGATGTTAGATCTCTGTGGCTTTGGGAGTTCCTGGTCTGCTGGTGGATGAAACTGAAGCTGGAGGTGAACTGGTGCCTCTTTAGGATGCTTTGGGTTTCTGGGCCGACCCAACTGGCTGAATGGAGGTCTCTTTGGCGGAAGCTACGACTGGAATAGTCCCACACCTTCTCCTTGTTGTCCACAAACAAACCAACAACAGGGGGTGTACTTTTTGACTCCTCTGGTAGTACTGGTGGGGCAATTACTAATGGGCCATACCTTCTCAGCGTAGTGCAAGTCTGGTCACTCTGAGATGGGACCACATTTTGGGGGCTGCATTTTGTTTCAACATGGTTATCCTGGACCAAACTCTTTTCCAGTTCAGAAGCAATACTCACTTCTGGATCTAGCTCTGGAGACTGGGTCCATCGGGCAGGACTGTCTTCTCTCTGCTTCCCAGACAGAATGTGATGCCCCCTGAGGACCACCGGCAGTACACGGGCCACCCCATTGCACCCCTTTTTCTCCTTGTCCTTGCCCTGAATAGAGAAGAAGCCTTTGAGGTTGTTGCGGTTTTCAGATCCAGATTTGACCGTTCCGTTGAGGTTGCCGTCATGGTTCTGGTGGCTTTTCAAACTATTACGCAGCCAGGGTAAGAAGTGGGAGCCGTGTGTCTTGAAGCCCTTGTGCTCCGCGGACCCCCTGCTGTCAGAAAACATGCTGATAGATGGTAGCCTGGTTCCTCCTCCTCCATGTAGCTTCACCCTTTAACGTATACTCCAGTCTTGCTCCTTTGACTACTCCAAAAGTTTTTCTCTCCCCATTAGCATCCTGTTATTGGTGAAGTGAGTGCGTTGGTCCCTCCCTAGGTGAGTCCTTATGTTGCAGACAATGTACACTCCACAGTAAATCCTTTTAAACAGCACCCGATGTGAAGATGTCTTGCCTGTGCTTGTCTGGGTCTTTCTGACTGTGCGTACAGAGGAGGCTTCCTTCTCTCTCTCTCTCTCCTCTGCACTGCGCTGCCTCTCCTCCTACTCTCTCACTGCTCTCATTCCCTCATATTCCTCCCCATTTCTGCCGCGTCCTGCACTCGTCCTTTTTGTCCCTTTATTGTCCCATTTGTTTGCAGCTCTGTTTCCTGCTCTATCCTCTCTCTAAACCGCCTCTATATGCCAGCTCAACTTCAATCAAATCACGTGTGTTAATAATCCCAATGTATAGCCACGTGATCGACCCTGCCTCTAACTGATTACTCCTTTCCCCGGCTCAGCCCCTCACAATTAAATGCTGCTTAGAGAGCAGAGGGCTCTAAAGGAGTGGGGCGGGTGGCAGCGCACTTAATTGTAACCTACAACGTCAGAGATCAGCGGTAGTTTGACAGCAACTACAAGCTGCCCAGCTCCAAACAACAGGCTGCCTGTGGTAGAGCTCTCTTATTGTGACTGTCAGCAAATGTGTCACGTTTTGTCCCAGTGGCATTTCTTGTTTTATTTTCTGCACCATATCCAACATCCATTTGTTCCAATTATGTAGGGACAGCTGCTATTTTCAGGTTACACATTCAAATTTAAATTCTTGCCTGTGTGGATTAGATTTCTTCAGCCTGACAAGCCAAAAGATGCCTCCTAGGTTCCTTTTTCACTTAACTGCGGCTGTACGGGCCCCTCCCTCGCTCACACTAGTGAAATGAAAGGAAGATGCCACAGCTCTACAAAAGCCCTGACAGTGTGCTGTCACTCAGAGCACAGATCCTCAAAGCATCTGTCATTCTGTTAGTCAGCATGCCAATTTATTGCTCTTGCATTGCGCATAAATGGACTTCATTCACTGACATGTCTGACTACACAGGTACAAGGCACATGACAAGTCGATGTAATCTCAGCTCCATGACTGCTGTCGTTCTTAATGATCGTCTGGATAAAGAGACAATAAGGAGTAAGAGTCAGAGCTCTTCCTGTTAATCCTTCAGCTCATGCCCTCACGCGCTCTGTGCATGCACTGAGCTTTAGTGCATCTTTGTGCTTAACGTCTTTAAGTTTAAAAGCTTGACATACACAAGCTTTTAAACTTAAAGACTTAAATCATACACACAGAGCACACATAAAACACACATAAGGTCACTCTTAATAACACTCCCTTTAAAGTCTGAAAAGTAGCCTTGATCCAAATTAAAGACAGCAGGCGAACAACACCTAATATCCAACTGATACATTTTTAAAGAACTAAATTCTTAATGTGCGCCTCTATGAAGTCATAGTTCCCTGCACATGCCTCCGTTTGTGTGAGGCTGCAATAGAAGCAAGCAGAGCTGGAGTCTGTCATCATCGCCTTTTTCTCTCCAATCAGCTGTCAGTTTTGGATCTCCATAAATAACATGGCAGAGAAGCACGCCATTACTAGTCGATTTATAGTCATAGTGGGATATTAAGTGTGCTGCTGTCCAGTTAGAGCTGCCTGCAATATTTCATTGCCTGCTCTTACACCTCCTCCATAACATCAGTGTGAGTTTGAGTGACAATCAAGGCTCTCTTGCCAAACATATCCATCTTAAATAACATCCTAATGCCTGGGAAAATACAGCCCGTCATGTCGTTTTAGCATTGATAAAGCATGTGTGTTAGGACATGGAGAATAGCGCATATGGCCCCATTGTACCCTGGTCCGACATCCTGTAGGTGCACTATACTACAGCAGACGGGCCGGGTCACTTAAGTGTCTTTGCTGGGCTTCTACTCCACTGCAGATAATGTTTCCAGCTTGGATTTCTCTGGGCTCAAACAGAGACAGCCGCTGAACACCTTACATAACTTGGTGGAAAAGATGGAGGTAAAAGGAGTGCTTTGAAAGGCAGCACCCCTGTCTGTCAAAAATTTCCAGTGCAAAAAGGCTTTTAGTCACAGTGAGTGGCGCCGGGGTGCTGGCAGAACTTTCTATAGACACCTGGACAGCAAAGAAATGTAGCATGAACAAGATAAACCTGCTGCACTTGACCCTGAATAAAAATTACAGTTATTCCTTTTTGTGGTATAGATTGGTTCTCGTGACATTGCAACATTTTAGAATCCCTCCAGTTTAAAACTGACCCAGTTCAAGTTTAAACTATAGGGACAGATCAAAATTGTATGGTGGGATTGGCTGTTTAATTGTCAAATTGCAGATTTGTTAAACTGGTTTAAGGTTAATATCTCTGTAATTACTCAGCCTATCCACAAAAACAAAACAAAAACTAGCATAAAGTTCAATGTCTTCTCTGTCAGTATACATAAACAAAAGTGTTTGTTTTTTTTTAACAACAGCTTGGTGCCATTATTTAGCCCTAAAGACATGATTGTTGTCAGTTAAAAGGACTTTAAGCCATAAGATTAAAATGGGATGTTTATGGAGCTAAGAAATACTGGTAAAGTTCAACATGTGTAGATCACAAGTTTAGTAATTTCTTGCAAAAACAGTGAATCTGCAATAGAGTTACATAGGCCCCTGCTCTCCACTGGAAATTATGACACTATCAAATCCTAGAATGCGAACGCAACCTATTAAATATGGAAGTGAGCAGATGCCATCCTCCCCTCATTGACCAGGGTGGCGCTGACAATAATCCTAAGAGGTTTGGCTGGGTGTATGTGTATGCTCTATACCTTTTTTATCTCTGCAGGTATATTTTGCGTTATTTGCTTTGGAATCTACTTCGAAGTGCTTTTTATCTTTTGACAACACGTCAGTCAGATGCTCTCCAAGGACCTAAAGTGGTAGAGTAGAGACAGATAGACAGCAGCAGGTAAAAGGGACGCGATGTTGGGACATTTAGAAAAGAGGCGAGAGATATTGAAAGTAAAGGAAGAGTGAGTTTTGAAAGACTCCTAACTTCCAAGCTGACTGTCATAGTTATGCTTGCCAGAGGGGAGAGCACCTTTAAGCATACTGGATGAGTGACGATGTGGAGGGACTACAAACGCACAGTAATACATTATAAGCAGCACTTTACACTCTGCCTGCCAACCTACCGGAGGGTGATGGGGGATTCAGAGCTGCAGGATGGGTCAGTAGCGGTCTGGCACTGAAAAGGGAAATCTTTTTTTCATAATGACAGTTACATCTGAAAAAACAAATACAAAAAGCAAAACCAGGACAACTAAATTAGACTCACAGCTAATTGGCATTGTATTATTACAGATTGAGAACATGATACATGGACCTGTCGGTGGTTTTCAGATCCTACATTGTGATGTTGCCCCCTATCCTCCAGATAGGGGGCAAAAGAGTTTTTTTACTGTTGATAACATTGTACTTTACCATCAAATATTAAAAAATGTAAATGCACAAATGTTGAATCCGATCATTTCTATAACTGGCAAGACCCAAGAACTCACTGTATTACAGCAAAAATCAGCATTTTAACAATATTACTTGTACCTGTTTCTCACCTGTATTAAATAATATTGGCCTATAGAATGTCGTCGTGTCATCTAAAACCCTGCAATAAAGACAGATACAAAAATGGCAAGATATTAGTTCAAACAGCTTTCACCTTTGTAGGGACTGGATGACACAGGTAAAAACATTTTTGAAACCTTAACTTTAATGAAATGGCTAGCCAATCAGGTGTAACATATGGCCATCAAGTAAGAACTGTATTTGTATTATAGTTATGATTTCCCATCTGACAAAATTACATCTATAACTGTGTTTAACATTACTGTAAGACTGATTGTGCAGAAATAAAAAGGAGGAACACAGCTCTTATGCTTCATTGAGCCTGAACTAAAAGTCACATAACAAGAACAGCCCACCCAGTGAATGATGCAGTATCCTTGGTTACAGGAAAAAAAATAAATCTATCATATCAAATTTGCAGTCTTTGCGGGCTGATCTTTTGGCCAGGAGTGCGGATGCGAGTGCTGCCCACTGTGTCAATACAATGCCCTGCAGTTTGTTTTGTCTCACCACCCACAAGTCAAACATTCAGATGTTTTTGTGCCTTTATTGACATTATGCCAAAACCAACTCTGTGTCCTTAAGTCTGAAAATCCTGCTTGTTCCCTCCGACAGCTTCACTCTAACATAATAGACATGTTTTCTACAGATTCCCACCTGTACTATTTTGTTATACTTACAGCAATGTAACGGCACATTGGCAATAAAACAATAATAGTTCTTTTTGCATAGTTCTTCTGTTCATTTGAATCCTTAAGATACAGGACAGCTCCTTTGTAGTCACTTCATCTTGCAGAAATGGTAATTATGCCCCAGTGGAAGCTAGCTTTACCAAAATGCATTAGAGCCCCAATTCACATTTTTTTTTTAGATAATCAAGCCGTGACTGTCATGTTCAAATTTTAATTTTCACTAAGTGTTTGAGAAAGGCAAACTTCAAACTGTCTTTATTTAAATGCTCAAGTGAGACACCCTCCTTTTCTCTTTACAAGTGCCTCAGGTTCTAGGCTATTGTAGCAGCTAAATAGCCTATAGGAGACGGTGAGGAACAAAACGACTTTATAATACTCCATGTTTTTTGAGCCCTTTTCTTCAGCCTGGTACATATGGGGAGTAAAGAAGAGAAAGAATAATAGAAGGATACTCACGTGGAGCTAATTGTTTGTGGCCTGTACTGTTTTGTTTAGGAGAGAAAACATGACTCAACATTGAAACAAATTTAGCATAGAAAAATTAACAACTTTGGAAAAATATCAACAAATGAAAGAAACACTAACTCCAAGACACCTTGGATGTTCTTTAATTTGGTTTACCTCACTGACTGGTGATTGAATGAGGGGGCGCGGCCAGGGAATACCAAAGCCATTATCAAAGTCAACTAAATGTTCCTAAGGTCACTTTCACATTGCTGCTAGTTAGGTCGAGGTAAAAAGCGCTTGGATAACGTATTTTTTTTTTTAATGAATAGGCGCTGCAGGGCTGCAGTGGGACACGTTCGCCTTTGGATCAACTTCATATCAGCCAGTCTCCTCCTGCCTGTGTCTGTGTCGTTCAAATAGCTTTTTCCACTCCGACACTTGCGCGTACAGCCTCACGGTGTATTTGGCCACAGTTGAAAGAAAAGACCACCGCCTAAGCGCGTTGTCATTGAAATAAGTTCGTCGCTGAGCTTCAGGCCTCTCCCGTGGCTCCTGGTGCCGTGTTTGAGGTGAATGATGCGCGGTGTAGCCTATGTCAACAAGGCCCACACAAAAGTACAGCAAACAGCTCAATCTGGTGCGCACTAACATGTGTGAAAACGACCTTAAACACCACGTTTTAGGAATTAGAAATGCTGTATTGTAGGGCGACAGTAGCTCAGTTGGTAGAGTAGAGTATTTGTCCACTGCGAAGGTTTGAGTCCCGCTCTCGACAGAAACATCACTGTTAGTGCAGATCCACTGACCCACAGGTTTTCTGTGCGATTCCAGCTTCCACAGATGAATGGTGCCATTGGGCAAGACACGTGATCCACCTGGCCCCCAGTGAATGTGTGTGTGTGTGTGTGTGTGTGTGTGTGTGTGTGTGTGTGTGTGTGTGTGAGAATGTGTGAATTTCCTGGAGGTAAAGCACTTTGAGGTGGAAAAGTGCTATATAAAAATGTGACCATTTACCATTATAGGTATGAAGTTTAAAGTTACAAATGAATGATCATAATATTATTTACTATCCGAGTAGAACCTAGGCTATCCAGCTGTTCCATATGGTTTCCAGCCACACAGTCATCACTGCTCCCATGTCATCCACTCTATTCAATCAAAAACAAACCACAGCAAGTAGGGGATTTATCTATCTAATATATTCATAAATTTACTGTACAAAACTCACATTGTGGTTTATATGATTTTTGAGGCTATGCACTGGAAACAATGCTTGGAGCTAGGGAAAAGGGATTTGATGGTCTGAAATCCAGGTCAGACGCAGTCAGATTAACCCTTGATCTGGACTGTAAATTCCTGCATCAAACGCACTATGGGAGGACAATGATTAAAAACAAAAGACAGAAATTTATTCATTTAAAAAGGCAATTGTATTATATTTGTGTGTACAAACATTACAGAAACAGACATGAACATAAAATAAAAATAATTCACAAAGGTGAAAACACAGATACTTCTAGTTTCATTGAAAGTGAGTTGGGCTGTGGCAGACGTTTCCATAATCTTTCTGCTAAGCGTATCAAGAATGTGAAATTAAAGGGGATTTAAACTGTACGGGTATAATAGGGATAGGGGATTGATAAAATTACTTTCAAAGACAAAGATTGAGAAATTTGGAAATCTTAGAAGCGCACAAAAGATTAATCTGAGATGCTGGAGTAGTTGTTATAAAATGTTACAAATAAAAGGATAAATCAGTGGAAAAGGATTGTGACTGCTACCGCCCCACCTGCTTCGTCATTACCTCCATTATCAGGGCCATAATTTTCAAGTGCGTGGTGTTTTTCTGAAGTGTCGCGCCGGCTTTAAAAGGGGGGCTACATTTTGACTAACATCAGTTGCTAAGTGCCACTGCAGCGTAGATGAAGTTAAAGTTTCAACAGTCCTATCTGGAAAAAGCACGGCGCTTATTACACGGCTCAATTTCCAATTCTCTCACAGGTACACACACAAACACACACACATGCAGAATACAAAATGAGACCATGGAGCCTAACAATCTCCCAGACAGGCTCAGTGATGCAAAAACAAGCCAACAAAAAGGAAAGACAGCTATTATGTGGGGCGAGGGCTCATAGTAACTTTTCAGATATGCCTGTATTTTGACAACATCTTCACACATGGAGGGGACAGTTATATTCATCACATTAGATCAGGCTGTTGTGTGGTGCAAACAAAGAGGCATATTAGCTCAACTGGTTTTCTAATTTAGCTCAATTTGGAGTTTGTTTTAATTATGGCTGCTGAGAAAAATTGCGTGCAATTGTGATTTTTCTAATGAGGAATGCGATGAGATCTGCAATTTATGTTTTAAAAATAGGATTGTTTAAAGTTCACATTTTAAACATGTCCATGAGTACTGACAAAAAGACTGAAATAGGCCTATGAACTAACCAAAAAACAATACAAAAGAATCATGTGCATTTCAGAACATGTTTGTCTTAGTAGTTTTATATACAGAATAAGACAGGATATTTTGTTGTTTATGGAGGAAATTACAGTACTTAAAAAAACAAAAAAAAAAGCAGAGAGTGCGATTTGCTAATTACGTCTATTCAAATTGCAATTTTGATTGCCATTAGTCTTGCAGCCCTAGTTTTAATCATGTTTTATCTGCGTCACAGCATTGTTTAACGTTTGGCTGGCGTAACCATAATGCATGTTCCTGCATCAAAAGTGAATTCAAGAAGTTGTATCGTTAACGACCCAACAAATCGGATATTTCAGAGGTGGCAATCACTTGAAATGACTGCACCTATTAAGCCATAGCTTCAATTAGAGTGCAGATATATAGTTACCAGGTATATATAACTAGCAGGTAAGGTATCCAGCATCTAATCTGTAGCATTGGCCAGTCTGACATGTACAGAGCAGTGTTCAACCTTTCATTTATGGCTGCTAGTGGGGAGTCTTTTGAGTCCACCTCTGTTGGAATCCAAGCTGTGTGTTAGTGAAAACCAGTGAAAGTGCCACTAGACTCAAACACTGCTGACATTATCTGTATAGACCAACACAGAAATCTATTATAAGTAGCGCTTCTTGTGTTGTGATGTTAGCTCGTCTCCTGCTGAGTTTATGACATTTACAGAAGGCAAGTTTAAGATTTTCTGTGTAAAAAGCGCAAGACTGCACAGCTAGAAATATAAGTAATGAAAACAACACAGTCCGGTTTCTTCATGTTTACATTCCTTGTATGACCCAAATACTTCATATTTGTTGTGGAGGCTATAAAAGTCAAGTACAGTGTTTTCTTTATACTGTACAAACAAGGCCTCTTTGGTAAAGCTCAGTGCATATAGTGAAATGTGTAAGAACAGACTAAGCAGGATTATGTCTCTGCTGTGGTCACATGGTTGCAGAATAATACAATACAGCGCTGGTGAAGAGTTGAGTGCAATACTTACAAAAAAAATAAAATAAAATACTTAAAAAAACGTCCTTCTTTCTTGGTTGTTTGAGAAAGATGGCAATTTCCCCCACTCCCAGTGCCTCCTAACTCATTTTGGTCCATTACAGGCACCTTGCAGAGAAACTACTGAGGGCCTGTGCCTGGCTTCATGTCGTTTTGATTAAGTAAGAGAGCAAGCCTAGTGCCCTTCAAATAAAAGATAAAAAGTGTTTTTCAAGGCACAGTTGTCAAGGCTCCTACCTCTGGATATACTGATAAGAGCATGGAGTTATACATTCATTAAAAAACATCAACTGCATTTGGTTTCCAAATTAGATTAGAGATAAAACTTTGGGTTTACTAGCAAAGAAAATATCAATGTTAAAATAATGCATAAAGACACGCATAAAGAAAACAAAAAAAATAGTCCGTGATTGTGAACAAGGAGGTAAAAAGTGCCTGGGGACAGGGTCAGTGGAGGTCAAAGGTTACCCTCGTCCAGCATCTTGTTGACGCCATTGCAGATTCTTTGTAGGTGTGCGCGGTAAACTTCGGAGGGCCCGTAGAGCGCTGCAAGGAAGTCACAGTCAGAGAAGTGATTGAAGACGTGGTTGATGCGAGCATGGCTCTTGGCCGTCAGGTGCCTCTTGATGGCCTGGTGTAGCAGGTCACGGCAGTCGTTTAAAATGGCGCTCATCACACGACGATCAAAGGTGAACTCGATCTGGTGGAAGCTGACTGCAGTCATGGCAAGAGTGTGCACCTTTTTCCTAAAGTATAAAAAGGAAGACATCGTTAATAACAGGTGATGGGCAGATCGAAACCAAATATTGATACATCGATACTGAGCATCAATATCAATACTTACTTAAAACTAATTTTATCTACACACACACACATACACACATATATATATATAAATAAAAAAACACACACATATACATATATATATACATATATATACACATATACATATATATATATATATATATACATATATACATATATATATATATACATATATACATATATATATATATATATATATATATAATATATATATACATATACATATATATATATATATATACATATATATACATATATATATATATATATATATATATATATATATATATATACATATATATATACATATATATATATATATATATATATATATATATATATATACACATACACACACACACACACACATATACATACATATATACACATATACACATATAATGCATATACACATACATACACATATATATATGCATATACACATACACACACACATATATATATAAGATAATATTGATCGATATATCAATAATTTCCGTATTATTACTTGGTATCGGATCACATAAATAATCACTGGTACTGCCCATTACTAGTATTAGTTATAATAAACAGGAACTAATAAAAAAAAATATACAATTTACAATGATTTAATTTAATAATAAAACTATAATGCTATAGTTCATATGTACAGTAAGTAAAAATACGATGGATAAGCGCAGTACATGGGCAACAATAAAAGCCATGAATGCAAAGGAGAGTATACATGAACAAAACACACATTGCCTGGACCAATGGGTAAAAATAGAAAATGCCACGAAATGCCTTTTTCTTTTGGCTTCAATTTAACATCCTCATATAGTTTTATAGTATTGTCCTATCACAGCAAAACATCCCCTTACTAATATAATCACCCTTTTCCCTGTTGTGCACTCGAATCACTTTTACTTACCTCCTAAAAGAGCTTTACAATTTAATGGAAAACACATAAACTGCAAAAATCAATTCTCTTAATTTGCTTCCATCAGCATAGACAAAACCGGTTATACTGAATTTAATCTGGCAACTGAAGCTCTCTCAGTTGTATGTGTAGTTAATGTAAAAGTGTACGTAACTTTTCTGGAACGGCATCTACCACTTGCTTGTCTCCAGGGAGATATTCCACAGTATGGCATTAAACGCATCTCTGTCAGTCTATCTCTATCAGTTTTTTACATTAGTGGTTTTATTGCGCAAAAGTATCTAAAAACATGCATTCATACAGTGAGTGGGCTTGCCTCTCCACAGATTTGACCTCTAGCAGTGTCATCTGATTTGTATCCACATCTACATCTGCTTGTGGATGTGAATACATTTAATGGCTGTGGAACATTCTGGCCAAGTAAAAAAGCATCTTCATGGAGACAAGCAAGTGGCAGATCCTCCACCAGAAAAGTTATATATTATGTACCTTTAAGAAGAACTAAAACTTAAGAAATTGTGGTTTGTTCATTATATCCTCCATAAATGTTTATGAATACCTGAAGTTCTCCACCACAATCAGCTCTTCATTGTTGAACTGGTTGTTTCTGTAGAGCACCCCCAGCTTCACTACCATCTTGATCAGGTTTTTAATGATTTTCTGAGACTCTTTGCGGTTGCGTGTGTACTCTTTGGTGACCCGGTACAGCTCGTCCAGGACCTCGCTGCTGGTGTCATCAATGAACAAACTGGCCACGCTCTTGGTGGCCATCTTGCTCATGAGCTTCTTCTGAGCCTGCAGCGCTAGACTCTTGGTGCTGAAGGAGTCCATGGTCAAGGGCACACTGTGGGAGAGAGACAGAGTGAGAAAAAGAGCAAGTATATTTTTAGGGAAAAAAGTACATGCACTGCAGTGGCCCTGATATAATCCATGGGGGTGAGAGTTCAGGAATAACATCTTCTTCAACATGAGCTAAACGACAAGGCCTCAAACTGTCCCCTTTATCACATAATGATCCGTGGCAGCTGTCAAATTAGTCCCAGCACCCCCTGGCTCTGAGCCTATGAAGTAGTTTGAGGAATGTGTCATTAGAAGCGTAGGAGTTCAGTCAGTTACAGACCACTCACAGGAGGAGACAATGCTACCTGGACCGGGGCAGAATCCAATTCAAGAACAAGCAGTTAGTGAGACCAGAAATCACAGACTCAATGGCAGCAAATGTTTGATTTATCTTACCACTGTATCACAATGTGTGTGCATATGTGTGTATGCATCATTTGTGCGTGTGTGTGTGCGTTTGTGTGCGACTGAGACGACACACCGGAGCTGTGCTCATAAAGTGTTAGGGGTCACAGGAGTCAGCTCTTCGTACTCTCTCCTCCATCTCAAATATCGAATGGGCCACTACATCCCGGCAGCCGCATCTCAATGAGTTTCACGGGTGACTACCTCAGGTTTGTATAATATTATTTTTGAAAAATAGAATTAATCTTTTTCAGAGCACTTTGGGTCTAACCTTCACACTTCTCCAAGGATAAGCTGGAAGGACAGCTCAGTAAACAGACATGAACTGCTGCTCCAAGTGCTGGTCTCGAAGCAAGAGGGGAATGAAAAAGATGGAGTGGGATTACCATTGTGGCATGGAGTGATGTGATGGACATGTAAAACATCTGAAGCCTACTTTATAATGCAAAACCTCATAAGGGCAATCTTTAATCCCCTTATTTCATACTCCTATATCAATGTCATAACAAACATATTTATATTTGGGTTAAATGTCACATTCACATCACAACAGAATTATTTATGAGACAGTATACTTCTCGTTTGAAGTAGATTTAAAGTGAGTTTGATTGGAAAATTACCAGGAGAAATTACCACACAGTCATAAGAGTCTAGAAGTGTGAGAGGTGCCATTAGTGTGGCAGACAGAGTGAGTGATGACATCCCTCCGGTGACTTGTGATTTTATCGTTGTTGGTTGACGGCAGTAGTCTGCTGCTACACTGGGTGACTTTCATTTCTCTCTCACTGCCTATCTCTGCAATGCCTCTCTAAGAATATCAATAAGACTCCTTAGAGAGCGTCAGCAGGAAGTATCCCAGGGAAGAACACTCAAGAGGAGAGACAGAGCAAAACCCGACACAAAAGGTGTGTTAGATATCGCCCCGAAACACAGAGGAAGTCTGGGTGTTCAGTCATTCATATGAATCCCACATTTTGGCAGGAGGTGTTTAATCTGGCCTCTGACTGTGCTGCTGATAAAGGATCCCCATCGACTTTGACAAGAACATAAGAACTCCAAACTCACCGAGCTGCTCGTTAGAAAAAGTGCCATGATGCAATGTGCATGAAATAGACAGGATTGAGAAAAGACACTGATGATTAGAAAATATAAATTGTGATTTCTCCAAAACTAAAAATAACCTAAAAGATCTGCCATTTCATAAACACCAGGAGAAATGAAAACTTTACTTTATTAGTTTGCCACATGGGTGATTTAGATACAAAGTGAGTGGATAATAGATGTTATACAAGAAAGAGGCAATCTCCTTATTTTTATAAAGTGAAGGGCGTTCCAGCGCTCATTACATTCAGCTCATGTCTGGAATCACAGTTATCATAGCCGTCAATGCTGTTTGCCTACTGATGAAACAGAGTGCCATGAATACAAGCCCCTTCAGTGTTGTGCCATGGACTTTCATTTGGAGATGAAACGTTAGCTGTGGTGCTCTTATCTTATGGATAGAGGGAAATCCTCCTCACATTGAGGCTTGTATCCCAAGGGTGAAAGACCAAAGTGTGCTTGAATATATGGGGCTCCTGGGACAAGAACAGAAATGATTAAAGCTTTTAAATGAAGCTGTGTACGTTATCGCTGCATAGAAAGCGTGGTAGTAACAAATATAAACGTGAAAGTAACGCTGTGGCTTGGGACAGTGGGGAAATTCTGAATCAGCGTCTCAATTGTAGTTCAGATCCAGACTCTAGACAGAACATAACACAACAACACCACAACCACAACGTGTTTGGAAAAGCCATCAGAGTCATCATCATGTGCAAAGTGTAAGTGCAAACAAAAATACATGGAGCATCCAGGCAAATGAAAACGTCCCGGCACTGCAGACTGCAGCAACAGCGACCTCTTTGGCATAACTCAACATTATTACTACAAACAAGTGCATCAGATGATGGCCTGTTAACAACCACCCTGGATAGGTTAACATGCTGACATGAAGGTAATAAGCCTGCCTAGCCAACATGAGTCATGGAAATGAAACTCGAGCTTCCTCTGTGCTGCTGGGTGGACCTCCCGTGACAGAGAAATATACTCAGGGACCGTCAGTCTGCAGGTGGAGACAGTCCTGTCAACTCTGTGACAGGTGGAGCGCAAAGCAACGAGGCGGCCATGATTGAGAGGTAAACTTGGTGACTTTCCTTTGTCCTTGGAGGGAAAGACCTACTTTGTTACATGGTTTATCTTCTCTTTTGTACAAGTAAAGCTATATAAAACATGACACGTAAATACAGAGGGAGAAAGGATGTGACCACTGGCAACTAAGGATGCTGAAAATTTTGGTAGATCGGATATTGACTTCCATGACATTGATTCAGCCAATATTCCATTTTGGCCTATAAATTGTTGTGATAAGATGATTTACTGGCCAACGTTGGCCCAAAATGTCTCATGATATTAAACTTGTATTGTTTTTCAACTTTAATTGATAAATAACAGCTACAAAACACATTTGGATCATTTTTACCATACATTTGTGGAAATGCATTATATTTTCAGTCTCTGCCCTAGAATCGGTTGATATTGGTTATCGGTAGATACTTAAAGCTAGAGTATTGCCATCTATTGGAACAGAAAAAAGCTGGGTCTGTGCATCCCTATTGGCAACATGTTAAAGCCTCTTCCTGTAACATGCTCCTTGGAGAGTATGATTAATACCAGAGGATCTTACCCTGTGAAACTGAATGGAACATCCACAATCAATGACTCATCAACCACATTATCTGTGCTTATATGGGCCTGGGCAGGATTAGGGATCACAGTGGGAGTTCACTTGAGTTTTTACAAGAAGCTGAAATGGATTCAAACGCAAACATGGATTAGCCCACTGTTCCCAAAGTTTGGGTCAGTGCCTGGAGGAGGGTGTGGATTCAGTTTGAGTCACAACAAAATATAGAGACAGGAAGTACTGTTTGCATGTTAACAAAGTCTAGGCCACATGAAGACTTGCAGACCTTTTAGTTTTGGTTTTCACAAAAGCTGCAGATTGAAGGTTCATAGTGTTCAAACATAACTATTATTATTATTTTTATTCATTTTACAGCATCACTAAATACATAACAAGAACAGCATAACAACTAATACCAACATTTCAAGTACTACATTTTTCCTTCATCTCTGCCTTATTCATTTCTGCTGCCTGAAAAATAATAGCTTGTATGTGGAAATGTTTTGTGTCATAAACATGTTTACAGTCAATGCCGTTGCAAAGAGAAGATGCAGCCTGATGTGAGTGTAGCATTGTTTTTTCAAAAGTGCACACAGAGCAGACTCCAGCAGCCTCTCTGCACTGGGACTGTATACTCACCTGTCAGTCAAACACTGCTTTAGCGTGACAGGTGAGAAAGGGACAGAAATTGGATATACCGCTAACATCCGCCTCCAATACCTCAGGAAGACCACTGCACTCACAGGCTCACTCCTATTGATGTTCACAATTATGTTTGCCCATCCTTGATATTGACTAACAATCTAAAATTTCTTTGCTTAAAAACAATTTTCTGACAACAAGCAACAACTTAACATTTGGCTCTCACAAAGTTGAAGTTGAATAGGGCTGTGCATTTAATAATTTTTATCGAGATCTAGATTCAGTCATTACTAATTATGCTTTGGTATTTTTTAATCGAGTGGTCCACAGCCAATCCTCTGTCAGTAAAAGCATAATATGTGGTTCATACTTTGAAAGGAAAAAGTTCTAAATTTTTTCTGCTAAATGACGGTGATTATGCCTCTATGCCAAAGTTAGCCAATGAGAAAAACTGAAAGGGTTTCACAAGGACCAAATTGTCAAGAAGAATATGTCAGAGCACTTTGGCTATTCCTTGGTCTGGTTTGAAAGGTTTTTTTTTCTTTCAAAATTGTGTTTTGGAGTTTCAGCTGTGTTATGCATCTCTTGTTTGCTGTAATGACAAAATGGAAACTGATACATGCAAGAATAACCACAAATGTGTTTCCTGCATCAAGACTTTAAAAACTTTTTTTTTCCTCTTACACACTTTATCTAAAAAGTGATTGGTTGGTTTATGGCAGCTGAAAATGCCGTGACTTTTTTGCTCTTTAGGGATCAATAGTCTCAGCTCATCACTATTGGGATCAGAGCACAGTGGTCCCAGAAGTGACAGGGAGCCATGAAAACTTTTCAATGGTGAAAAAATGCAACCAATTACTGTAAGAACGCTATAGGCGGTGAGGTTCTTTTGTCCAATACATAAATCACTACTGTATCCAATTTGTCTATTTTTGTAAGGTTCTAAGTGATGAGTTTTGACTCCACTGCCATTTCTGATTTTATAGGTAGGGGGATAAATAAAATATATATCATATTTTTACATAATAATAAGACTATATGTTTGCAACTCAGTACTATGGTAAAACATGCCTGTATAATTTGGGATTGAGGTTCAAGTATCACAATTAAAATTGACAATTAACGAGAAGAGCAGACATACAGGGTGTGCATAAAGTGTCGTTACAATTTTAAAATGTTATTACAAAGGCAACTGATACAATATATTAATCAGATTTGTTCACATAGCAACATTGTGTTTTTAATCACATTGCATTTTTATATTTCAGGCTTCTTATTAATAAAAAAATTTTTTTGAATGAACCCTTAAGAAATGGCTACTCCTTAAGAGCAGGCACACTGTGTATCATAGTTTATTGAGCCTAAATCGGATGCACAGACTGAAAGAAACTACAGAACAAAGTATGGAAGAGATCCACCATCACCTCCGTCAATTCAAAATGTATGGAGACAGGGGCAGTGTAACATAGAGAAAGAAGTGGATGATCAAGAACATCTGAGGGAGGACTAATGGTGCCCATCTAGAAGTATATTAAATGAGGTAAAAAAAACAAAAAACATAAACTTTGGAAACCACCGAGCACAACAGAACAAGTCTGATTAAGATCTTATCAACTGCCTTTGTAATTTTTTAGTTTTTAATGTAAAGAGACTCTATGGACACCCTGTATTACAAAATACCCATGTTTTTACAAAGGTATAAAGATTAACTCCAAAACAACACTTAGAAGTTATTAAGTTGTTTATATTTTGTGTCTCCCACCTCTAATCCTAATCCTGTATAATTGACCTGCAGAGCATCTTGGTGACCCAGAGGTGAATATTTGAGCCGTTGGAGTCCCAGCGTTGACCTTTGCCATATGTCCTGCCATGCGTCCCTCCTGCCCCACACACACACTGCTGCTGATCTGTGCTGTCAACAGTCCAACACACAAACCACAGCACAAACAGAATCAGTGAACAGCTGCTCACACGGATTTAGCTTTAATTATGATCTTTTAAAACCAAGAGAATGGAAATAAAATATTCTGTTTGTGTTTGCTGATCCCACCAAATGCCTCGAAGAAGATCATCAAATATCAAAGTCGGAGCTGATTATTCTTTTGATACTGGAATTTAAAACACCTCTTTGTAATTCACAGCAGACCAGCGTTTATAGTCCATATTATTAAACATTGATTAAACAGAATACAATAGAGCATTTGAATCATTGTTATGGTAAAGATAAGAAAATATAAAAGTTTGATGACACAACTGACCTGGATTTTGTGTGTGCAGCTTGTTCTGTAGTTGCTTAAACAACCCCAGGATGTCTGTATATTTGAGTGTTATTGTACTGTATTGTCAAAACTGTATACACGCACCGCAGCAGGTTCATCAAATTATATTGTTCCTGTTAATTATATTGTTCCTGTTGAATACAAAAGTAAGACAATCCCATGAAGACAATACTTTATTATTTGCGACCATTTATACTGTGTTTCAATTTGTTTAATTTCCACTAATTCTACAGTTTTATAGGTTAGACTTGATATTTGAGAATACATACATTTTATTTAGTAAATATATAAATTGAATAAATAAACTAAATGTTATGTTAGAGCCACACACCTGTTCTGACTTCCTCTTTTGACTTTACATTCCTCTCCTCACTCGCTCAGGGGCAAAGCACCTGCCCCTCAGATTGTTCTTGTCCAAAACTAGCAGCAAAATTTCTACTCTCTAACCAGTAATTGTGGCTAGGAAAGTAGAAAGATGAAAACATATATAAACATATACATTGTAAAAATAAAGATCTGAAAATATTTTACTGAGGTGTAATGTCCTACTCCATCCCACCCTCTATATCGAGCACAGGATATACTAATTGTTTCACATTAACATTAAACAGTCAAGAACCTGGTATATAAAAGTTTGTCTTACACAAAACTTCTACAGGCAAAGATTGTACAAGTACAAAAGTAAAACTTTTTTATTTGGAAGCCTCTACAAACTTTGCAAATGCTGGAACAACAAACAACAAACAAGACAGGAAGTCCAGAAGTGCCTGTGATCATAACTCAAACCATTCAAATGGGGCCTGCCAACACATACTGCAACACAAACACATGCAAACTTCCTTATGATACTCCACAGCTGTAGCCGTGATTATAATCTGCCTCCTCTTTCAGAAACAATGGACAATTTACAAGTTATATAAAGTATATCCGTGCTTTGTGTTGGAGAGGGTAAGTTACCAACCATGAAATAACTGCACCAATTAGAGTTATAAGAAAAACAGCTGAATTCCTCAACAAGTAGGCACTGCATTTTTATCTTTCATCAACTTTTGTCTCCCTCGACCCTCTATATTACTGAGGTAAACTTGGGTTGCGCAATTTTAGAAAATATGAAAAGTATAAGTATTGCAATTGTGAGTCTATAGATTTGCACTATATGTGTAAAAACAGAATTTTGTTCAGAGTGCACATTGTAAACAACAGGGTCTTCAGGAGCATTAACATTTGAAAGAAGAACAAAATAAGAACTGATAAACTGATACATGATAAACTACATGAATCCCCTGAATTTCAGAACATGTTTGCAGAGGTGTAAACTACAGGTACAACACAATTTTTCTATAAAAAGACTGAATATTTTGTTCTTTCCAGCTGACATTCTACCATCTAAATAATTGCAACCTTTGCGATTTTTTTTTTATATTGTTGAAGTAAATACACACGATAAATGATCATATTGAAACTAATTTATGACAATCACCTCACCCAAGAGCAGATTTAAACCACAAAAACGATTCTAAATCTACAATATTGTTGAAAAATTATGAGCTGTAATAAATATATAGCAGAATGAAACACTTTGGTCGTCAGAAATGAGTCATAAAAGTTATTAATTCAACCTTTTATGTCTTAAATCTTATCATATTGCCAAAAAATAACAAAAAATGTCCCAGTAGTGCAAAGAAAATGTGCACATGATAAATACTTAATCCCAAAAAAATATTGTTCCAGCTTTCATACAAGTCGATATAGTAATTATCGTGACAGGCCTACTAATAAACTTTTAGTCAGCTAATGTCCTTTTTCATGCATCTCATCTTGCAGTCACTGTAACTGTAAAAACAATGAGTTCATAGCCACCCATGCTACATAGCCGATGTGTCATTCCATCTTCCCACACAGTCGACGCTTGCCATCTGATGGGAAAAGAGGCAATCACTACGGTCTTCAAATTACTATACCCACACTCTTTCTTCATCTAAAACATCCTGAACAATTAATAATTAAAATTTTACATATAATAGATAAGAGATTAATTATTTAGACTTCCGAATTGGATAAAAATAGACCCGAGGCTTAAGAGAAGTCAGATTTTTATTGTACAACATAGGGACCATTACACTTTGGTGCAGTGGTCTACAGGCTCCCAGCTCACATTGTACAGTAACAAGAGCTGATGGCGTTAATTTGGGAGCATCAGTCAGCGTTGTGCATATGTAATCAGGCTGGGAATACAGTAGCTGCTGTGATGCCTCTAGGCCAACACAGCACTTACAGACAACATTTGTTCAAGAGCATTAAAATTCATAAGTGGGTAGTTGTTTGCTGGTTGCACTGATTTTACTCTGTACAGAAAATGTACAGAAAAACAAAAGAGCAGACCACTGCCTTCACTTTCAATGCTATAAGACTTTTAACGACATGTTATTCACAGTGTAATTAGTGCAGGGTACATACGTATAATCACAGGGCTGACTGGTGATTGAGTTATGACTAATGTGATAGCCTATAACATTTTAATTGAGACCGCAATCAGACTAGGAACTACAGGGCTCATTTTCATCACCTTAAGCCTGTATGATATGTTAACTGTGTTTTCAATGAGTAAGTGAATTGAAGGACTATCAAAAGCATTGTTAAAAGAGACTTGTAACTTTGATGTCTAATAAAACCAAGGCTGTAGGTCTTTTTTTTTTGGAGAATACCTAATTTTTATTTCCTTCAAAGCCATGATATTTACAGGTTCTGTGGTAATGCGTTTTACACATGCTCAGATTGTTTCAAATTTCCAGGGAAACCTGAGGGTACCTGTGCGCTCAGGTGAACTTTGTGGTCCACTAAAAGCAGGTCAAACACCTGCACATCTTGTCCATGAGTTACCATGGATTTGCTGTGACCAACATGAAACTGTCACCGGCACTGCAACATCAAGTATTATTTGGATAACTGTGCACAAACAATGTCTGGCATTGAGATGCTTTTGTGTCTCTGTGGAAGTGTTGCAAATGGATACCGTCACATAAGAACACCAGAGTCCTGAAGCATTATAATGTTATATTCAAACAATCACATTTAATTCAACTTCTCAAAAACACACACAAGTGAAACATCCTCCAACTAGTGTATGTCCAATGTAAAAAGCAAGGCATCATGATTCATTTGACATGTCTGTGGGCATAAGCATTATAATGTGAGCTGCTATACCAGCCAGACCCCGACTCTAAGCACAGTGCTCTATTCATCCACACTCTGGCCAGTTCTTAAAGAGGCTTTACAATGTAAACACAGCATGTGTTACAAACAGACTATCAGTGTTTGCCAAACATATGTCTGTCTCTCAGTTTAGCCAGGAACAACATCAGTAGTCTTTGAAAAGAAAACCACTGCGGGTTATATGGTTAGGTCTTCACTCTTGAGAAATCAAATCAATCAGAGTTGAATCCTCAAAAAAGATATAAGATGTAGCCATATTTATGAGTTAGTCTACAATATATTATATTCTATCACAATATAATCTAGTAGCCTAGGAGGTTACTAGTAGTCAATTAGAATAAAGAAAACAACTGCTATAATAATAAGTAAGTGTTTGTGACAGCTGACCACTGGGAGACTTTTCAGGTCATTTCACTCTGGCAGAAGAATTAAAGACGTGAACAGCCTGACTGATTAGGCTTAAACTATCCCTTCATTGAGTTTAAGTGATAGTATAGCCTCTATCATGACTTGAAATGACGCAGTAAATGTGATGGTTAGGCTGATGCATATTCTGCTGATTTGTGTCAAAGGGAAAGCAGTTTGAACATCACGTCCACACAGATACCGTTACTTCCGCTCAGTAGATAAAGAAAGACAAAAAAACACCATCACAGTGTTTGTGGGCTCATATAGTGTGTGCTTTAAGGCCTTTGTTAGTTGTGATAAAAGTAGCCTCATTAAGGGCTGAGCTCAGTGCTGTGGTTTGGTGGTGGTCCCTCTGCATTAAAAGTTGCTCAGGCGTGTAAACAGCGGGTGGTGTGGCTACTTACCCTTTTCTGACTTCAGGAGACAAGACACTGGAGTGGTCAAGCAACGAGAGGACAACTTAATCAGAGTATAATCTCAGCTCTTCATCCTGGCTCCACAGAGGACTCACACCATACACTGTGTCCCGCTCCGTTTCCGCCTAAAACGCCCTCGTCTCGAACCTTGTTTTGTGTAACCGTGTATCAAGCGCAGATGCGTGAATTATTCAAAACGTGTTTTCTTCTTTCTGCTGCAGCTAGATCGGTTACAAGAGTTTGGTGTAACCCGATTCCTTCTCCGCCTCCTCGAAAAAAAAGTTTCAAACTTGTGAGGATCTGAAATCAACAGATTGATGTTGGCTGGAGCCAATGAAGGGTCTTTACAGCAGAGTACCCTGCCCCCTACAGGGCTTCCACTAGGCCTAATTATCCCAAGTACCCAAGGGTGTTTCTCAGGGGAAATGTTTAAGGATCAATGGCACTGTGTGGCGGAGAACATGATTTTACTTTTGGATGTAAACTCATTTTGGATTATTTAGCCACTCCACATTTTTCATTGCAATTGTGTCCATTTTCAGTCTAACCTCTGGAGCATCCCTACATACCTACCCCAGACATACCGAGATGTAGGGCAACACAGAAGATAGAGATGAAGGGGTGGGGTTGAGCGGATGTTTTCAGGATACGGGAAGCTCTGGCAATAATGAGAGTACAGGAGCACCACAGGCTCGGACGGGGTTGTTTTAATTATCAGAAAGTCAATTGTAAGGAATTCATTTCATAATGTTACAGTTATTTTTCTTCATTGACATAAATTCCTCGATAATCTCAAGTAGTCCTGGGCCAGATTTTAATTGACCTGGAGCGTCCTCTTGCGGCTCTTTAGGAGACCTACTTAAGATTGTGGACAAAGAAGATAAAGACAGGAAATAAAATATATCTTTATTCCTTTTTTTATATTTAGGTTCCCAATTTATTTATCTAATGTGATAAAAATGCATGTTTTCTAGTAGACCTGGCCTCATCATGCTCTCATCTATCACAAGCAAAGTAGGTCCTTTAATGTGATTAGCATAAATTATTATTATTATTATTATTATTATTTTTAATTATTATTATTATTATCATTACAATAATTATTTATTTACGACATAGAGATACATGCGTTTTAACAAGCCTGTGAACTACAACTCCCAGACTCCTTAGGTAAATAAGACCGGAAGATGACGTGAAGGGCCGACGTGTCAGGAAATCTTCATTCAACATGGCGGCGCAGCAGGCTGATGTTGATGAGCTCTTTGATGTGAAAAATGCCTATTATATCGGCAGTTATCAGCAGTGCATCAATGAGGCCCAAAAAGTTAAGGTAAATAAGACAGGAGCGAACAGTAGCGTGATAGTTGTACCAGGCAATTGCTGCAGAAGACCGTGTAGCAACTTAGCTAGCCTGTGAATGGTGTCGCATCATATTTCGCCAAGACTTAGTTAATAATATTTGATTATAAAATTCTGTTTTTATGTTTGCTTTATAGCCTTCAACACCTGAGAAAGAGGTGGAAAGAGATATGTTTTTGTACAGAGCCTACATTGCTCAGGTAACAGGAAAGACATAAGCCTGTTGGGCACAACAAATGAGGAATATGATTTACTTATAGTTAAATGTTTGATTGTAGAGAAAGTATGCAGTAGTCCTGGATGACATTAAGGCCAACTCTCCCCCAGAACTCCAAGCTGTTCGAATGTTTGCTGAGTATTTGTCCTGTGGAAATAAAAGGTAAGCGTTCACCTACCCGTCTAAAACCTGTCATATGCTACAAAAATCAGTAGTTCCTTATTTTAATATAATTGTTTGATTGCCACTGCTGTCCAGAGATGTAATTGTTGCTGATTTGGATAAAATGATGGCAAAGAGCGTGGATGCTGCCAACACAACCTTCCTCCTTATGGCTGCCTCTATTTACTACCATGAGATGAATACAGATGCTGCTCTAAGGACTTTACATCAGGGAGAGAGTCTGGAATGGTAAAATATTATTATCACTATAAAGGTGCATTCACATTTGTACTTGTTTGGCCTCTGGTTAGTCTGCTTTGGTTCTGTTCGAGTCCTTGTTTAACCCTGGTCTAGTCCTGGTTTAGTCCCAGTTTTGTACCAATTTTAATTTTTTGTTTGTGCAAGTGTGAATGCACCTACAAACCTTAGATTGTCATCTAGCATTTAAAACTGACAGAATACATTTTCTCTTTCAGCATGGCCATGAGCATTCAGGTTCTGCTCAGTCTGGATCGTGTTGATCTAGCAAGGTATGACTCTAGTACTGTATTAGCGACCGTAATATTTTGTCAAGTGTGTTTTCCTCTTCTAACAGTCGTTGGGTGGGCCATTCTCATTTATTATAGGTGTTTTGTGTTTTTGTTTTCACAGGAAAGAGTTGAAGAAGATGCAAGAACAGGATGAAGATGCTACTTTAACTCAATTAGCTACAGCATGGGTTAACATTGCTGTGGTATGTGCACACACTACAAAGATGTGTAGCCTCTTTTTATTTCTCATTACTATGTTTATAACAGTAAAGCCAAGTAATGGCATATCGGCTTAACCTTACTCTAATGGCACATTTTGGCAGTGTGTTTTGATGAACATTTTTGTTTTGTTTTAGGGCGGAGAGAAGCTGCAGGATGCTTACTACATTTTCCAGGAAATGTCTGACAAATATTCCTCTACGCTGCTCCTTCTGAATGGGCAGGCCGCTTGTTATATGGCCCAAAACAAATGGGAGGAGGCTGAGGGAGTCCTACAAGAGGCTCTTGACAAGGTGAGTAGGGCTGACAACAAGCTAATGATGAGGTGACATTAAGAGCTCATTAATTAAAGTAAATATGCCTTATTAATGTTAACACTTTTAAACTGGATATTTTCCTAAATAAATAATTTATATTTTGAGAAGGCTAGCAACTTGCTGGTTAGCTGTATTGCATGCTACTAAACACCAGACTTGTTAATTATATTTGATGACATCAGAATCTCGCCTTTCTGAGAGAGCTGCCAAGGCAAGGTAAAGGCAAAGGAAATGTATTCGTATTGCACATTTTGTTCACAAAGTAAGTCAATGTCTTCACAAACTCTAACAAGTTTTAACCTTAACATTACAATTCAAAAACCTGATTTCACTGTTTTAGGTGTTGAAAAACAAGATGCTCACATTGCAACAGTAGATGGCAGCATTTATTGCTTTGTTAACAGATGGTGCTGTTTATTGTAGGCTTCTGGAAACAAAAAGTAAATAAGTAAAAATGCTTTTGTTTAAATGCTACTTAGCCATTTATTCTACAGCTTAACCAATTTGAGTACACCCAGAAAACATGCTTGTGTTGGGAGCAGTGACCATTCATTTGTCTGAACCACCATTGCTTGCTGTTATAACATTACAAAGTTTTCCTTATCCATGCATAAATTGAGTTATTTATTTTTTCACCAACAATCTTATTATATACATATAATTTGATTATTTGAATATGCAAATACGTATTGCAATGCATTTGTTATATATAATATTTATCATCATTTATTCTATGCAATAATCGTAGTGGCTAACATGCTTTTGTGTTTTGGTTATTTCAGGATAGCAGCCATCCTGAAACATTGATCAACCTTATAGTGCTGACGCAACACCTGGGCAAAGCACCTGAGGTGAGACTTTGAACCCAAAGCTGTTAACAAACACAGCTCGCATAGGTTGTCCATATAAACCAATGTAACATCAAGTATCGAAGACTTGCATTGGCCAACTACAAATGCTCTATCTAATCAAGTTTCTGATTGCTTGAGTCCTCTCACGGGTCACCTAAGCATATCTCTTGATTTATTGCTGTGGTTGGGGTTTTCATCTTGGAAGTCAGGAGTTCATAAGATAAAGGCTCTGTGATTGAGCTTACGTTAGATGGACTTGATAGTGTTGCACCAGAATATGACAGTTGACTTGAAGCCATCATTACACAGTTGTGATTATTGTTGAATATCTTGGAGTATGCCTTTTATGGTTAATGCTACCTTTTTAGAAATGTAACTTATTGGATATCAGTATAAATTTGATACTGCCTGTGTATATTATTTTATTCATCTCACCTTATATTTTTGGTTTGTTCTTTGCTTGCAGGTAACCAACCGGTATCTATCACAACTCAAAGATGCACACAGAAGCCACCCATTCCTAAAGGACTATCTGGCTAAGGTAATCCCAATTTACTACCTCAACCATCGTAAATACAGCGTTTGAGGCTGGCTTAAGGGAGTTTTCAAGTAAAGAGAGGGGGGGCTCATATATACTTTCATTTGCAATAGATCTGGCAATGATGACGTTTTATTAGTTTGAAAGCAGCTGTAACCTTTAGCCTTGAATAACTCAATTACCTCGCTTGCTTGTTTTGATTTCTCTGTAGCAGGTGTCCTTGAAACAAATCCAAGAGAGATCATTCAACTTTGAATCTTTGGCCTTTGTAGTTTTGAAAGCTATGAGGATATATAAAACTAGAGCCCCACAAACCGAGGCCAAAATAATTGTTATGCTATTACATACTGGCCTGTAATATGGCAAAAGATTTATATAACTATTTTTTGAGCCATCACAATTTTATTTTTATTTGTTTTTTAAGAGGGAAATTAAGTAATCTGCTTATTCTGAAAGTGCAAACTTCTTTATAGTTGGTTTAATCCAGCTGTCACTGTTTACAGGCTAACCATTAGAAGTGGGTGGGAAAAAGTTAGCATTTTTTATCTCCATGCTCAACCCTACTATTACAATATGATCTAATACTTTTCCTGCTACTTAACTGTTTTTCTTTGTTTTTACCAGGAGAATGAATTTGACAGGCTAACTTTGCAGTACGCTCCGACTGCTACAGCGTGAAACGTTTGCTCCTGATAATACAATATGTTCAATTTTATTTTATTCATCTTTCTGATCCACTCATATTCACCTTTGTCTTTTGTACTTTGCAATGTGATGTGAATTGGGCTGTATTTTATTCCTACAAAACAATTGACAGAATCTAACATAAACTGTATTGTATAATAAAACCTCTTCTATAAACTGTAACACACCCTTTAAAGCCTACATGTAATGTTTGACGATTTGTAATTCCAGTTAGTGCATTCACTTGACAAATTAATTTATAACCAAAGTAAACTCATACCAGATTAAAAAAAACAAAAACGTTTAATGTAATTTTTCTTTCATTTTGTTACACCATGAGAATCAAAATATTATTCAGAATAGTAATTGTTGAAGTCATGCAATGGAACTCTTAGCATCCTACACATTAATAAGAATGAAAGCTGCACTACACACTGTTTTCCAGTGGAAGGTTTGCCACCTGCTCGTGAAAATGTTACTCCTTTGCTTGAAACGTTCCACAGTGTGAAATCCATGGATTTTGGAATGATAAGAAATTAAGTCTGTTGCCATAGCAATGAACAAATTCAAATACTACCTTTTGAAAGGGGAAAATAATGATCTATTAATCTTATATAGCGCTTTTTGAGATGCTCAAAGTTGCTTTACAATTCTGTGCATTATTCATTCACTCCACACTTGGTGGTGGAAAGATACTTGCCACAGCTGCCCTGGAGACTGACGGAAGTAAAGCTGCCAATCTGCTCCATTGGCCCTTCTGATCGCCACCAACATTCACACATACACCACATTCATACTAGATGTGGGTGAAGTGTCTTGTCCAAGGACACAACCATTTTTTCCAATGGCACGGCACTTGTAGCATCTGAGATCTGAGGAGATTCGGCTTTTGACAAGGAGGCTTGACCACAAACATGTAACAAGGAGAGGAAAAGTCCTTAACATATTGCATGTAACAAGAATATGTGCAAACCTCATAAAGGTCAAGTATTTATCTTTCCTTCTTTTCAATTACAGCCAAAATATTGCTAAAATGTTTTGTATGGTGGAGTCAGTTTGTCGCCATGGAGATTGCTACATTTTATGCAATTTTTGTGGTCATTCCAGGAAATGCAAGGATTTGCAGCACCTAAAAACTACCAGTCAAAAAGTTTGGACACACTTTTTAATGTATTTTTCTTCTTTATTTCCATGATTATTTACATTGTTGATCCTCACTGAGAGAATCAAAACTATGAATGACACATGGAATGTAGCAAGCAAAAGAAATACACTCTAAATAACTCAATTTTTTTTTTTTTACTTTGCTTTGACCCTGGTTTGCACTTTTGCCATTTCTTCACCCTGAAGCTGTGGAGTAAAAACTATTTGATGCTGAATTCATCAAGATCATCGGAAGAAGTTTCAAGGGTTTACAGCACTGTGGATACTTTGATCATTTGAATATAAAGGATTAAACAAATTTAGTGGAGTTATTTGCTCCATAATTCCATATATCTTGCTTCACATATTTGATGTATGTATATCAAATGTATAAAGTAGAAAACAAAAAGAAACAGAATGAGAAAGTGTTATCCGAACTTTTGACCTCTTTAGAGCAAAATGTGCCGTTTTCAGGGGCGGCATGTGCACCACTGTCTCTTTAAGTGAACCTTATTTTTTAATCCTCAGAGCAGCGTGTTCAAAAAGACAGATAGCGGTCTGTGTTACGTCACGCCCCCACGGCTTTTTCAATTTAGCATAAACGCACGCCGCGCGCTTGTCCCCTTTCTATTTCAATGCCGCTGAAGCTGAGAGTGAAGCTGAGAGCTCTTCTCCAAATCGCAGCCTCGTAGCCCCCCAACACCACGCACCGGTCCAGTCTAGAGCAGAAGCGGCGACAGAGAGGAGTGAGAGAGACACAGACCACCGCAGCCTCCTCTCACAAGGATAATAGCCTTTTGATTTCACATTTTCTCTTCGCCGGGCCAAGTTGCCGTTAAGTAGAGCTTCTAGTCCGACTTTGAGGGGATTTTGCAGCTGTGTAAACTGAAGAAACGGCTCGGCGGCGTTATATAAGGCGCAAACGTACAGAGGAGATGAGATCGACGGCATAGCGGCACAATAATCGCATGTGCTGGTAGGGCTTGGCGCTGAAATGCTACCAAACCTCAATGAACACGGGCCTTGTCTTTGTATATGTATATAGCTTCTTATCTATAATTAATTTATTAGAGAAACACGGTACACTGGAATTGCTGCCTATGCTAAAGGTGTTTTTATGTTCCATTTCTTTTATTAACTTAGCTAAGGCTAGCCAAAGCGCGCTGCCGCTGGTGTGTCCTGCGTAGCGGAATGATGAGCAGACAAAACCTCCAACTGACTGGCGTTAATGGCTCCGATTAACTACCCAAAGTCTATTCAAGAATTGCTTTAAAGCCTTATTATTTTAGCTAAAGTCTCCCGTGTTCAAATCTATCATCTTATATTCAAAAATGTTTTCAATGTGGGCCATGTCTTAATATGGAAAACAAAGAATTAGCTACTGAAGAGGGTAAGCTGGTTAGATAAGCTTGTTTTGCGTTTAAGGTGAGGTTGCAAGCTGGTTGGCGGATTAGTGACACGGCGTGGACTCTGCCGCTCCTTTGACTCGGTATCTTTTAATTTTTCCTTGGGTTTTTTTTCTCATCTCCAAGCACCACCATCATGGGGAGTCACCATGAGGGTGCTGAGCCGGTGCAAGTGGAGCCCATGCCTGGATACCTGGAGCTCATCATCAAGGCATCTTCATCCATGTTCAGCGCATGGAGGGACTGTAGTGCCTGCGGACTGGAGTTCTCCAAAAGGACTCTCCTGGATAACGCGTACATCACGTGGATTGAAATCTTCCTCTTCTTCTTCTGCGCCTTTTTGTGGACCCAGGTCCGGCGGGGACTGACAGAAAGTCTGTTCCAGGTAGGTAACCACAGCACCAACACACCCAAGCCTCCCTGTGCTCCATAAGGCGAATTAAACACCCTTAATGAATGGGATTATTGGCTCATTCCTCTAATTAGAATGTCAGTGCTGAAACATGGGCCGCTTCTATCATTAACAGGCTACAACATGGATAGCACTTGCTAAAAAATATTTGACAAGCCAGAGAACAGATTCTTGTCAGACTTGGCCAATCTCAGAAAATATTAACCTAACCTAAGCTACCGAGTTAGGCTCTACTCTCTCAAGGCCAGTATTCATTCATGTCATACCTATGCTTTACCCTGAATATACATTTTCTCTATGCTACTTTACACAGGCCATTGTGTATGTCCTTAATCTGCCCACTTTTACAGGGAATGTTTTGAGAATGACTGGGTGAAGCCAAGGATTTCTTGACACACTAACCATTCTAAGGAGGAGCAGTTGAACTTGTTACAGTACTGTCACTGAGTCAAGTGACAGTACTGTTTTAACATTATGTTTAAAGCTGTAATAAGTGTTATTACATAGTTATAGCACATTAAATAATCCTTCCCCTATTCACCACTAGGATAAGTCAATTAGGGCTTACTGTCTAAATACTTAAAGTCACTGATGTAATCAAAATGCCTGCCACTAACTGGCGAATGGTCACATTTACTTCCCATCAGGCTAGATGTCCAGTCTATGACGGTCTGACGCCTATATGGCCCATTAACTGAATCATTTGCACTGCTGTTACTGTGATCCCCACCCTGTTAATGCCCCAGGGAGGGGCCCATCTGCACTCACAGGCAGGCCTCAGATTTGATATTCTTCCATCTTGATTTTGGGTGGGGGTGAAGGAGGGGGTACTTGCACTTCCTTATGTGCTACAATGATGATGTTATAGGACTGGCCCCATGTCTAACTCCAGATGTGGCCTGAGAATGTGTGGAATGAGAGCTGTTTCCCTTTTTTAGTGTATGTGACTCTCATTCAATCTGTGGAAGGAAGACTTTAACCTCAAACAGATTTGAATTAATTTAAAGCTTTATATCTTTGTGGAGGGGCAAGGTTCATGGTTAGGTCAGAACAATGCCATAGTGAACAGCCCATGCAAATAATGTGGTAGATAATAAAAGCTATGGAGAGAATGACCACATTAGTCAATGTGTATGGAGCACCAAGGCCTAATTAAGTCCATTCTTTGAGTTAGACACATACACCACTCTGTAAACATGAGGTGATTAAATGCTCATAGGAAGCGATGCAATCCATATGAGTTATGATTCCCAGCACAATGCTGTCGTGTGACCACAGATAGTGAGCTAGATGAAACATTTTATTACAGTGAGAGTTTATAATACTGTTTAGATGTTGGTATCGTTTCAGTCTTAAAAATTGTTTTGACATTTCTCTGTCACGTTTCTGTAGTTTGATCCATTTGCCTCAAGAGCAGATAAAAATAATTAGCTTCCTGTTTGTTACTTACAGTCACGTTTGAAGAATGAAACTTGACCTAGTTTAAACCCAACTCCAGATTTCCAGCCTACGGAATTCATGTTTAAGTGAGAGTTAGTTTTTTACCCTCTTGTTGTCACTTTGTTGGCAGAGACAGTGACAGTGAGTGGACTTTACCCTGGTCGACTGAGAGCTGTGAAATGAGGTCAGCACCTGGAGCCAGAGCAGCCTGTTCTCTGTGTCACTGCTGTGACGTTCATGCTAAACCAAAATGTAGGGGACGATGCATCCACCCAGGGCCATCATTCACGTCCCGCTGCTTGTCAGGGAGAGCAGTGTGTGTTTTGTAATGTTCAATTATCTCTGGGTTCAATGAAAATGGTTGTCGATGGGCCACTTCACTTGCTTTTGTCCATTGACATTGGCATGTTGGTTCAAAACAAATACAACACAAAAGTGGATGTAAGGGCAGAATAAGTCCTTTTTTGGCAGTGTAAAGGCTTCTTGTTTATATGTTTGCATATTTTGATATGAGGACGTGAAACTATTAAGTGACACAGTCTCAGAGACTATAATGGGAGCAATGAGGAAGCAAATGGGTATACACTGTTGTATGTAGTTTGCAGAAGTGGTCAGTGCAATCAAGACTCCTCCTGATTCAGCAACTTTTAATAAATGTAAAATTCACCAACAAAATGTCCGAATGTTTCTTAATTCATCATGAACTGAAATCATGTATAAATGTATGTATAAAGTGTGTGCAGTAGTCTGCTGCTCACACAGAGACACACAGTGACAGAGCAGAGCAGGGTGGCTGCCAGCCCCTGCCTTGTTGCAGAGCTTATCTTTCTGCAACGCTGTAGCACCTCATACCCCACTGTTGTTCCAAATGCGAAAGCAACCTGAGGTTTGACAAGGTCCACAACCACAGATCCCAGATCTGGTTCCATTGCTCATCGTTGTGCATTAGAGCCCCAGATAGAAACTCAATATAGGATTTGTGGTCAGAGGAAGTGCCATCCGTTCAGCCAAAAGTGCCCACTCAGGTGAAAGCGGCTTGTAATTTTTACACTGATTGCATTGCAAATTATTGAGCTGTTGCTTGAATGTTTTTAGTAACATCCTCATGAGTCAGCCTTTTGTTTGTCATCACATGACCTTAACCTATGCCCCTGATGTGTGCTACTGTGTCATGCATTATATATAATGCACAAGACTTCAAAATGTGCATATCTGTAATAAGTACATTGTTGTTCTTGCCCTGTGTAGTATCTGTGAGGCTAAGCTAATGTGCAGTCCTCCTGATTTGTCTTTTCACTTAAGTCTGTTTGAAGTATGTAGCTCTGCTGCATGTTACATGGCCAATAGTAGCTGGCATGTCTCATGCTTTATAGTTTGTTTTATTTTGGCATCGTTTAACCTGAAGCCAGTAAGTGTTGTGGTATCTAAGGTCTCCAGTTATTGCAGCCCTTTGATACCTCCTCTACTCTGTGTACACTTATATGTGTGTATGTGTTTGTTCTTACACATTTGCTACTGTTACACTGTTACTTGAGTTTTTGATGCGACAGCAGAACACCAACTGCCATCTTTCTTTACTCCTTATTATAGTATCTTATTCATATTTTGGGACAGCATATCACTGGATTAGTGGACTGCCGGACCGTCCTCTGGTGTGAAGTGGTTATAGCCTCCTTTTCCACTTGTTTTTCCAAGTGCTGTTTCTTTGCCTTAGTTTTCTTCCTTGCATAGTACAACATGAGCAGATTGCCGCCATACACTTCTCACTGGACAGCTGTCAAGTTGTAACAAGGCTGCGTTTAAACTGAGGAGCACCACAGCACAATAGCAAAATAGAAGCAAATGTACATACTCACTTTCTCTTCAATCATCTGCTTGTCATTGACAGTGTCTGTTTTATTTAAATAACCCCATAGCCAAAGCATAGGATGTCCCTTGATCACGCTGCTGTTGTAATAAAGCTTTTAGCTCATTGCCATAGCAGCACTACCACGTCACATTTCCTCCCTCCACTGTCCCACACCACCATCATGTGTTGTTCTTTCCTGTAAACACCACACAGCTCATTTGTGTAACGTTTTGAGAGAGGGACCTGAGGACCTGACATCTGGCAACGATTATGAGGTGGTTCTACTAAAATGACTGTCTATAAAGGGATGTTTTACACTTTCCTCTACCCACCAGACAGCTTACAAAGTGTGACAACAGCCTACAAGGAAATTCAATTACTCAAGACCATATCCCACAGCTTCTTGCTTCTTTGGTGTAACTGTTTTGTAGTAATTTTTCTCTTTAATGCATGTCTGAATCAATAATGCCCACCTCATTTCACTTATACAGTTGTTATTTAATACAGTGGTGAAAGATAATGCATCTTTATATAGTAATTGAATTAGAACTTCTTCTGTGGCTAAGATTTCTGAACTGGTCAATACCTGGAAAATAGAAGCATTAGGACTTTGGGGAATTGGTGCATTTATTGACATAAACTGTTCCCCCTCAGCTTTATTTTTTTGGATTAAACAAAACATGATTCATTGGAGCTGTGGGAAAATCTCTCTGTATAGTTTTTACAATTATTTTGAAGTGATGTTGCTTGGAGTGCATGTGGGCAAGTGTTGTGAGCCAGCTTTAGATTATCTGTGGGTGGATAATTATAAACTTCATAGCTGCTGCTGTTGGACCAGACACACTCCCATACCGTTCCTGTCCATGTTGCCACAGGCTTTGATACTACATTAAGAATGACAGACATATGTCTCATAGCTGTTCATATGGGTTTATTTCAGACTAGTAAGTAGACTCCCTAGCTGAATATTATACCATTGTTATGCGACAATGAGTGATAACACAAACTGATGTATTTTTATTTAATTTTAACAGAACAGAATACACACTAGAACAGAATACAGAATACACACTAGACAACACAAGACAAAACATCAACATTTAAGTTAATTACATAAAATGCATATGATATTAAATGTTTGTAGATTCAATTGCTTGTTGAGAAATAGGATAGAACTTACAACAGAGCAACATTGAACCACGTCCTGTGTCATCCCAGCCTGTATAATGTGCATTGGTAGGTTACTGTAATACTTTTATTTTAGTTGCCTTCTTTTAATAAGTACATCTAGGCCAGTATCTTTTGCTCTTCACACAAGGACGCATTCAATTTAGGCTGAACAAATACAGAACTGAAACAAGTAGTACTATAAATAGGCTAAAACGCGAGCCATTATTCTGGGCAGTGTTGTAAGTGTGGCCAGAAGAAGTAAGTCACAGTAGCTTCTTGAGCCTCAAAACTATAATATTTTCTGTTCAGTAAAAAGTTTTTCTCTCAAATTCCAATACAGCTGAGCTCCTCATGAAGTGTGTGTGTGGACACTTGCAAATTAGTTTCCAAATGAAGACTCATAAAACGTGTTTAATGATGTCATAAGCAAATTGTGTCAACTGCCATCCGCCTTAATCCATCCGCAAAACTATTTCATTACCTGATAAAGGTTCTATGGTTAAAGTAATGCATTTCTGTAATTTATTCTCACATTCATTTAGCTAATTCATCAGTTCTAATGTTGATTTACGGTGTGTTACATAAGACACAAAGTGATTTGTGATATTGTACTGCGTAGCTGCCTACTGTGTGTGGCCTGCATAATTTTACATTAAGCATTTGATTTATATAATTTCACAATAGGAGATAAATAGAAATCATGACAGTATTTTGAAGATATCTGTTGCTGTTTCAGTGCATCTCCTCTGCCATTATTCACTTTATCTATGGGTTTCAGAATCATGAAAAATTACCACCATTGCAATTAACTATTAACTAACTATATATATGAACAAAAGACTATATCTTTTTGTATGATGAAAACTCCTCAGAATGTCACCTATAGCTAGAAGCTGAAACTCATGAATAGGTGCAATCACAAGACTGACCAGCTGGGTCATTGTGAAGTCATCACTCATATGCATATGTGTTTGGTCTGCTGTTACACTCTTGTCTTTATAATAACAGGGCAATGGTTAATAACCTCTTTATTGTCTCACATCAACAAAGGAGCATAGTCAGGGTAGTCAGTCATGCTTTATGTTTTAGTGCGCTCTAGTAGGCAGGGGCAAACCATTAATAACAGTGGTAGAATAGGTGTTTAAAGGGGGCTTTGTTTGGAGGAAAACTACAGTCTTTTATTTGAGAAACATATATGAACAACAGGCCTAGCCATATGAGCAGTAGGAGGTATGGCAATATACTGGAGAGCAGCTGGAGGCATGGTAATTCTCACAGGTATTGTCTTGTTAGCTTTTTTGATCAAACTTGTGATCACCCCTGAATAAATAAATCCATTTCCCTTGTATTGTTTTAAACTGGGGATTTAGGAAGTGCCCGTGAATGACCTCATCCATGACATCTGTCCTCTTCTACTCTCCTGGGACAAAGACTAAGCTCCCTCCATTGCCTAATTCCCCATTAAAGCTGTACTTACACTCTGTGTAGATAGTCTTGACTGGATGAAACTAAATAACTTCTTTATTTTGTTATGAACAGTATTACATTTCAGTGTGTTTATATCATGTTGCTCTAAAATTCTTATTTTGAGAAGATCTTTTGAAAACCTTGTAGTGTCTGGAATAGGCATGATTAGGGTTGGGTATTTTTCAAATTTTTTGGGTGGCACAATTTTAACAATATATGGTTTTACGTATTTGTACCTGGCATGATATATTTACTGTTCATGGTTACTCACAGTGATGTCAACACCAAACTAAAGCCTTGACTTGTATTGAACAAATTCATTCACGAGCCTACATCCTGACTCACCATCAGCCCAGCTCAGTTCTTCCTTTGCAACAGGCCAGTGCTGGTGGCTCATTCACTTGCTCAGTTCTCAGCACGTGCTTCCAGGAAGGGCACGGACGACGTAGCTTTGAGTGTGCAGCTGGGTATGAGTGTGGGGAGGGCAGGAGCATAGTGGAGTTTTGAGCCCCATGGTAGTCTTCATCAGCTTCACCGCGTGGTTGCCAAGGGAACAGCTCATTTGTGTTCATCCGTAGCTCCTGTCAAACACTCTCTGTCTAATTTCTCCCCAGTCTGTTGATATCATGGGATGTTATAACCAAAAGCACTGAGCAATGCAATGCAAGCAATGAAGACATTTCAGTGAATGGAGTTGAACTGTGTCATTTAGCCCACAAAGGCTGAATTCCCTCATACTGTGCTATATGCTCTAAGCTCCTATAGAGGGTTAAGTGCAAAGTGATTGAATTGGGTCCAGTGAAGTGGTGGACTGGTGGCACAAATGCACAGAATGGCAGAGGGTTACATAATGTCACAATCTGCATTTCAAACAAAGATGGTGTCCCTGCTGATTGCTGTGACCAGAATACGGATAGACCCCTGCTTTCATTATGAAGTATTGAACCTTTGAAGTTAAGTTTAAGTTTGTAAACAAATACATTCTAAATCACAGAAGGGAGGCAACAAGAGGCAAAAGTAAAGTGGAACATAATGTAATTTCTGTGGAGAAATTGGGATTAACTTCAAAATACTGCACATTCTGAAAAAGCAAGGGGAAGTTGGCAAATGATAACCACTCAGATACTTGTGTAAGTGATATCAGAGTCCCGTTTGAAGACATTTTAATAGTAGTAGTATTTTTTATGTATAGTTTTTACTTTTACTTAAAACAGACTTATTATACAAAATCGACTTTTCAGAGCTTGTTCATGTTCATTTACCCTCTCGAAGTTGTATTTGGAGTGATTCGAGCAAGTTTGAGCAATCTTTAATTACTGACTTTCAAGACTCAGTTTTCACCACCGGCATAGGCCCACTCCTCTCTAGTTACTTCATTCGTCAATTTTATTTTCTTAAGCGATGATATGTGTAGGATTTGGCAGTGTTGCGTTGTCATTTTGGTACAAATCTGCTCCTCGTTATTGTTATCCATACCATTCCATATCCATGCCAGTTTAAAACTGCCAGCAACTTGAATAATTATGGTGATTTAATCATTTATCTCAATTATTTTGACCATGATAATCATGACACCAAATTTCAATATCACCCCATGCCTACTGCCTGTTTATGAAGTATAGTTGGAAAAGAATGAGAATGTGTTTATGACAGTCGGTGATGGCATTGCAGTGTTACAAGTCTGACATCAGTTGCTGTTATGAACCGTCACATCTCATCATCACCAAAATAAGTGTGATTATTACAGGCAAATGCTTGAGAGGGCACAAGAAGGTGGTTACGCGTTACAAGATCTAAGAGTTGAATTGCTGGTATGGGCAATAATAAGGACTGTCCGCAAGATTAGGTTATTCTATTATTTGCACTCGGGCTTCCAGTAACAGTAATGAGCCACATCCTATTTATTGTGTGTTTGTGTGTTGGGGTTGATGCGGTGAGAGACGGGGGGTAGCCTGTGCTGTGTGCAGACAGCTGGCTTCTATAAATAAATGGTGCGGGCAGGAGGGAGACACAGAGGACTGGGCGATGGAGAGGCGCTGGTGCAGCTGGACAAAGTGAGAGACGTGTCCTCCTGTGATCCACTGCCCTCACTGAGGATTTACAGAGCATGTGTCACATGTCTACTGTCCAGCCAATCAGAGGCCACAGACAGATCATGTGCTTCTGCCTCTCTTCCTCTGCATGACAGGACAGGACCACTATCTTACATTTTTGTCTTACTGTGGCTGAGGCTGAAAGATTAATCAAAATTGAACTGGCACCATGAGCATATCACAAGACTGCAATTACAACTTAATGTTCTCTGCAAGCACACATTGTCTCGTCTTATTATATATTTAAAAAAGACATTATGCTCTTGTCTGCTGCACAGTTAGAATCTATGACACCCGTGGATCATTAGTTATTATATTTTAAATGCAATATTGTTCTAAACCGACTGTATAAAAGACCCCGAGTTCTAGACCCGTTTAGACTTCTACAGACATGTTCTGAAATGTCCATCTTCTAAGTTATCCTACTTGAATGGCGAATGATATCGACTAAAATTAATTTTAATGTATCATCATAAGTATAATCAGAGCCTATGTTGTCTATGTCAGAAAACTTGCCTGTAAATTTCTTGGTTGAGGTTCAAGTTCTCCACTAAAGTGAAAGCGCTGTAAAATTAACTACTAATGCCAAAAGTGCCAAATGTCACCATACACATTTTTTTTTTTGAAAGATTACTCTGCAGATGTCTTTACTTTTCTTTTTTCTTTTGGCAGTGTTCCCTCCCCCATTTCCTTCCCTTGTTGCTGTGACTCTTACACACATGTGATAAGGATAAAGACAGAAGAGACTGGATTCACCATAGCTTCGCTTTCCCTATAAATTTGTCATGTAATCAAGCATAGAGGCTTGTTGGATCCTGTCCTGGTGACGAGTGGGCTGGGTAACATCAGATTGAAAAGTACTGTATCACTGACCCGGGCCTCTTTCACTTTCCTTCCTCTGGTTACACAGTGTCATTTCACTCCAGGTCCTCACCGCGCCTCTGGAGGTGTGCGTTTTATTTAGGGGCCCATAGGGTAAGGGTTTGTTACCCAACCTGCAGAAACACTTGTCCCTGTTATATAATAATAGAACTGTATTCAAATTGATATATACCAATACTAAAATTTCAACTTGATTTTGTTATTAAGGAAAAGGCTTGGTACCAATATCAATACCACAATAATAATAAAAGCTACATTTTTTATACAATAAAAATAAATTTTTAACTCAAAATTATAAAATTGCTTTTCAATGTTATGTTACCCAGTGGCCATATAATAGTTTTGATCATGACCATTCTAAAACAATTCACGACAGGTCCAGTTTTGTCTTATTTATGTAATCTTTTTCAGTGTCAGTATCTAATACGTTAAAATGAGTATATAGTTTCAATACTCTGCTTTCTAGTGTCTGAGTATTGATTTTTTGACCACCCTTACAGTCATAAAAGAAAATATTTTGGGTTTTGTTTTAAGTGAAGGGCAAGACTGTCTTAAATTTAGACAATTAAAAACAATAACATGCCCAAGATGGCAGGTGTCATGTGAACAATATACCCTAAAATGTTGTGACTGATTCTATTGTGTTGTTGTTTGGTGTTTGTGTGGGCACTGAGAAGTAACATTTATCATGACTGAAGCGATTACTGACATGTGACTGAAAGTGTAGGGATAATGCTTCAGTTTGTCAGAGGTCTTATCTTCAACTTCCTCTGTTTCTGCTTGCAGTGCAAACTACAGTGCATAAAAACAGTAAAACCCATTTTCAATGCAGTCATGTGACTGATTCATTAACATTTTTTCACATGCAATATGTGTCTTAAATGCAATGCAAAAAGTGCAGTTCTGTAACAAAAGCACTGGACCCACCTCCTACTGACATTTCAATACAACATAAACACATGTACATCAGGTACAGTGTTATTATAACACTGTACATTATGGGGGCTTGTTTAAGTACTTTGAGTCAAGTTATATATTATTCAGACATCAGTTGTGAAAGGAGAACATGGGAGCTGAATATGACTGCTAGATGTGAATATGGTCTTGTATTGTTATATTCTTATTGTTGTGTGCCCATTAGTTATGTAATGCAAAATATAATACATTGCATTTATGCACAACAGTGTGCCATTTTACAGAAAACAAAAGGTGCTAGCTCTGACAAGCAATTTGCATTTTTGTGTGTTGAAATAGTTCTGTATTATATGTGGTGTGATATTAACTTTACACTAACATGTCTGAAACTGTTTGTGTGCTCACAGCCTTTAGCACAGAGGTGGAGGCTGCTGCCCAAAGATGCTGCCAAGATGCCAGAGAGCGCGTGGAAGCTGGTCTTCTACACCATGTCGTGGTCTTACAGCTCTTATCTGCTCTTCTTCAGCACCTACTCCTTTTTCCACGACCCACCCTCTGTTTTCTACAGTAAGATATGCAATGTTCACGCTTCGTTGTCTATTATTTTCACTGTTTTATTTAAAGTCCAAGTGTCATCAGTGGAAGCTTGTAGTTTTACATTAAGCACAGATACGAGACTGCTGTAATCTAAATAACAGCAGGTGTCTTGAAAATAAAGTAAGTCAATTTATATTTCTTTGCTGGGATAATATACTAATCAATATTGTATTCAAACTGTATGGAAGGGATTCACAAAACCTTTCAGACTGAGACTCCTAAAGTAGTCATGGAACCAAACTGGGACGCCCACTGCAAAAAGAAGTTGATGCTTGTAACAATTTAAAGTAGCGAAACATTTAAAATCAGGTATTTATAATAGTTTATTGTGTTATTTTCTTAATTTCAATAAAATATTCTTAAATTACAACCACTGCTCTATGGCATTTTTAGTAGGAATTCCAAAGTTTATCTAATATCAAAAACCTACTGAATTGAAGTCCTATTACAAACAGAACCATCAATATAGATAAATGATTCCTCTTACAGCTCTAATAAAGACACAAGCTCAATTAGTATTTGATGAGAGTTGTCAGGATGATGAAGTGTACCTTTCCTATGTCTCAGGAGTCAGAACTAATGGAAGAAGGATGCAGAGGAGTGGTGTGGGGCCCAGTCATTGAAAGCCTGCTCCATCAGACAGAGAGGTGTCAGGGCTCCTGTCCACAGCCATCACTCTGAGTACAGCTAGTATACTGGCCGACAGGAGCGTGCTTGTTTTTAATAGCTCCGTCACCTGTAATAGAGGATGTTGCACCGTGAAAGGTCCTAAATGGGATGGACTCCTGCAGAGACACTAGAAATGTCAAGATTATATGACTAATTGATCAAGATTATTCATTCCCCAACATAATTATATATTATTTGGCTGTTGTTTGGCTGTCAAGGTAACGTTCAAAAATTTGTATTCTATAGTTGCTGCTAGAGGAATGGTGACCTATTGTTACAAATACAAACTCCATTTTGATGCAAGGAAAAGGATTTGTACTGATTTTGTTGCCACAGTGATATTAAAAAGCTAAAATTTTAGCCAATAAACTGTAATTTTCAACACAAAATAATTGTAGTTTATTTAATATTACCATGTGGTAATATACTATTTCTTGTATAGTTGATTAGTTGATTTTTTAAAGTAACATTTCTCGAAATAAGTCTAGTTTTGATACTAGTTTTAGTATCAGTTCGTAGCTGGATTTTGATACTTTTGACAACCCTACCAATTAGACTTAACAAAAATTTCAATCATGAATAACCATGAAATTGTATGGCTTTTTTTTTTTTTTTTTTTTTTACAATAACCATGATCCCTAAGAGACATAGGAGGAAATAGTGAAACTGAAATTGATCTTTGATGATGGCCTTAAGAGAAAACAGAGAGTGAAATGGGATCTCCAGTTCCCCTGCAAGGTCTTGGCCGTGTTCATTGAGCAGCCTGCCTCTCAATGTTTAATGATGGAAGGACCAATCAATAAACATTACACGAGGCCCAACAGAAACCTCATCTCAACACAGACAAACCTCACTCAAACTGCGCAGGGAAAGTTTCCACCCAACCATCGTAGATCCGAGATGTTTTTGCGGTAAACGCAACAGGCCACTCGGGGCTTGTTTTCAGACTCATGCTTCAGAGTAAATCTGATTCCTGTTGCCCCCCCAACTTCAGTCACGCTACAGTGACTACCCCGTCTGACCCCTCACATCTGGTGTCCCCTGGAAGTCACTGTATATAGTTCACTATGCAGTGTTCTGAGCCAGAGAGCGTCCGTGTCCAATCGGTCGCACGCAGAGGCTATTTGTATATTCTTCAGCCCCCATATATCTCAAACATACTTCAAACAAACAATGTATTTACTTTGTGTAGATATCTTAACTAGAACAAATATACATACGCAGATGTTTGTCCTGGTGCCAAGTAGGCCTTTCACAATAATAACTTTATGTAGCATACTAGTGAGGAATTTGTTATTTTTCTGTACTACAATAGGATTTGAAGTGAAGAAGGTGGAATAAATAACTTCTATGACAAATTATAGATACTAGTTACTACTGTTTCATTCTACTATTTATAATATTTAGATAATCCTGCTTTAGGGTTACTGTTTTAGTGGCATAAATTAGTTTCAGTATTCAGTAGTGTTTATCTATATATTTTCTTCAGCACTTTAAAATGTGTTACCTAGTGCCAAGTCTAAACTTACTCAATTACTTTCTTTGTCACTTACCACCTTAGTACCATCTCAAGTTTAGTATATTTAGAATAAAATAGAAGAACCCTTCTATTCTTATTCCAGGCTTGCCACTATATTATTTCAAAGTGTTTCGAAATAAATTTTTAATGTAAATGAAACCATGTTAGCTTGCCAAAAAGGCTGACCATGCTACTTCCTGCTGTACAGCTAAGAGCTAAAATGTCAAGTCAACTAGATTCATGAGCTGTTTACCACGTGTTTTGCTGCAGTGCCCCCTATAGACAACTATTTACCTTTTGTCAGTATCAAACAGCAGGTTAAACTATACCATGAGATTACTTGTGTTGTTCTAAAAATGTAATTCTTTAACCCACTATTTTCTGTTTTATCCAGACTGGAAGAGTGGGATGTCAGTGCCTCTAGACATTGCCATTGCCTACCTGATACAGGGCAGCTTCTATGGCCACTCAATCTACGCCACAGTCTACATGGATGCTTGGAGGAAGGACTCTGCTGTCATGGTGGTGCATCACATCATCACTCTGGCACTTATATGCTTCTCCTATGCCTTCAGGTGCTTCATACTCACAATACAGTGGAAATTATATGCAAATGCCAGTAAACCTTGGACGCATTGCGTGCAGTAAAGCAGGTTTTGTATTGAATTGACACAAGCACAAAGCTAGCCAAATGGCCCTACAATACAGTTTCATGGGTGTCTTCTGTGAACTACCCTTAGACAAATCAGATTCACAGGAAGAAATAGAACAGGAACTGATAACCAGATCTGAAAATATCCTGCAAGTTTCCTTTCTCTAATTAAATAAGCACAAAGTGAATGCAAATTGAAGGCTGTACAACTGGAGGTCAAAACAACCCTATGACATTACAATCATACTGAACTTTGTTTCTAGAAGATTACAAGGTAATCCTTATGCAAAGCACACTACAGTTAAACACTATTTTAATACTACATTGCATTACATTAAAAATATATTCTGGTTGCCTTTCTCAGCAACCCAAACACTGCATCTGATGCTGATATGAACTATCCTCCTGCATGTACCCCACTACAGGTCTCTGGGGTAGGTGCTGGTACCCAGCAAACCCAGGATTGAGCAGATCAATGTTTTTTAACTTTGTAAATGTGCCAATATTATCTTGTCCCTGAGCAAGATGTATGCCAGGAATAGACAGTCACAATAGACAATACATAAAATGTACATGTGAATTAAGATGATTCAGCATTAACTAATAACACATGCTTATATCTCCTTATCCTAGATACCACAATATAGGTATACTTGTGTTATTCCTGCATGATATCAATGACATTCAACTTGAATTCACCAAACTCAACGTCTACCTGAAGACCAGAGGTGGTGGCTATTACCTGTTTAATGACATATTGTCCAACATGGGATCTGTCAGCTTCAGCATCACATGGTAAGGATTTCAAACTGATTGAGTAATTGTTATCGTAATGTTCTTGATGTGTATCTGATGGCCTGTTGTCATGTAGGTTTTGGTTCCGCCTCTACTGGTTCCCCTTGAAGGTTCTGTATGCTACGTGTGTGTCCAGTCTGCAGTCCGTACCAAACATTCCTTTCTACTTCTTTTTCAATGCTTTGCTGCTGGCACTGCTGCTCATGAACATATACTGGTTCTTGGTAAGGAGACCCAAATCTATCCATCATATAGAAAGTCTTTGTTAGATATTAATTTTAAACTCCACAAAATCTGCTTTTTATATTTATTGATTCATAAATTGCCACAAAGGTGTTGTGAAGTCAAAGATTGTTAATAGCTATGGTTAACCATCAAAACAGTCATTTATATGGAGAAGAAATTTTACCTCTTCTATATCTGGGGTTCCCAAACTTAAATAACCCCACAACTGACCCCGCTGCAAAATGAAATTGAATAGGGTTAATTGTTTTCATATTGTATTTATTTGAGCAGCTTATTGTGTTATTTAAGAATGTGACTGATAATTGTATAATTATATCTTCCAAGTCATCTTACAACCCTACACTTTGGGAATCTCAGTTCTAGACAGTGAAAATTTTTATTTTGTAATATTGTTCTCACTTTAACACAAACTGCCTACGTAATCAATGCACTTATATAGTTATTATTATTTTATTTGTTGTAAATTATAGCAACAATTAGCAATGTAACAGATTTTTTGTGGCTAACTAACAATGTACAAAGCACTTTCCTTATGTATTAATGCTACATTATTATCCTGAATATGAGCAATCAATTTTCTGTTGTGTTTCTCTCCTCAGTTTATCGTGCTCTTCGTTGTCAAAGTCCTAAAGATGAAGGAGGTGAATGACGTCAGGGAGTACGAGGAGGAGGACAAGGCAGCGGCAGAGGCACTCAGACATGCTCAGGATGACAACAGGGACGCGGATGATGCTGGACATCACAACTCTGCCCACGGGTGAGATACTGCACACACCTCTGGTTAAGTTTAAGGGCGTACATTACAATAATATTTTTGTTGTGTTTTGTTTCATTCACACAAGTTTAACACTCAAACTCTGCATATTTAGGCTGACAGAAAATACTTTCCCACCTTGTGATGTCATGTATGTCAATTATGCCAATACAGGAAGTCCATACAACTTCAGCAGAATCATTTCGATAATTTCAGAACTGCCTATTTCTACTGAACAAAAGGTAAAAGGAACTGTTAACATGAAAACTACCACTTCATGACATCACAAGGTGGAACAGAGCATTTTGAACTTTGAATATGTAGACAGCTTAATATGCAGGGTTATTCAAACATGTGTAAATGAAATAAAACACGATACCAGGTATGTTTTCGCTGAGGTAACAACATTCAAACATGGCTAAAAGTCGATTTTGCATAATATAGGAGAAGGAGAGAAGGAGAAAAAGGGAGCAGGAGAGGTAGTGTGTGGATTGGCAGGTTCCTACTAAATGTTTAGATTGTTTTTTACTAGCAGCCTCTCAGGCAGAAATTCAAGCTGCGGTTTAAGGGTGCTATTTGGGGAAGAAGTCGAGAATAAACAAATCATTATGGTATGAGCTACTGCACAGACACAACCTATTATCGTCTAATGGTGTTTATGTAAGGTGCTTCAGTCTCGTTCATAATCCCAGTTACCAAAGTTGAAGCTAGATAAACTATGCAGTGTGCTAATAAAACATAATAGACTAAACAAATGTCAAATAGTTATTAATGCCAAAAGTAAGTATTTTATGCTCTCTCACAATTGTGAAATAACTGTTCAGATATAGATAGTGTATAGATACAAGGCAATGCATATGTCAGCAAATAACAACTCAACTTAAATGACTGTGTTTATCAGCATCTGTAGATTAGTATGTTTTTTATCAGAGGGCCTCTTAAAGCTGTTTCAACTGTGAACCTGATTATTACAGTGTTAACCTTTGATCACCTTTGGATATTTTTCACTGATTCTGAGTGAAAAGCAGTGGTTACCTCTGACCCAGAAATACGATAACTAAAAGCTGTTGAAAGCAAAAAGTAAATAGTATTGATGCTGTGGCCATAAGCACATTTACTATTTTTGTGATAGATGGTACTTTTATTTATTTTTGTTTTGTTTAACTGATACATAACTGATTCCTTATGAGTTCAATAGCTATAATAATATACAATTTATTTATCAGGATGTCGTGGAAGTCAGTTTCTTAAAAGAGGGGAAGATTAATTCTGTATTTATACAGCAGAAAACACAGAATAATTCCTACCTACCTAGTTTACATAATTCAAGGTATATAACACTTACCACATTTATAGTTGAAATGATCAATTGAGACTGTAATTTGTCAGTAGAAGCAATAACCACCCAATTGTATTTGCATTTGCTTATAGGATTATGTGAAAATGCAGTTCGTATAGTAACTCAAAATACAGCTCGTGCCACTGTGGTCTTTTGTAGCGGGTGGCAGGTGAAGGGGGGCAGAGTAGATGGGATCAAAGAGCCTCATACCATACGGAGATGTGATTATGTGTGATTCTTATCATAGAGGCCTTGAATACCGCTGATAGCCTCTCTGTGCTAATGCTTCACATCTGCTGATCACCTTTGCAGACAAGCGCCCACAGCCCTAAACTCATCCTCCTCCATTGTCTGTCTCTACAGGAAGCACGTGCAGAACGGGATCACCAAGGAGAAGCATCTATAACAAGCTTTTTGTCGCCCCCACCTGGCATCAAGCGGCAAATACAAGACCAGATGCTCTTTTAGGACCACTCATGTCGAAAAACGAATTAAGTTTGACCGCAGTCGTTTTTTTACTCTTTATTTGTTCTCATTTTAAACATGTAATTAAGAACATTTTGTTCTCAGCATTTTAGAGCACTGTGAATGTTTTTTTTTCAGGTAACATTTTTTGTCTTATTGTTGCTAACTTTACATTTGACAGACAGTAGTTGGCCAGTGTTGGGTTGCACAGGATGTGCATCTCCACTGAGCAAGCGACCCAAATGTGTTTGTGTAGAAATCTAGAGCTGCTTTATATTTAGAAAGTGGGAAACAACAGTATTTGGCACAAGTTGGCTTTTGTATAAAAGTCAGTCTTTGGCCTCTCATTCCATCTTCTACAAACTGGGTGAAATCAGAGGACTAAGAGAATCACTGCTGTCTTCTGTACTGATCATGCTGAGCGGCCTGGCTCCGTCCACTGCTCTCACCACATTGTATTGATTTTCATATCACTGCGCACAGTTAGTGGTAATGGTGGTGCCTCAGTACTGTGTCCTTGACGGATATGAACTTAAAACACCACAGTGGTGTGTGTGAACATGTTTATGTAAAAAGGCTGCTGAGTAAATAACTATAGTAAAATGTTTGATTTTAGCATTTATGAACAACTGTCTTGGGACTTTTCTGTAGTGTAGGAGCCCTTTGTTTGTAGTCTTTCCTCAGTGTACATCGCTTAAGCATCTGATGTTGCACTGATATGAAGGCATGCAAGCTTATTGCTGATTTAATGACAGCAAATAGCCTGATTTGATTGATGGTAATCATCTTCATATTAAACAGTGTTGACAATTTTTTATACTTAAACATTTTTAATTTCATTGGTGATGGCTATTTAGTTCAACAAATACAAGAACAATAGCCTCAAATAATGTAAAATATAATCATGATAAAAACCTATGTATGCACAATTTATGGTATTCAGGAATGCATGATGGAATGATTTTGAAGATGCTATGAAGATAAACAAATGATGAAGCCATTCGCTATGTAACAGTTACCTTTTAATGTCCAAACTTAACTTTTAAAAGCTGTTGTAACCACTGATCACACAGACTGTAAAACAGACCAGTTCAAGCTAACCCTTAATGTTATGTGCAGCTCATGCTGTCATCTTGTGTGGCTATTGAATATACAGATACAGTCACTGACTGCTTATTCTGTGTGTGTCTGTGTGGGTGGGAACACATGTCTAACCTGTTAAAATAAGGGATCTATTTACTCTTCATGATCAAATTCGAGCTCTTGCTTGAATGAACAGCATGCTTGTGCTGCTGGAGCAGGCCACAGATGCTCTCTGTTGGAGGAGGAGTGACCGTTGGTGTCAGTCTGTCTTCCACAGCCTCCTTCTGCTTTTGCACCATTTTGACTTTGTGTAGTTCACGTAGTTAAATTTGTTTTGCTGCTGTTTTTGTCTCAAAGAGCACTATTCCAAGCTGTATCATGTTTCCTGTTTTTTATGAAGTAATCTGTTCACACGAGATATCCAGGGACCATCACTCACATCTGGATATAGTTTCCAATGTAAATGCTGGCTCATATCACTGTAGTCCAACTACACCACATCAGTACTGTACAATCCTTTCTAACTTTATGTGTAAAATACAATGCTTTTATAGCCTGATGTTCACAAAGGACTCGCAATGTTGTAGCGAGCCCTGCTCTACTGTGAGACTAGATTTAATTTGAGCTAATATTTTGTTTAGATGGAGACTTGATGAGCTAGACCTGGATACATTTGTTGTATGGTACTATCTGTGGAGTCAACAGCTTCAGACTGTCCTACTCAAGCCGAGGAGATCAGTAACTCAAAACTAAAACCACTAATATCCAAAAGATAAAAGAACTTAGCTATCTTTTCATTCATATTGCAACACTGGTTGATCTATGTTGTTTTAAGTTGCTGTTTTGACACTCGGTTTGGCCAGTCAGCTGTTTAATGCTATTAGTGACTATCTAGTATTGTTATAAATTGATTTTAATACAGACCTATGTGTAATATAAACTTGCCCCTTTGTAGACTGATCAAAATGATAAAATTTAGTTCCTCTCATTGACCCTTGTGTTGTCTGGCTGAATTGGGTCTCGTACTTTGACCTTAACAGAAAGTATTTACATCAGTGCTTTGACTGTGCCAAAATATCACCCCAAGAGGCAGAGGCTGGTGAGGCCTGGGTTTGAATGGAGGGACACCAAGCCCTGTATTTGTTTATTAAATTGCACTGTAATTTATTATTAGTATTTCTGATCCTGCATCAAAACGGGAAGGGAATTTAAGAGTTTATAAGACTTATTGGAAAATGAAACACATTCATTAAACTTATTTGTTGAGGTATTTTGAATATATGTCCTTTAATCAACAACACAAATTGCCCCCATTTTGTTAAAATTGTATAACATTAATACATTTGTAAGTATGACAATGATTAAAACATTTTTGTAATACAATTTTAACGTCAAAGGTTAATGTTTTATTTACCCACACAATAAAAACATGCCAGTTAACAAGTTTTGTGTCCATTTATTTCAAATCAGATCACATTTTTTCAAAGTTGTGTGGCAATTTTACAGTTAAGACCAAATAAGACCTCAGAGCAATGCACAAAATGGAAGTTATCAATAAATAATTACCACACAGTGTTGACACACATCCGGGGGGTGATGACGAAACATGCATGAAAAATACATCTAACAGCATTCATCCACTACAGGCAAAACGAAGGCCATGTCCACACAGCTATTATATATAGTTTTGTTCAACATTAGCTCTATGTAATTTTCAGATTATGTCTTGTTGCCCATATTTTCAAACCTAAATAAAATTGCTATGCTGACTTGACCTGAATCTTGCTATGGCCTTTAAAATTTATTAAAAATCTTAGCCAAGGTTTTCATTCAGTCACAAAAAGTCAAAATAAAAAAAAAAAAAAAAAAAGCTGACAGGCAAAAGGAAGTGACTGGAAACAATTGTGTAAATAACAATAGATGAATGTGCTGAGATCCTTGGGTTTGGGTTAACAGTATTAAGTTCATACGTTCATTTAATTTAAACTAGTTTAGATTTTTTTTATGAAATAAACACATTTTAAGAAATATCCTAAAAACAATAATCAGTTTTTTACCCAGAGAAGGGGAAATGAGGGAAATAAAAAGCCGTTATTCGTACATTTATATACTGTGAAGTGCTTTGATTACGTTAAATTTGTGTTAGACATGACAGGAGAGAAGTAAAAAAATCGCTATAGTTCACATTTTATTCTGACCATTCGTCTTGTGTAAATTCAAAATGGTGTGGCCAGTTCACCCACTCTAGCTGCCAACAAGACAAAATTCACAGAGAGGTTACTGGTACAGTTCAAAGGGGTTCAATGGAAAAGTAATCTTTGCAAGAAATATTTGATATTGTGAAAAAAGCATGCACCAGAACAAAAATATGATTTTGGTCATTCCTGATACCCTTAGTCCTTGAGAGAGCATGACTTAAGTTGGCAGCAAGACAAGATGTGACATCATAGGTTGCAGCTCAGGTTGGAGGAAAGTGCACTGTACTGGTAAAATACACCTTTAGTGGGTCTTTGTTTTAGGCTGGGTAATCCTACGGACCACACTATACAAAACGCCAAAGTTCTGCAGACACAACAAGGACAAAGTATTAGAAAACTAGACAACAATATTCCACATTTTAGTCATTTCCAAAATCACTTACCTGAATTGCAAGATACATAACACCCAAATATGCTGCAATACAGACTGCAAGCAGCAGGTCAAAAATTGCCGGCTTGACTCTGAGGGAAAAAAATAACACAAAACTGAGACTTGTGACTTTTGAGGAGAAATAATTAGTCATTGAAAGATCTGTACCAGGAATTTATTGTCAGATTTGAAACAGAATCAACTTCTTGTGAGGCAAGTGTCAACTATATTTTATTGAGGTGGATAGAGTTGCCAAAATGTACTTGAGTAAGTGGCATTACTATGAAACAACCCAATTACTATTGGGTGAAGTGCAAGGAAAGCAAATGTTAAAGCCTTGAATATTTTCAACATATAGGTTTGTCACTTGTAGACTTACAGTGGGAATCAAAGTTGTACCTTTGTACCATTACTTCAAATGAAATATTTCTTAAGGAGAATTAAAATATGGGGTCATAAAATTGGACTTTACCTGTAAGCATTCATTGTCTGCTTGAGCTGGTCATAAAACACAAATTCAGGATCTCTGAAAGCAGAAAATATTACTCTGGTTGAGAAACTGAAAATTCACATTTATAGAAGTGAAACATGTAGAATTGGGTGATACACTGCTCTTCACCTCTTATCTGCTTTGACATAATGTTTCTTCACATCCTTGAGGTAGCGCGTGAGATGATACTCCAGTGTGGAAACAACACTGCTGTCTTTATCCACCAACTGTGCTGCTCGTGGCTGAGCTGTGAGCCACTCTACGACTGCGGAGAGCTGCTCCTCCTGCACCTGCTGATGTGATGACAAATCATTATTACATATTTGTGTATTTGTGCATGTATATATATATATATATATATATATGTACATATATCTTTATTCTGTATTCACATGAGCCGCTTACCATTTGTTCAGTGAAAATCTGCAGGTCTCCTGGGGCACCCTGTGCAGTGATGAAAATGGTATTATAAACTGATGTAGGCAGTGGTAAAGTTTGTTATAATGATGTCATGTTTTACACCTTTTCTGTGAGGTTATAAATAACCCTGGCAAGAGCCTCTGCAACAATTTTTGTGTTTCTGCCAAGCTTCTTAACATCAACATGAGGCCTGAAAAACACAAAAGTGCAGAAAGTGAAATCTCAATAAATGAGTCAGACATAGAAACATTACATTATATTATATAATATATTATAATATAATATAATATAATATATGCATACATACACACATATACACACATACATATACATACACATTCATATATACATATATACACACACATATATATAATGTTAAATATGCAATTTTTAATCTGTTTTACAAGGAAAACTAGTCACAGTGTGTGAAGCTAATGGTTTCAACAGGGACTACAACATCAGGACTAGCACAAGATAAGTGGGTCAGGTAAGGTGAAAAAAGTAAACACATGTAGAACATAAATATATGGAGCTTAAAAAAAAATTGTTTGGAGATGCATAGACTTGCAGTAATGAACCCACCCAGCAGGGGGCTCTCCCACTCCGTAATGAGAGGAGGGGGACACTGACCGCACGTCCATGATGCTGGAGCGCTGTGCCAGGCGGTGGGAGGGCAGGTGCGACAGGGTGAAGGCCGGCAGTCGTCGAATACCAAAGCGCTCGTGCTCCCAGGCCAACATGTCGTCCGCAAGGTTAATCTTCTTATGAACCATGGAAAACTTGACCTCAGGGTACTGACTAGAGACCACCTAAGACCAGGAAAGCATAGTTGAACAGTGTGTCTCTGATTATAACATAGATGGAAAATTAAGCAATGAAGAACCTACTATCTGGTTTACCACTTACCATCTCAAGCTCTTTCAACAGCTGGTACTGAGAAGTGCCCTCTTTGGGAGGCTTGGAGACATGCAGATGTAGAGAGTCTCCATTGCCCAGAGTGTCCAGACACAACACAAAGGCGACATTGTCCTGCAGCAGACTGGAGTCTATTGAATCACAATCACAAAAGTCAATGACATAAAACTGAACGACAGCCGCAACAAAACAATGCCCTGTGTGGTACAATAGAACGGAACAGCTCATCTAAATAGATGAAAATCTTCATTCATTCATTTATTTTACATATTTAAAAAAAAAAAAAGGGGAGAGATAATTCATCGTTTCATTCATTGAAATGCACCTGTGTGATCAAGGTTGTCCTCCAGCCAGCGTTTGGTGCCCTGGTAGTTAAATTTTCCACCACCGGATAAAAAGAACAGCAAGTTATATCTGCACAAATCACAAGGTTATGGGTTATGTCAATAAGTTAAATTATTTCAAAGATTGGACAAAACAATAGAAACAGGATTACTGAAAATTACATTTTTTTCACGTATTGCAAATACATAACTATAACTCACCCAGCATGTGTCCTCTTGTACGTGTAAAGTTTGGAAAAGAGACGAGCCAACTCCAACAGCACAGACACCCCACTACCATTTGAATCGGCTCCATATGACAGCCACTGGAGAAGTTTAAAAAATATGTTACTGAATCATATAACACAGACATGACAAACTCAGGCCCGCAGGCCAAATTTGGCCCTTGATATAATTATATTTGGCCCGCGACATCATATCAAATCTGTATTAGAGCTGGCCTGCCGGCCGCCGTGCTAGTATGGCACATGCAGCACACTAATACTATGAATCTCTGAATGCTTTGCCCCTACCACTTTTCTTGACACTCATTAGCATTTGCTACCTGTCGCCTCACTCAAATTGAATCCACCTCTTCTAAAAAAAAACAACATAAAATTTATTGAAAATTTTCAACAACATCTGCATATTTGCCCCGCGACTTAGTCCCAGCTTTTAATTTTGGCCCTCAGTGAATTTGAGTTTGACACCCCTGAATAACAGAACAAAATGATAAAGTAGGTACTTAATACATACGGGAGCAACACCAAATGAATCATAGTGCGCAACCACAACAATTGTAGGCAGATCTTCTCCACCAACTCCCGCCAGACGACCCTGTAGAATAAGATACGGTTCACCTTGCATAGTCCTTTTTAGTTGCATCACGCCTCCTGACCAAATTATTGAACTATGGATATCATTATTTGGGACTGCTGTTTTTGAATTGCAAAATTTAAATGTCAAATACATTACTGACAATAAAAATGCAACAAAAATAGCTAATTGAAAATTAATTTTAAAAAACACATCACATCAGCAAGTCTCTTATACAAGTTATTGAGAATTAAAATCTCCCAAATATTGTGAATCAGTTCCTTACCTCTAAGCTGGTGATGGCCCAGTCACTGACAGCTTTACTCTGAGCGCCACTTGTGACCATCTGGAAACCATTTGCTGTGGCCGTATGAAGTAACACTATGAAAACACAACAAGAATAAGTAGTTAGAAGCTTACTTATAAAAACACAATGTGTTTTTTATTTGTAATTAAATCGGATAGTCTTGTCTGAAATGCTTTTTTTTACCTTCAGCTGCTGATAAAGACCCTTGGGATGTGGAGGAGGTCAGCGTCTGAGTATAGATGGACAACAGCTCATCGTCCTCCATGGCAAAGTACACCGGGATTATGGTTTCTGTGGCCAGCATCTCCGGCTCTAGCTCCATAAATTGCTGCAAAAAAAAGAACTTCATTGTATAAAACAAAAATAAAGTATTATAATTAGGTGTAGTATCTAGATTAGAAATATGGGCAGAGGGAAGTTTCCAGTACTATCCAAAGTTATGGTGCTGGTACCTGTACGATGTCCTGGGGAAGAGCAGACATGTTTTTGGGCAGAATGATGACCACGGCCCCTGCAGACTGCCGCAAAGCCTTCTGGTATTTGTCATAAGAAAAGTCTGCCAGTCTCATGATTACACAACGACGACTTAGTACCTCTGCCTCAACAGTGCGAGCTTCAGTGTTCAGGATAGCATTTCTGGTACCTGAAGGGTGGGATATAATTTGGACAACTTTCAAAATCACACAATAGCTATTTTACAAGAGCTAAAGGGAGAGTTCTGCCAAATTCGTGAAAAAAATGGCTTCCAGGTGGTCAAAGGTGTGAATCTAACCCATAAATCCACGGCCTGTCCAGTCCAAAAAGAGTCATACATCTTCATGAGGGTGGTGTCTAGTGGGCCCTGTGGTCATTGCCTGGTTTATGCTCACACATTACTTTGGTGTCGATTCTCCAAGAGGCAATGTGTATTTCAAAGTGTTACTTATTATGGGTTACATGTGGTTTCATTCAAATAGTGATACGTGATACAGTGGGCTACAGTCAAGGGCTATCTAGCTAACACCACAGGCTAAGGGGAGTGTGCGGTGTTAGCTTCCGAGTCGTTTTTGAATGGCTGCCACTGAATGAATTTGGGCTCTAATCATTCATGCTCATGACAAGTTCAATTATATAAAACCAACTTGTTCACGCAGACAAACGGTGACATAACAAACCATAGTATTCTCACCGTAGGGTTGTCCTTGCAGGTCGTACTGCTGCATGCGGTAAACCGTGAACTCGTGTGCCGCTTCGGCCGGGAGCGGGGACACCAGGATAAGCACCGCGGGTATAAACACGATAAAGGTGAGGGGGAAAGAGGATTTGAACATGTTGTCAAATACTTCACTTGCTTCTTCAAACATTTTGACTATCGGATGTAGAGCAGAGGTAAAAGTTAAAACACAAGTGTATCCTGTCGCTCTCGGTTTCAGAGAGCTCAGCCACCAGACCCCAAGTTATCAGGCACGTGTGCGGACTACCTAAACCTAAATGTGTTCACCACGTTTATAACTTTACACGGACACAAATATCGGTACATTATTAAGCGAGTGTTTGTATTTGATTGGGTTTTATTTTTTCGTTGCACTTTTCAATGATTTTAAACTGTTTAATACAAAAAGGTCCTTTTGGCAGTGTCACGGGCAACTAATTTAGAGAATTGTGACCATGGTCATTGCCACCAGATGGCGCCATGCTCCAGATTAAACCGGGTTTGAATGTTAAAAGGTAAAGCATGGGGTAAAGGCTCAAATTATTTATTAGTTCATCTCTGCATGGTCATTTGTACAACATGTCCCTATTTAATGATGCCTGTTGGCCTACTTTATATGTTTGCTACCTCAAGTCTTGCTTAAAGCTTAAGTTATTCTCAATTGGCTAAATTGACGTAATTTTCTTGATTAATTATTTGGTCATAACTAAAGTCTAATGCTATGTTAGCTTAATTAAAAGCTTGGCTGCACCTGGGGAGAGGAGTATATTCTCTTTTTCTGGTGGCTCTCCACACACTGCTCCTGTCTGTCTCCAGGGGCTGCTCTGCTAAATGGGAGATTAATGCTGATATGATGTCCTGCTATCCCACTTAATGGACCTTAGCGTCATTATTTCCTGCTCTATGAGTAATCTATGCCCAGGATAGTGACAGGGTTAAGTGGAAAAACAAAGGAACAAAACAGCATGTTACTATGTTGCACACATAAAAACAATGTCCATATATTAGATTGATCTGGCAATTTGCTCTTTTACAGTCTTCTCAAACTATGTTTGGAACCGCAGATCTTTTAGAGCACTTTAGAGCACTTTAGAGTGTGATTCCTATGGTATGTATTGGTGGTTAGTCAAATAGAGCCCAAACACTTAGAATTGTTATTCAAGCTGTTTTGATTACAAATACTTAAATTATAACCCACCACAATATGTTAGAGTTAAGATAAATTAATGTCCAGTGCTACACTCTCACACCTACAATGAGCTCTTCACTGTCCTCTTTTCTTTCAGTGCTCCTGGGAATGTTGTGAATCATTTGGTCACAAACACTTTCACTGTTGCCACACAAAGAGAGCACAGTGTGTGTGTGTGGGGGGGGTAAGTGTGGTGGATTAAGAGGAGATTAGCCACCTAACAGCAAGCAATTTATGAAGAACTTCTGTAAGTTGCTCCCTCTGGTTTACCGAACCTTCCCATTCTCAGAGAATGCTGTCATGGTCTCACCATGCTGGTCCAGGTCACACAACACCGCCCACACTGTGAACGCTAGAAAGGCCTTGGACCATTGCTGCTCAGGTGTTGTCTAAATCTTTGTAAATGTAGTCATCTCATCTTCCAAATATAACTTGAGCCTATCTTTACAACACAAATGTTTGTTTGTTTGTTTTTTTTCCACTTCTGTCTTTGACTATCTATGATTTGTGGTCACAGGCCCAGAGGGGGTAATACTGCCAAGGCTTATTAACGTACCTTAAAATTGATTTACCAATGTTTTTGATTAAGGCCAGTGGAAATAAGACAATGAAAAAGGAGAACACAGTGTATGACAGCTGAGCTGTTGTGGCTGAGGCTGTGCGCCTATTTGGTTGCACAGAGCAACAGTCAGATAATGGATGACAAGGCCTGTTGGAGCCAGCCGTTCCATTAGGTTTTGTTAATGCGGTCATCCGCCTTCATATCCACTTTCAGAGCTGCTCACTCTGCCCACTGAGTATGGCCCATCTCCTATCACTGCTGTGCACCAGTGTCTTCCTCTCTCCCCTTAATCACTTATTCTATCTCTTTTCCACACTGTCTTCTATATAAAATCAAGATTATTTTACAGAGTGCTGTTTTAGATCTGCCTGTGAGTTTCTGACAGTGTCGTCACATAATCATTGCACAAGAGAATGGTGCAAAGTGGCAGTGAGATTTGTGTAAGATATTTTCTTGAGTTCAAATCTTTTCATATCTCTGTGATACATGTAGCCAGTGTGAACTCCGGTGTTGTGAAAGCAGCTCACATCCATGGCCCCACAGCCCTCTTTGTATGAATTGTACGTTTAGTGGGTGGAACTTTCAGAAATTCATGAATGAAGACAAAGGGTGTGTGTTTGTATGGAGCAATCATTTCCCACTTGCTGGGAATCTAACCATTTTTAGGGTCTTGTAAAATGTTTCCTTCCTTTTTGTACACAGTGAGCATGAGCACACAGCGTGCATGTTTTACAAAATTACAAAAATACTATTGTAAAATTATGTTTTTCAACATTAACTCCTTTTGGGGTTTAGAAAAGGGACAGGCCTACAAGATTTAAATTAAAGTCAGCAAGATCCTGTATTTGTCATGGCCCAGATTGACCTTCAGCCCATACTTCTCAGTATCTTGTCTTTTTATCTTTATGTGTATGACCCTGGTTCCTGCCTGTATGTCATGCCTGCTCACTGACGCTGCTGTCATATTTTCTCTTGTTTGCCTGTGCCTGTTGATCTGCTTCTGACCTTCTCCTCTCGAAGAGGGGGCTCCCCACCAGCCTAATAAACACAAAAACAAATTGCAGCAGGTCCGAAGTATTCTGCGTGGGCCTGGGCTGTTAATGTAATGAAGTTGGTTTCATGGAAATACAAGGCAATTAAACTCCCACGGTGCCTCTCCCCAGACCAGACTGGCTGACTAGGACGGGGGTGGCGAGGGGGGAGCCAGGAAGAGAGCGAAAATGAGGAGTTAAGACGGGGGGCTTGATGTGGAGAATAGAGGTATTTAGGCAGCCCAGAGGAGTAGGAAGTGCGCTGGCTGTGATTGAGCTTAAACACCAATTAGTCATGAGGCCAGCCCTTCTCGGGGTCACCCAGGGCCCTGCGTAGCACTGTCCAGACATCATTCACACCCTCCATGTTTGTTTTGCCTGTTTGCCAAAATGATTAGGCTGATTTCACTTTGAGTGCCCAAGATATTTAAGCTGTTCACATGAGGAAAGTCAATATAAGATTGGAGTAATGTATAGTAAACTAACAGCACATTATGTCTGCGCTTTAAGTAATCAAGTAGGCCTCCACTAGTATATAAACCATGGTTAAATAGTCAGCTCAGATTTCATCCTATTGTATTTGTGAATGCAATTTTGATAGGATTGTCCAAAAAGATGTATACCCAGATAATAATTGATGTTGGTATTGATGCTAGTATTGAAATCTCTATGAAGTATTTTCCTTAGTATCAAAATCAAGTTTGACATTTTAGTACTGTGACAACACTATTTTGATATGATCCAGATTTCCGGTATAATCTGAAAAAAACATGAAAACATAAATTTAATGTAAATTGGCTCATTGGACTGTTAACTTGACAGACAGATTCATTCACACTTGTCATTGTTTGGTTTTAGTCCTTATGTAGATTTGGTTTGGTCCTGTTCTAGTCCAGGTTTAGTCCTGGACTAGTCCAAAATTTGTTACAGATTTAGTCCCAGTTTAGAACCAACAATCGTAATAAGGGTTTTACATTTGGAAACAAGAAATTATAGACTAATTTTATGGTAGTGAGAAATGGTGAGCCTGTGTGATTATCAAACCCACTAATTCCATGTTCATTTTTTTTCCATCGGGTTAGTTTCCAAAGCTTGTATTCAAGACTAACAACTCAACATGATCTGTGGGATAGCTCCAATCAAGAGGAGCTGAGGTTGGAGCTTTGGACACATCTGGTATGCAATTGTCCGTATCTGTGTGGATTGTACACTGTTGTTTCTATAAGATGTGGTTATGTTATTTGTTGTCAGTAGATGCTATTTACCAGATACATGAGAAAGAACTTAAAGCCAACTTGATTGAAATTTAGTTAGAAATGGTTTCCTTCTGCTCCTGTTTCCATTCATGTGGAAGATCCTTGAAAAACTCTACGGTCTTTGCACATGGCTACCACAACTTTCCAGACACACAACCTATTGATACAACTGCTTAAATGCCATCAGCACCACATGTTAACCTGATTGAAACACAAAACATCTGCGATCCTGTCTTTTATAAATCTGGGGTGCTCACTTCGCTGACTGTGGTGGGCAGAGCAGAGACCTCTTTGGTTCTAAGGGCTCAAAGCAGCTTTGAAGCTCTCAAATCACTGAGCACAGATAACACTTGGCCCAGTGCCGACCCATCCACGGCAAACAGGAAATTAAGAAAGAGTGATGAAACGAATGAGGAAAGTGTTGAGCTATAAACAGTTCAAGTAGTGTGTGAACTTCTGAGCAAAGATTAGATAGTAGTCTGAACATATGACCACCGACCAGGCTCTTCAATCTGACCAGTACAGATGTTTTATTTTTGTGCCCACGGGCACAAGTGATTGATGGTGGTCAGAGGGGCTGAAGGCACAGACTGGCAGTCTCCGCCAGGTAAGCCAATGATGGCTTACCATCATTATGTCTTGAGTGAAGGAATAAGTATAATAAAGCATCTTTGAGTGTTCAAAATGGCACTACACAAATCAAGTGCATTATTGGTATTATTATTTGGGGCGACAGTGGCTCAGTGGTCCTTAGGCAAGACACTTCACCCACATTGCCTAGTATGAAAGTGGTGTGTGCGTGAATGGTCGGAGGGGCCAATGGTGCAAACTGGCAGCCTCGCTTCCGTCAGTCTACCCCAGGGCAGCTGTGGCTACAATAGTAGCTTACCATCACCAAGTGTGGAGTGAACGAATAATGACTTCAGTGTAGCGCTTTGATAAAGCGCATTACAAGTGTAAGGCATTATTATTATTATTATTATATAGCTCAAGTACATATTGATGACTTAACCACACAACTATTTTTCACTTACAAGATTTTCATAATGATGTAATTGTGTTTTTGAAAAACAGCTTGTAGGAAAGTACACTGTGGTGCATGTGGTCCCAGATGTGGATGTAGAAAGAGCCTGACAGGAGTCAATTCATCATCGCTCACCAATCATCCATCATCATCAGCTGAGTGAGGGCCGGGGCCAGGCCAGGTCTGGGCTGGTCTGAGCTGAACCTGGACCCTTTGGGGGACCACTTGGTACCAGCGGCCTCAACAAGATCTTCCTCCCTGAGAGCAGAGAGCTGATTACTGCAGCCTGGAGTGTTCATGTTTTACAATGATAAATGGAGAGAAAGGGAAAACAGGCACTTTGCCTGATGTCACTGTGGCAGCTGAAAGCTCTTGTCCAGTCTGGCTGTGTTTGGATTATGTGACCCTATGAATACTCAAGACCCAAACTTATTATTATCCCAGTAGCACTCTGTCTCCTGTTGAAAATGCTTCATGTTGAACTTTATTTTGTGGAAAAAGGGGACATGGGGATACATACAAAATTCTGCATTCAGTTTTATGTGATCTTGCTATCCTCATCCAGACTACACTCTGCTGAGTGAATACATCAACATGTTATGTACAGGGTTGGACATGTTTGAGTCATAAGGCTCCTGTGCCATGTCTTTTCTTTGATGGAGTCATAGGTTTAAGATCCAGATGTTCTTCCGGAGTTCACTAAAACTCCAGGGATTTCATCACCACTATTTGTCTGTTTATCCAACTCAATCCTATTCCAATTTGAGAACTCAATTTGCCCTGTATCCAACACTATTATGCTACTACTGTGCAGCTATACAGTGGTGAAGATGGAAGCTGGAATTATTGGCATACATTTTCTAATGTTTTTGTGAATCAAAATTAATCATTAGCAAATGCAGAAATGGTTGAATCCCAAAAAAAGTTCTAAAGCACTAAAAAAAAAAAAAAAAAAAAAAGAAAAAAAAACATCTGTCTTTTAGGATATGACCAAACATATATTACTTGGTTAGAATTATCGATGGAAGACACCAAGATCATAAAAACATGTTGGAAACTAACCCCTTAGATAAAAAAGTAGGAATAATATCTCTCCAGATTGCCACAGGGTTATTAGATTTTATCTGGAGCAATTTAAGGACAAATTTGAATCCATATACAGGTAGTTCAAAACAGATCCTTAATAAATGAGTCCTCTATCTAATTCAAGCATATTTGAAGCTATCAATAAACTCCCTTATCTCTAACTTGTTCTTAGCTTTTGCTGATGCTGTACAGTTTGAATTTGTTGCCAGATAGAAACGGCAAACATTTCATCTGGCTCATTTGTCAGGCCCAAAGAGGCGAGATTCTGGTTTGCTCTGGAAACAGGATGTGGGCTTGAGCATTCAGCACAAACTCGCCTATCTTGCATATATTCAGCTCAGTAAGCTCAATAATACCCTGAAAAACATGCATTCTTACTGTGATCAGTGTCACCTTGCCACATTCCTGATCTGTAACCTTTCCTTGTGACACCGTATGTTTGTCTCAGAGATAAATAAGTTTAATGTCATACTGTGTAACATTTTAGGCAAGCAGGTGGCAAATGCTTCACCAGCAGTTACATAGGAAACTTTTAGCACCGACAATACTACATGAAACTACACGGAGTAGTTTTAAACTGTCCAAATGTGACAGTGATGGCACATCCATGGAATCTTTCCTCATGCAAGTCAAAAACAACCTTCAGTTTCCATGCATCTGAGCTCTAACTTGGCTTCCTTTGGGGGGAAAGCTTGACTATAGACCAGTTCAAACAAACAAATATGCCCAGAGGAAAAATATCTGATACATAGGCATACACCCGACTGCTGGATTTCTGTAATAAGTGCCAATCACAATATAATTTATGAGTCATGCTGTCACCACATTAGTTTTTATTTGGCAAATATTCTCCCTAATAAAATTTTGATTAATTTTCAGTGCAGGGAATGATGAGCAGGCATGATGTGATTGCATTCAGATTAGTGTTGTCACAATGCATTTCAAACTTGATTTCAATACCAATAAAGGTGTGATACTCAATTTCAATATCAACATGATAAGAAAAATAATACTTTAATTAAACATAAAATGTAAGTAATTCTTTAATAGTACTGTGTGATCATACAGTTCTTATAAAGATCCAGACCATTCTAAAACTATTCAGACCTGCTTGCTATGGATCAGACCTGGACGACTGAGGGTTTACACAGATTTCTATTCAGAAAAGGTCAAATTTTGCCCAATTTATGCCCGATTTTTTTTTTTTTTTTTTTTTTAGTATTGAATAAACGTATCCAGTTTCCCTAGTTGTCCTTAAAAGCTAGAGTGTCCCCTGGTGAAACTAGCCTCACAGAACACAGAGGTCTGCTCCTGTGCACTCAAATGATAAATCGAGCTGATATAATAACTGTGAGTTATGAGACAGACAAACGGCTCAGAGAACATTGCATGGGCTGCAATTCTCATTCTCCAACAACACCAGCACAGTGTAATTAATAAGTGTTAGGTCCTGATATGTAATACTTTAAAAAATATTGCCCAATCTTAGCTGCTGCCTTCTAATCATTTTAAATTTTCACCTGGGGACAGCCATGGCTTCTTGGCCCAAGGTTTTTGTAAAAGGGCAGTTCTTGTACTTGCTATAACCCTGCTATGCTCATTTAGTACCAGACTGGTTCAGTGTTATTATAATACTGCTTATTTAACTGAGAGACGTTGGCCTCTGCACAGTGACCTTTAGTGCGATGATTGGAGGACTGTTGTGCAGGAGACAAAAAGCTGCTTTGAGGTCTCCTGCGGGTCCCTCGTCACTGTGTCAGATGGAAAGGCCAACGAGAATTGACCAAACACTGTCAGGGCTAGCTCAGTATATAGTATTTATCCTATAGCATCTGCAATCATCAGTGCATTTGTTTTAGTGCCATTGCTACTTTAGCTGTTAGCAGAGACAGCACGGCTTTAAAATAATTTGTGTTAAAATATGAACTTAAATGTGAGCACCTAAACTTTTGAGTGTCATTCAGCATTTGGAGAGACACAATGGGCATTTCAGCGTTCTAAATCCCAGGTGCACTTTGTATCTACACATAAATGTCACCCAAATGTCACCCCTTTTTCTGTAATGTGGGCTCACCTTTACACACTGGCCTTAGATCTAGTTTTGAGCCTGGTAAAAGCTCGGACAACTTCTCAATTTCAGTATTTTTAAAACACACAGACAGCCAGGAAAACAGCCAGCGCTGGTGCAAACAAGCTAACCTGCTACCTGTTATTGACCTAAAGTGGCTGAATGCTTTCAGCCCATTGTTATGGCATTGATTTTATATACTTGCATATTCTGCAGAGGCTGAGTAGAGCATTAGTTCAGTAAAAGGCAGGTAAACATTTTAGACAATCAGAAGGCAAACACAAGAGAAACACAATCGATGGCTCTTAGCTTGAAACCTGATCCTGCACCTGGATTCAGAGCCGGGCTCCTTGAGAGTGGCCCGGCAGATCCATAAAGAGCTAAAGGAGACAGCGTCCCTTTAAGGGAAAACTCAGAGGGCAGAAAGAAAAGCTGTGGAAGGACTGGACGGAGGAGTGTATGTGCCCATGTCAAAGTGACAGACACTGGGGAGATGCAGACAGCAGGGAAAAGATAAGGAGAGAGAGAGAGTCTAAGGCAGAGAGACACAACATTGCATTAGGCTCTAAGAGCTATTCCGCGGCTGGCTAAAGGCTAATGCAATTGCCACAATAAGAGTGTCTCAGCGGAGGCTGTAAAAGTCGGGAGGGAATGAAAGAGGAGAGGCAGAGAGAAGAGGGAGAGAGAAGAGGGAGGGGCAGACCTGCCTCCAGACTTTCATATGGACAGTGGAGCTCATGGGACAACTGTTCAAAGTCTGTGTGTGTCTACTGTTCCGGCTCAGAGTAGAGAGTGTGTGGCTATGTGCGTCTGTGGTTTATCGGGTTTTCAGGAGAGACGAGGAGAGAGGGAGCGCTCCGGAGCAGCAGCAGAGAGCAGGCAGCAGAGAGCAGACTCACACTCTGACCTCTGTGGCTTTCTTCTTGAGGACTCTGGACCTGTCCTGGACTGGGACTTGAGGACATAGGGACAAGAGGACATGAGGATACAGCAGAAGCCATGGGTGAGGGGAGTCCTGTCCACTGTCCACTGGATGTGAGTGTGACCCTGGCAGTGGGTTCAGAGGAGTGAAGTCCGTCCTTCTGTTGGGTCAACTCTTCCTCCACTTTATCCTCAGCTCAACTCTGACAAGGAGACTCACAAGAACACTGCATGGTGAGTGAAATACACATGTTCATCTAACATTCTTTGTATAGTTTAGACAATTTATTTGTTTGTTTGTTTTTTTACATTGCAAAGGCTTAGTTTCCATTTTGTAACATTTTCATGTTATCTGAATATCTTTATTCTTATTCACTGAGAAGTTTGAATCTCACCTATGGCTCCTGTAGTGTATTGCATATTTATAACAATGGGACATAATCTTCATAAAAGTTGAATAGGTTGTATTTGACTCCGATAAGCATGAGCTCAGCAGCAGTTTTTCACACACCTGCGCGGCCTGTGGCTGCTGGAGCAGCACTTTTACACAAACTCATGACTGCAGGGCTTTTGAGACATAATCTCACCACAGCTTGGAAACACAGTTGATAAACTAACCTCAAAGTCAAGTGCATGCCACGTTTTAGCCCAAATTGTTGAAATATTTGAACTTTGTCCAAGGTTTTTCAGGTCAGTGAGTTGTGAATTGTTTTGCTCAAAGATTTTATTCTGGAATCAGAAGAATCTCCTGCCAACATCAAACACAGACTATGCTATTAAAATACATTGTAAAACATTTTTCTGACACTTTCTCCACAGAGTGTTCATCTCTGTGTAACACATAAACATGAATTCACAGCCAATTAATATAAATGAAAGTCTATGATTCCAGTTTGTTGGTTTATGTGCAAAAGTATTTATATACACTCCATGAAACCTACTTTCTAAACCTTATACTCAAATGCGGTAGGATATTATGTTTAATAAAGAAGACATGTTGCCGTTGAGAGGCAGTGGTAGATGCTGACAGGGGCGTTGTCCAGGGAACAATGCGCAGATGTTTGTGATTTGGGTTCGGCTGCTACTCTGTCACTGATCAACTGTGAGCACATGTCTGGATGAGTGCATGCCTGTGCGCTGAGTCTGCTCCCATTCTCAGAGCTGCACCTGTACTGCCCTCTCAGCGCCACTGTATTCACCAATCACACTCACGTCAACTCCACAGGGCCTAAGTGCAAGGGACAGTATGGCTTCCCTACTTGTACCACAGAGAATTTCTGTCCGAGCAGATCCAAGCCATCGTAGCCTTGAACCAAATGAAGGAGTCTTTGATAGGCTGCCACTGATGCATATTTACTTTTTACGACCAACCAAGTAGTAAACAGCCCGGCTTGTTGGCGCGGCTCTGAGCCCTCTAAATGCAGGGTTGTTCGCACATAATATAACACACACCAGAGCGGCATGATATTAGAAAAACAAGTCATGTGCAATATTGCCATAGTAGATTTGAAATATACAGGACCCTATGCTTATGGCAAAAGATTATAGATTCAGAAAGATGGTTGCCAAAAAGTACCAAAAATTCACAAACATGTAAAGTTTGATAAATATTTTTATTAGTACTTGTAGAAGGCAAACCTCCTCCAAGACACTAGAAGTATCTCACAGTTGTAGCTACAATGTGCAGAGCTACTGTATTACTGTAATTAATATGAAGTAAAATAGGTCATAATGTTATTACAATATGCTGTGTATATATATATGTATAATGTAAGTCTTTCCAATAAACAATGTGAGATGTCAGAAAGCTGCCCTCTGTGACAATGGCAGTTTCCCTGGTCATTCATTTCATAATCAGGTTTGCCATGTGCCAGCCTCACGGTGTGTTTTTCATCCTATGGCTCTTGAAGCTGCAGACACAGCAGCAGCACTAGGCTCCAACTGAACCCATGTGTGGTGGAAAAACAGGCCCGGGTTTGTGGGTTTGAGAGTGCATGCTTGCAGTGGGAGGGAGCCTGCCGATGTGCAGAGGTCACGATCCGAACAACCAACTCCTCCCGCCCCAAAACACATGCCAGGCTGATGGATAGCTCTCATCCCACACGCACACTCCCCTCTGTCCCTCCTTAACCCTCAGTGCAATCTCCTAGCTATTTTTAAACCAATTTCTGCTTTTGCAATACTTTTTTAAGAATGCAGATTTTTAAAAAAACAAAAAACATTGCTTTAATGCAGAACAAAGTTTGGTGGAGAAAAAAAGCACTCTTCTAATAGCCTATTGTTAGTTTGTTTTTTCTGAATATCTTGAATAGGTTCCACCCAGGGCTGGACAATTTGGCAAAAAAATAAACACGATTTATTTCCTCATAATGACCAAATTTAATCTAGATTAAATTTAGTAAATTGAACTCTGCTCCAAGCCACATGCTTTTACTGACAGAGGATTGACTGTAGACTCCTCGATTTAAAACCTCAAAGCGTATAACTGACAATTAGAAAAGACAGAATCATCTCAATTAAAATTCAATTAATTGCCGGAGCCTAGTCCACCACCACATACAATTTCAACACCCCCAGAAGAATGTTGTTTAAAATCAGACCATTACTCAAACATTTTATCTTTTGACGATTTGTACAAAAAGAGTCATGTGAGTCACTATATGACATTTTGGGAGAAGATGAGCCTGCTATTACAGTTAGGAGGGAAAAAATAAATAGATTTACCTATATATACACACACACAAACATATATATATATATATATATATATATATATATATATATATATATATATATATATATATATATATATATATATATATATATATATGTGTTTGTGTGTATGTGTGTACACATAAATGAAAAAAACATACTTTCTTCTTTCACAGTTTCAAAATCAGGTACCTCAGCTTTAAGTATAAGCTTTTGAAACGTTAGCACTCACTAAGCCAAATTGATCATAAAAAATATTTCAAACAATTTTAACCGTTCTGGTGGTCTGATTTTAACTTCTATTTATGTTTTCCATATGACCTCCTGACGTCCTTATGTGAACCCATCTGGGCCGCACCATTAAACACAGTTCTCATGAATATACTTGATCTTATCTCCTCTATTTTTATCTCATTTGTGAGCCCAGGCCTAAACCTGTCTTTGTTTTCCGGCCTGAGCCTTTCCCTTCTCGTATGGAAGTTATCAGCCTGACCACAGCTATTAAATAATACAGCTGAGATAGCCACTACCATCAGATTCAGAGATAGTGGTGCCGGGCTTTAATGCAGCTGTGCTATTTCCTCTCATGCATTAGAATCCATCATGAGCAGCTGGACTCATCATTTGTATTCATTTAGGTGTTGTTTCTATAGAGTAGGTGTAAGTTATCAATCAATGTCCTTCAGTCTCTGAGCAAATCTCGGAAATACCAGTTTTAATAATGGACCAATTAAATCCCAAACTTCTTCATTTATTTGGGCTTTGAGTGGCACAGTTAATATATTTATTGTGACTAATTGTGCAAATAAAAAGAAAAGATGATTTCAAGATAATCATAAGCCACTGAATGCATTTAAATATTTGTTAAATTATGCTAAAGAAGAAAATAAACTATTCAGATATGGGTGTTTATATGTTATTAAACCAGGTTACCATGTTTTCTCAATTGAAAGGAATGGAATGGAAGCATAAGCTATTTTAGATTTTAGAGGTTATATGAATGGTTAAATTTGAGGTCATATATTTTTTCATTTATTTTTATTTTGATCATAATGCAAAATTTAAATTCTATGCTCATGCAATGGTTAAGCCCCTTTAGCAAAAAAGGGAAATTCCCAAACACCTGAGCTGTATAGCTTTCCATACACTGAAAGAAAATGTAGTGATTGATTTTGCTTGAAATTACATCGGGCTAAATGGCATGAATGCAAAGTGGATTATTGTTAATGGGAGAAAAGCTCTTCGTTAGCTCTTAGTGTCTTCTTCCTCTCATCCGTCACATGTGAGGGCTGGTTTATCGGGACTGAGGGATCTAACAAGCCTAATAATGGAAGCAAGACTCGACAAGCACCGCTAATGACTTTATAATGCTCTCGGCTCCTTGTTACCTAGAGCTGTGTCATTGGCTGAGACAAGAAGCTCATGTTTTATGTTTAACTCAATCACAGAACACAATGTAATAATACACAGGATCTGGACAGTATCAGGGAGGGTTATATTGGGCTTAGCAGCAATCTTCATTTGTGGAGACTTCAAAAGACTGTGGTGTGAAATAGGGGTCATGGTTCATATTTTGTAACATGAGAATAATAATTTTGAGAATATACATGCAGACGTACACATGCCTAGATTATTGGGACCGTCTTATGTGGAAGAGAAAGTTTCATAATTTGTTTAATGATTACAAAATGATGGCTTATAGTTATTGTCTTGTGACCCATGCCATGTATACAGTTTGTAGAAGATCACATTTTGACAACATATTGGGTTCCCATGTTTTTTTGGAATGATCCTAACCTTACTTGGTTTACCTTAACCTAAACCCTAACCGTAACCTAATTCAACCCACATCTTAACTTTAAACCATTGTTGTTGGTATAATAATGAAGGGTTTAAGTCATGGGGACCTGATTTTTATTCCCAATAGGAAGGCAGGTCCCCATAATTTAATTATGTACACAGATTTCAGCCCCACAATGTGATAAATACCTGCCCACAAAAGAGAGTCTGAAAGCTCGACCTGGACTAAATAAGCTATGTTTATAAATTTTGTAAAGTTATGACTGCATTTTGCAATGTTGTAAAGTTTTAGCTCTCATTTTAAAAATTAGATTTTTTTTTAAGCCAAAGGACATAATGGAAGCAGAGAGGACTTTGTGTCGCCATTACTATTGTACCACTCTCAAAAATCCTTGAATTAGAGGCTCTCGCATTCTCACACACTGTACTGTATATGCATGTTCTTTATATTTCTCTCCAGTCCACTCTAACCCTTGAGTTTAGACCACTGTGACAAACCCCAGTGACACCCACATGTGAGTGACGTCACAGCCACGCAGGGCCTTGAGGTCATCTCTCTGCTCTGTATCAGAACATCTCCGACAGCTCAACTGACAAATGACTTTTCTACAAACGGTGTGGCAGTTGTCGCCTGAGAGAGAAAACCCAGACAAAATCTGGCATCTCAAAGCAGAGAACATGATATATTTGTGTGTGCAGGTGTTAGGGAGCTCATGTCGTTTGGTCCCATTTGGGTTTGTGGAGTTTTTGTCAAAGTGTCTTCAGGCTGTGAACGAGGTCAGTGCAGACCTGGCTCTTTCTAAATGCAGGTTCACACCTTCAGCTCTTATTCTGTTCTATCCTGTGTAACTTTTTTGGAAGAGTGTCCACCTGCTTGTCTGCATGGATGTTATTGTATTACTTAGGTGTTCCACAGTTTGGAATTAAATGTATTTATCTCCATGGAGACTCCACTCCCATTGGGAATGCATGTTTTTCCAGGTACTTTTGAGCAATAAAAGCACACGTATAAATATGTTAGATAAATATATTTAATGTCACATTATGGAACATCCGTGGAAACAAGCCAGGTGACGGATCAGAACAGAAAAGTTACACAGTACACCTTAAGCAATAATACTGCATGCAGTAATGTGACTCCAGAAATTTAAATATTAAGTTTCTGTGTGAAAAGTAGATATCACCACTATCACTCTATCCCCATTTTTACCATTAAAATTATACTACCAAGAACTCATGTCGAAATAGTTTTCATACAGCAGTTTATTTGCCCTCAGCTATCAATTAAATGTAGTGTAATGTATATATATAAGTATATATACTTCCTTCTGGGGTTGTACAGATTGTACACACATGCTTTGCTGTGGCAACCCCAAGGAAGTAGGATGTAATTGATAGGTGTCACTATAAAACCACTACATGTATTAACAATAACCTGATTTGTTTAGATCACTGACACACCTCACTTTAAATGTGCACCGATAATTTATCATTCCTGCCAAAACCATGTCACAGTATTCACTTTAACCCAGAAATACGGCCAGATATGATTATAGTTAGGTCTCTCACACTAGGCAAACATTGACTCATTGCAAAGCCATGGCCACTCCCTGCTCTTCAACTGCACTCTACCCCCTTTTCTTTCTCCCATAGATGCAAATGAACACACACGCACACACAAATGCAAACCTACAGCTGCCCGGTGAACCACGACACAGCTCCCCATTTCCACACACACATATTTATTCATGATTTAGCAGCGGGCGGGGCTGCGTTGTTAAAGTTGACATATTTTTTGGTCTGGTTGTGTGTACTTTGACTCTGTGCATACATACTCAGAGGATTGTACAAGACGATGAACACATGTCGATAGTATGCTCTCAGCACATTGTTATGTTTCATATAGATGCATGTGCAGGAGTGTTATAGAGCAGCACTGTCAATTTGAAAGAAGAAATTGTAATGAAAAAGAATGCATCCATGGTTGTCTCTTGGTAAATATTAAACATGAACTTATTATAAGCTTGCAAAGGCTGTTCATACCAAATCATAAACCTAGGCAATGAAATGAAAGAATGAAAGCTTGTCTGGCAACTAAGTATTTTGCAGTGGTGGTAGAATGCTGACACATATACAGAATTACTAAAGTTTCATTCTTAGGTCAGTCAGGTCAGCAGTTTTGAGTTGTCCCATATAAATAGGTGCTCAATCATTCAAAGCAGCGTATATTACAAGAGTGCAAAATATACCAATACTAATCAAATTTTCCTTTATATTTGCTTTAGCATGTGATTAGTCCTACTGAGACTATAGTTAACATAGATCATGTTGCTCAATTCTTCAGTATAAAACCTACAATTGTATGCTGACTTGCACAGTAACAAAAGACTGGAATCTTCTTGAATTGATTTGAAGGAAGCATAGTGGATCAAATAGAGACCACACTACACCCCTCTCTAAACAATCCTGTCATTATTCCCACACACCGGGCTGAGTCTGGAATTTTCCCTGAACAAGAACATCAACAAAACAACAAAAGATAATCACACACAGAGATGGTCGTGGGCTCTGAAGTCTGAGGCAGCCATAAAAGAGGCTCCAGAAGTGCGTCTCCAGACATGCTGTATACTTACAATGGAGAGGGTGAAATTGTTGTTATATGAGAGAAGTTTATCAGAAGTAAAACTATAATAAGTACACCTTAATTTGCCTTAATGAAGCATGATCTAAGACTTAATTCATAATGAACAAATTGTTAGTTAAGAATGATTCATGTTTAGTAACTACTTAATTAAGGGCTTAGGGTATTAATAAAGTAATTACTAAGCCTGTGTTACGTATCTTTTATAGCTGAGAAAGTGTGCTTTTGAGGTTACTCTGATTTTAATGATTGCTCTATTTCTCTGTTTTTCCTTCAGCTCACAAGTGCTTGGTCCACATTTGGATTTGGAGCGTCTGGAGCTTTAGACGATGAGGAAGAGGAGGTAGCGGAGGAGAGGGAAGAAGAGTCAAGAGCCTGCGGAGGGCATCGAAGACAGAGTGAACACGGCTGTGGTGGGGAGGGTTCCTGGCACCGTGATTTGATGCAAAAAGACAAACAAAAATCACATTGCCAGGGATTTCCACTCCCTCACAGCTCTGCAGGGGATCTCTACCACAATCAGCGTGAAATATCAACTTGTCTTTCTTGAAGTTGCCAAACAGACCATTAACGGTAAAGATGCATAATTATTTGAGGGTGCTAAATTGTAATTGCAAATAGATTCAAACATATCCCAGACATCTTTCAACTAGGTAGCATTCACACTGTGTTCGTTGTGACTAAAATGGGACTAAATCTGAAACTAAACCTGGAACAGACAAAACTAAACCAAGACTGGCCCAGAACCAAACCAAGTCTACTTCAGGACCTGACTGGACTCAAATCAGGACCAAACAGGACACGTGTGCCTAAAGTTGCTTGAGGATAAAATTGAAATCTTAAAACTAGATTCTCAGCAATCTGGGCCAGTGTTACAGATGAAAACTCACGTAAAGGTCTGCGAGGTGCACAGTTACCTCAAAATCCAGCCACCCTCTTGCTAAAGGCACAGAGCTTAGCTAATTGGTGAGCATTGATCCCTGCTATGTGTTGTTCACAGTGGCTAAGTTCAGTGCCTGAGGTGCCTAACTCATTTGAATTGATGAAGCAGATTTTCTCCTGTATATTAGAAGGAACCCGATGTTGGAAATGACAAAAAGAAACCTTGTAGAAGAATATATCTTTGAATTTATTTTTTCTTGGACTTAACTTAAAAATATTTATTAAAAATAATAAAAAATATATATACACGCACACACACACACACGCACACACATATATGTCTGTGCGAGGTCCAAGCCGTACCCTAAGCCTAACCCTAAGCAATAACTGTCTTATCTGTCACACCACGTGCATCTGGCAAGAATCATCATGCATACCAAATCTGAAAGCGCTTTTCCTTACTCCGATTGACCCGAGTTTAATAACGGCTTAAAAATGCCACAGGTTTTCTCAAGAAATTTGAAGAATGTGGTGCTAAATGTCAGAGGAGTTCAGACATGCCAAGTTCATGTCCGACAGTGTTAACCCAGTGCCACTGCAGCTGCGTCTTGAGAGCATCTAAACAACATGAACTGCTGCTAAACAGTAGAGCTGATTACAACAACAACTGATTACTTTCTTCTCACACTTCACTGACTCAGGCCCATGCAGCAGAATGGCATTAAGCAGCAACTTTAATGAGTAAACACTATCTCACTCAACTTTAATATAACTCATCTAATTTTAAAAGTATACACATGAGGAGTCTGCAGTATGTGAACCAAGTTTAACCAACTGGATCTGCAAGCTCGCGCCAACCAACCATTTGCAGGATTTTTTCACTTGCGTTTGTCCCTTATGTGTTAAAACCATGGAAGTATGATTCATTCTTAACAGCTCCACCAAAGTACCATGCATCTTTTTTCGGATGGAGAACACTTACCCAACACCAACTTAAGTGATTGTGCAGTGCTGTCAGTTATAATAGCTGCCATCCTTTAATATTTGAATAATGATGAATGTTCTAATGGCTTGCATGGAGCATTTGAAGGTAGTGGTACTTTCTTTCTAGCAGAGTGCACAGGATAAGGTGATGTACTTTTTTGTCTTTCTTTCCAAACTAATTACCAAGGACAGCCAGTTTCTCATTGTCCACTCATATTTTGACAGCGGTGGACAGACTTGGATGCTTTCTTCATAACTACTGCACATCTTATCTTCAGGCCCACCTTGCTTCCTCATAATGACCAGAGTGTATGGAGAGACGTGCGGGCTTGGCCTCCTGTGCCTACTGAACTGGTATCAGTGTTGTACCTGAAGACTGGCTCAGTTCAGCAGGAACAGGAGTGGAGCCCACTGACTGCACAGCCACATTAATCACACCATTGTTTTCAAGCTCATTTGACCAGAACTACTGCAAACCAGGGTATTTAGGATGATGGGTACTACTTTATAACAACTACATCTTAATTAGGCTTAATAAAGCATGAACAATGACTTGGTTCATAATGGACAAATAGTATATTAAGAATTATTCAGGTTTACTATTATTACTAACTATTTATTTAAGTGTAGTGATTTTAAAGTGTTACCAGGTGATGAGAATATTTTTTTAAAGGCTAATTGGTGATTTTATTTTATTTGATGTTGAATAAAAACATAATAATTGAATACCTTTTATGTAGATGGTTATATATGTGTGGCAATACATTGTGAACTTTAGAGCAGCTATTTACAAAATGCATTTTTCATGAGTACGTACTTTTTAGCATTGGGTGTTTGATAGCTAGGTCTTGAGCAGTGGTGTGTGCACTGTTACATAGTGATGCATCTTGTTGTTATGCTCGGCCTTCATGTTTATTCCAGTGTCTCCCTCTTGACAAGGCTGCAAACTCTCCATATGCATCGACCAAGTGTTCAAAGGCCAAACTCCAGCTCACTGTGGGGGAACTCCAGTAAAACGCCTGTCAGGTCTGTCTAATGCATGTCACCCAGTTACTAGCACCACTTTGGGGAATGTGTGAAATGTAGTTAGATCTGCTTCACATCCCAGACTACACCTTCAATACTGTTCTCAAGTGTTTGTTTAAGAGTGAATATAGAGCTGCACAGGTTGTGTGATAGAGACTCAAGGCCAGTATTCAGAGTGGTGCTGCATTAGCCTGGTTTGCAGCAGCAGTTTATCAGAATATGAAGGACAATGATGCATGAAATGTCTTTTCTAAATGTCAAGTGAAGCCCAGTTATAAAAAGGTATTTAAATAGATTTTGCTTTATAGAATTAAAGTGAGTATTATTTACCTTGAATCCTCCTGCAAACACACAATTGAATATTTACCATCTATTTACACAATTTATTTCTGAATATATTTGGACAATATTATAATTACTGTTTATGTTTTAACATTTTGTGTCTCTCAAAGATAACACAGGCCTCTTATAAATATGGCCTTTAATGTTATGCCATCACTTTTAATCAGTGCTATTTAACGTGACCAATTTCTTACTCCAAACCAAAGTCTCCTCCAAGCCACATGCTTTTACTGCTTATTATTTGCTTGCTGCTTATTAACTGTTGGATCTTGATTTGATTAACATTTGATTAATTGTACAGCTCTACTATACACTTTGATTTAACTGTACATTTCTATTCCACTCGTGCCCATATACGGCCTATTCCTGCCCTGAAATCAAACGCAGGACAATGTGAGCTGAGTATCTTCTCATGAGTGCAGGGGCCGGGCCAGAGGCAGCTGTGCAGACCAAAGCCTGAGGATCTCTTTATAGTCTCCAATGTGTTGTCAGTCTGTCTTTCATCTCGTGCCCTCAAAGGCGGGCCAGATTTCATGATGTGGCTGCTTTATTCAGCCTGATGTGCTGTTGTTGCCGTTCTCAGTATCAGTGCGGTTCTGGTCCGTAGCTCTGAGCTCTGAGGCGGCGTAATTTGGTGGAAAGCTGAGCGAGAACATCTGTTATACAAAGTTTCTGCTCCTCAGGCTTCTGGGAAAAATAATATGAGGCCAGCAGTCAGCTATTGCAGTGAGGAGCCTCCAATCATCTAGTTCAAGGGTCAGTTAGACAGTAGTTTGTTGTGTTAGAAAGAAAAATGTTACTCATTATCATTAGTATAAAATCACAGGCCTCAAAATTATGCGCATGTGTTGTTTGTAGTCTTTTTTGTGGGGGGAAAAAGCAGTATGACATGAAGGTGAAGAGTAGGGAGTAGGGACAGTACAGAGCAATCCCTTTCGTCAAAGTGGGGTGCAATAAATTCTAGCAATTGTGATGCTGCCAAAGGGGAAAAAACAAACAAACAAACAAACAAAAAACAAAAAAAAAACAACAACTGGATAAACCTGCACAGTTTGGCGTTTTTCAGAAGAAAGGGTTTTCAGGTGCAGTGTACAACAACAAACAGAGGGAAGTGTCTTATATATTAATATAGTATAGTATATTTGTGCAAATATTATAACAGCTGTCCATTACATTGTAATAAGCAGCTATACAAAATGAAAACCATGTAGATCGAGTGGACAACAATATTTGCATATCCTCAACTAAACAAGGGATATGATTTCTCCCACAGAACAACAATGTCAGCTTCAATAAAGAAAGACATAAAACCTTCAATAGTGAGCCACATTGAACACATGGTTCCAATTGTCTGTATAACATCAATGCAGGGATTAACACATTGTATGCTGACAGTGACAGCTGCACATACAGAGACATAGGACATGTCAATGTTTTTCAGTCATGGCACAGTCTGTGAAATTCCAAGATAATTACAAAAAGCATTGCAAGAATTTTGTACTTAGTGCTTTGGATTTCGTAATGGGACAACAATTCCTTACTGGTGAGGATTAGAATAACCTAGGTCCCAATAAATGATCAAATAAGCCAATCAATGAAGTAGCAGTAGTATTAGTAGTAGTAGTTGTTGTAGTCGCTTAATTTTGAGCTTTTGTAACAATACTGGTTCTGGTTTTTAAAAAGTTTTATATGAAGATGAAGTATTGTCTTCTATTGTCTTTTACACTTGTAGTAGTACGTCTGTGTATTGTCATGATGCAGGTGCACAAACAGAACGGGATGTCCCAGCATCTTTTCTTTGTCTATGGTTTGTTCCCACTATCATGTGACGTGTCTGTGCATGACCACGTCAGCATGACAAGAATGATAATCTGTCTCTCCACATATAAAGCCACTTGTCTGAGTCAATACATGCTCTCAGACATGTGCACATTTGTAACCTCTTTGTGCAGTTCAAATGCTATGTACACAACTGTTAAATGACAATTTTATTTCCAATTTTAATGAGTCTTATTGTTGAAGGTTTATAGTAGTGTTTGGACATGTTTAAATGCATTATGAAATCAGTTCAAAGTCAGTAGTCTTTATTATGTATGTTAATTGTTGATCTTGCATTAACTAACAATAAATGACTGTAAAATTATCTTGTCCGTTCATATCTGACCTGTATTTCCCATTTGCAGTTATATTGAGACAAAGGAGCACACCTTATGAAACAAATAAGAAATGTATCTGGATTTTACGCTTGTCACACTCTGTGCCACTTCAGTGAAAAGGGTGAATCCAGGCTGTATGAGTGATGTGGCCTATAGCTTGTAAGCCCTTTATAAATGAATGGTTTAGGAGCCTGTATTGTGGCAGGTGCTCTCTCATGCACATGCTCTGAACTTTGAAGTGGTTTCTGAGGGATTTATCTTTATGGAAGAGTAAGTAATTGATTCTTTCCACACAACTACAAAGCTCAAATTTCTATAGTATTGTACATAATAGAAAAAAAAAAGTAAAAAAAAAAGAGAGAATTATGTATTATGAAAGTTAAAATAAGTGATATGAGCTATATGGATTTGCATGGGGCTAATGGTATCCTCGTTCTGCTCAGACACATGATTAGGTGTCTGCTGCACACCTGCAGGCAAAGCCAGCACAGTAATTACTGAGGGCATAGCCACGTCTGCACGCAACCATCATTAACCCATTGCAGCTCATTTAGAGCCTGTTGTTGTAGGGGAGCAACGCAGCCTGCTCATCAGCTTCTGACATGTCAAATATAATGCAACAAATGTCTGTGAGCGTTAAGCTAATAAAGCCAGGAATTTGCAGTTGCTTTTTCATCTGGCACCAGTGCTGGAGTGAGGCCAAGACACAGACTTTACCCTGCTCTTAGTTGTAGGATGTAGGAATTCATGAGAGCAACTGTGATAAAACAGGACCAGAAACTACTTGTTTGGTTTCTAGGGCCACAGAAAACAGGAAAGAGTCAACCTCAGAAAACCCATAAACACAGTAGAATTTGTTTATAAGCCTGTTTTCCACATAGTCCATCCTAAACACATTTTGTTCAATACACAACTATAGTACAGGTAAAATTAGAGCACAGATATAAACTTAAGGATGTGAAATCAGCCCACAAATACTGCAACCAGTAGTGTAACCAGGATGTGCCAAAAAGTAATTACTTCCCATTGACTGCCATGTATGTCATATGTTGTAACAAAAATTCAAACTCACGAAAAACTGACAATGGATGTGATTCTGAAGATAAGTCTGTACCTGAAGTTAAGCTGTGTTCAAATATATGTTTAGATGGTCATTAGCAGCTGCATCAGTCACACTCACATTGACTGGGGCTGCTGGATCTGTGGGTGGTCGCTGTTGGCAACAGGATAAATGATGGGAAGTTCCTCTCTACACCTCAGCCAAAGCTCAGGACTCATCAGAACCTGCAGTAACAAGAAAACTTTCAGAGGAGGTGCGGGGGTAATGTGATTGTAAATTACAGACAGTTTTATTGTGTCTCTACATACTTAATCACATACTTTGAAATCATTTGTGTGCTTTCAGGAGTTTGGAAAGTATAAATTTAAAGTGACCTTTTACTAAACTACACATTGGAAGGTTAGCAGAAAGTTAGTAAAATGGTGAACTCCAGAACTCGTCATAACCTGCTTTACATTGTAAGCCCCTTTCCAAAGACCTCAAATCAATCTTAATAAAAAGGTCATTTTTCAGAGATTTTGAGATTTATAGCAGATAGCAGCAATAATGGTAATACTGGCAACAGTGTGGCAGGGGTAACAGTAGTGATAGTAGGCATACTTAGTAGTCATAGTAGAAATAGTGATGGTATTAGATGATGCAGTAGATGGTATGGAGTGGTAAAAGTAGTCAAAAAGGCAGTAACTGTTTTAAGATGGTGATAGTTGCCAAGACACTTTAAGTACAGAATAGGGGTGCATTTACACTTGTCTTTGTTTGGTCCTGGTTTGAGTCCAATTTGAGTCCTCTTCTAGTCTTGTTCTCCTCTAGTCCAAGTTTAGTTTCAAGTTTAGACCCATTTTAGTCCCAGTTTAGAACCTGTGATTATTGTGCAAGTGTGAACACACCCTAGATGTTACTTCTAAAAGTCCCGAGCTAAAACTAAATAATACATCCAGTTCTTATTTATTGCTCATTGGTTTATGATGTAATCCTTGGATGAAGTAATCTGTGCACATTTCCAGTCTGTTAGTACTAGCACTGTATCTGTTGAACCTGATCTGCTCCTGTAATTTGCCAGACAGTCATAATGAATTTATCAATTAGCTGTGGTTGGGTGCGCCTTAGGGCTGCAGTCCCATAGCACTGAGCTCCCATCACTCACTCTGTCAGATAGGAGCACTGAGCAAGAGAGAGAGAGTCAGTCAGTGCTTTGGTACATTTTCCCCTAAAAGGGAAAATATTCAGAATTATATCACCCTCTGCTGGATAAGAAAAGCTTTAAAAGTGTATCGTGTCTTGTAGCACACAAAGTTTTCAACAATGTTCAAGGGTAAAGTGTAAATGTAGAAGTGACTATTACTGCGTTTCAGATGGCATCACAAAATTCTAGTTACTCAAAATGAAAACATATAGTAATATTCGATACGGATAGGGGGTAGCTAAAATGAATATTGTTAAAGATGCACAGAAGGTCCACAGAATGACATTAAACAAGCGGGTGGCAGATCATCCACCTGAAGAATTACATAGGGCACAGTTAAAATGCAAATTTCTGTTCATATAGCAAGTTCTAGAGTCTAGTCACTACTATAAATGATCAAGTTCAACATTTTTAAATATTTCTTCAAATAAAAATACCATTCAATCAATAAGTTTGTGTCTTGCCCCCCATCTGGGAGTATGAGATCATCACATAGACCATTTATGAAAAAAGTTGTGGGTATTTATTTTATTAGCAGAGTCAAATACATAACTTCAAATGCATGTTCTCAGCAGTTTTATACATCTGTACACATATTACATTGTGAAATATAAAACATATAATATACAATAATAATATGAATGTACATATTTTTCAGTGCGCTAGTTTCATGCTATCAATGAACAGGAAACCGTTAGAGATGATGGCAGTTTGGGAGGAGAGCCTTGTGGTCTAACCACTTGAAACTGACAGGCAGGTGGTGGTGGAGCTCCGCCTGCCCTTTCTGTCCTTCTTTTTAGTCTTTTTGGGAGTGGACGGAGGCGACACCACGCTGAGATTCCTGATCTTACTGAAGCTGTTCCTAAGACTGTCCCTCCTGCTCTCTGATGTACTACTAGTGTCTTTGGATGTGAACTTCTCTGGATTACAGAAACCCATCCTCAGGCAGCAACAGCACAGCAGCTCAGCCATGGCTCTCCTCATGTCGCTGCTGCCCAGAGCGTATATAATGGGATTGAGGCCTGAGTTCAACACAGCCAGAGAGATGCAGAAGTCAGCGCTGAAGAGCAGAGCACACTGGCGAGATTCACAAAAGAAGTCCACCAGAAGAAGCAGGAATAGCGGCCCCCAGCACAGCAAAAAGACCCCGACTATTGTGATCACGGTTTTCAACAAAGCTACGGAGCGCTTGCGACTTTTTAGGGGGTTGAGCTGGGTAGTTTTGTGCACATGGCAGTAGATGGAACCGTACAGCACTCCGATTGCCAGGAGGATGAGGAAAAAAATGATGAGCGAGAATAAGATGTATGATTTGGAGTAAAGAGGGAGGAGGGTGGAGCATTTATCCAGGCTGGAAACACAGTTCCATCCAAGTAAAGGAAGAAAGCCAATCACTAAAGCCAGCACCCAGCAGAGCACTACCAGACCATAGATGCGGTAGTAGGATGTCCTGGTGGATTTTTGTGGCAGGGGCTTCATCATGGTTGTGTAGCGCTCCACTGCAATAAGCAGAAGACTGAAGATTGATGCTGCCAGGGCAACAAAAAGCATGCCCTCCCGGAAGAGCCAGAGGGCAGGGGTGAGCCGAAAAGTCTGGTTACCCGACATGCAGATATTGACCAAGTAGGCAGCACCAGTGAGTAAGTCAGACAGAGTAATATTAGCAATGCACACATACACCCATCGCCGACTTGTGCGAATCCGGGTAAGGACGGCAATAAGCACCAGCAAGTTCTCCAAAATGATAAAGATGCTGAAGGAGAGGAAGAGTAGCACGGATACACTGATGCTGCTGGAGGAGGTGGAGATGGTTCTGTTCTGAAGGCGGCCCGTGTGGTTGTAGTGGAGGAGAATTATGTGGTTCAATCCAAAAGTGGATGCGCCGTAGTCCAGAGGTGAGTGGTGAGGGAAGGAGGAGGGAGAAGTGAAGGTGGAGAGGTCAGACATTGTGACAGGTGCTGGTTGAAGTCTGAGGCTGCGGTGGAGGGAGGTGGAGGCGAAGAGCTGGACTTAGTGTGAAACTCCTGTGATGAGACAGGCTTCCATGGCACTAAGCACTGAAGCTCTTTGGACAACACACCTGCAAAATAATAGTATTTGGAGCTTAGATTAATAATAAAGAAAAAGAAGATTAAAAGCAGTAAATAACTGGACAAAGTGTAAAAAAACAACAACTAATAAATAAATTAATTAAAAAGTTTGTGCACAATTCAAAATGTTTCAATCTTCAGTCTCAACTGTTACTAAACAAAATATAAAAAAATAAATAAAAAACAATTGTGATTTAAGAAAGCAATTGCCATGTAGACATTTGTGCAAAAAAGTTTGTAAGAAATGTATCTCATGATTAATATTGTACTGTACTGGAGCTGTATGTTTAAAATTTAAAGTGCCCATAGTGCTGAGCTAAGCACAAAGCTAAGCATGGGGCACAGCTGGAGTGGCATTTAAATCTCTACAAAAGAGTCATAAGAGTTTAATAACATGCAAAAATAGCAACTACTGCAACAACTAGAGGAAAATATCTCATTAAATATATCACTCAAAATGAAAACATATGTATTTTGCCAAAAAAAAAAAAAAAAAAAAAAAAAAGTTGCAAATATTATTGTAGTAATAAACATGTATACAAGTATATCATTATTACTAGTAGCATTAGTATAGTTATACAAGGATAAAAGTATTGTGTCTTTTTAAGGTATAGATACTCACCCTTGTCTCTGGTGGGATGCTGAGTGAGTGTAAAGAGATTGTCGCTGACTTGGGTTTTTGCTGCTGGGGAAGTAGACCGGAGGAGATTAGGTAGTCACATACACCACACCCAAAGTTCTCACACTCAACATGCAACAGGGCTTCTGACATACTGTAAAGTACCTGAGACTATTTCAAAGCAGGTTTAGATATGGGCTACAAAAATGTGCCTTTCATTCAGTGTTTTTAATTAAATAGATAGGGGCATGAAGACCTCTGGTTATACACAAAGAATATTTCTGGATTACAGCACATCAAATTGCATTGCTCAAGATGCTCAAAATACGGGAAATCTTTCAAAACGTGCTGAACTCTAGAACACATAGTTGTAAACGCTGATCCAACAACTCTTGTGCATGTCTGGGAGTGTGGCATGGAAGTGTGGCATGGAGCCATAATGTGATTTAACAATAATTATTTAATTGGATTTTTGTCAACAGTTAAACTGATTTCTCTCCAGGAGAGTAAAAGGTTTTGCAGCTTTCATCACAGCTGTGGTGCCTAGGCCTTCATCAAGCCTCCACACTGTGACAGTTAGAGCAGCACTTTGTGGCACTCCTGAGTTCACCAACTACATGTGTCCACAAACAACATATGACTTAACCACAGCAGAGGGCAAGACCACTTTCAGGTCCGCCTTAAGCACTCCCAACAACAAAATTATATTGTGAAACAGGTGTAAGTAAATGCAAAAAAAAAAAAAAAAAAGTAAGTTAAAACAATTTTCATGTATCAAATAAATTAAGGGCAAAGCAGCATACTCAAAATAAATGACCTTGCATCACAGATTTATTACTGGTCATGTGTTGCTGTGATATCCACAAAATGTGTCACATATTTTGGCACATTTCTATCAGAAAAAAATGTTCATATCTGATTTCTTCTGTAATTTGAACACATCGGACTAAATAGGTCAGCCTTTGCTTTGGATGATGTTGGTTTATCTTAATTTAGCTACTGTTTTGAAAACATTTGCAGACAATAATAATATCAAGGTGAAAACAATTTAAGGTCCAAGTGCAAAGTGCAATGGTGCGATAATTGACCAACTTTCGCTGGTATTAGAGGCATTCTATGTAAGCAAATATAGCAGTTTGAAAAATAACTTCTGCTTTTGTTTCCTGGAATGGAGGGCCTGACATAGGCACCAACATTTTTGTATATACAGTGGAATAAATAGTGTTACAAAGAACGCATAAAGGTATGAAATACAACCACAAGTGTCAAAACCACCCGCACCTGTTAAAAACGCCCTTTGGAGGATAACCTCACCACAAAAATGATAAACAAGACACAGTCTTACTTTTGGTGCTGTGTTATCGTTGTATCTGGAGGAAGGTGCGTCACACTCTTGTCTCTAGACCTGATGATGATTGTAAAGCGCTTTGAGTGCCTTGAAAGGTAGAAAAGCGCTATAAAAATGTGACCATTTACCATGATAAGTTTTTGAAGTACGATACACAGTTACAGAGGAATATTGCGATAAAGGATAATATGGAATTACTTTATGCAGCCTACACAATCAAAATAAAGAAGTCTAGTCCCAGTAAACCTTTTGGAAAAATATATGCCTACAGAATCATTAAAAGGCATGAGCAGCAACAGATAAATAGCTGAATGAATTGATAATTAGCCATAGAAGTTACTTTTCAAGCCTCTACAGCTCAAATATGACAAAAAATGTTCGCACAAGCCCCAAAACATATTATTCCAGTTATCATTACTTATCGATATAGGCCTAGTAATGACCATGATAAGCCTATTGCTCTCCAAAGAGATGTCACTGCTGCATCAATTCAATGAGTGTTTTGGCATACATTTTTACTGTGAGCGGATTGCCTCTCCACAGATCTGGCTCTGCAAGTTGTCTCCAGGGACATGCTATATTTAATGCCATATAGTACGCTCACGCTTTTCATCTGATAGCTGGGGGAGAAAACACTTATTTTTATCTGCTGCAAAGCTTACAGGTTTGGTTAAAAGGGGGAACCAAAACTACGATGAAACCTGAGCCTAGCCAACCAGATCTGAATCATCTGAAGTCTAAAACCCCGCACACTAGCCAACAACCATGATAAATGCTGAAATAAATAGCAGTACGCCTATATTGGCATAATTGCCCAATTAAGTAACTAAAAAGACACGTGGCTTGTAAGTTAATAATGCATAGTGTGCGTCAATATTGACCACCACGTTTGAGCACTGTAAACGCCTAGCCTACTAAAATAAACCAAATTTCATAAAATGCATTTACCTTCTCATTTATGTCGTCAGTTCACTACGAACCGTGAGTGTTTTTTTAAGCTGAGGGACACTGCCGACTAGAGGCGAAGATAAGTCAGTGCGTCCTCGTGCTCTCTGCGCCTTGTTACCGTACATGGCCGCTAGATGGAGGACTAACAAGTAGGAAACGTACATTTTCATACAAGAAAGTGAAAAAATATCAAAATACACTGCAACACATTTTATAAAACGAGAGTTATTGTTTTTATAAGAGTTCAGACGCATATAAGTAGAGTCTGCTTTAACCTTTACTCACATTTTAAAATATTATCTATGGCACCCATACAAACTAATCCAACGGAAATCTAACGTTCGTACGTGAGCCCAGCCAGCCGCAGCTCCACGCTCACACTCCAGGTGGCGCTGCGCAGTCACAAATGGTGTGGAGCAACAGGATGCCTTACGGGTGCCTTCATTGAATCTGGTTGTTGCTTTTTTTTTCTCAACTTTTTTTCTCCGCGCTGAGCTGCTGCTGCTGTTATTTCGGCTCAGAGAAAGGAAGTAGCGCTGGCTAGCCGTGTTAGCCGGTCAAAACTTCATCTGTGTTGGAAAACGATGGATTTATGAGGGGTTTTCATGGTGGGATACCGCGTTTTATTTACTGAACTGTTGTCTTTTTACTCGGAAACTCTTTTATGCCGTGCGTTTTTATTGGTTTGTGATCCAGGCGTGTGACTCCAAGCTTTGTCTACCACTGGTACTAGCCTGATTTATTTTCAACTCTACTCTCTATTTGTTTAACCGGAGAAAGAGAAGACAGAAGACATTTTAAGTACGTTTTATTTTTTCTTCAGTCGAGGAGGAGGGAATGCATTACAGAACTACACCAAGACAATGAGAAAAACTACCGGGAAAGGTAGGTCCATTAGTACCTCTGTTCTTATTTACAGGGGGTGGCTCTCAAATGGAAATGACAACACCTGAATCTGTTGAATTAATTTAACATATTTTGATCATAACTCTGTGTTTTGTCATTTGAACGCGTTTTAACGGGAAGTTATCAAGACGCATAGACACGTTATTGCACTGGTTCAAATTTTCCTGGTGTGTGGTAGAAATTGTCTGTATAATTCAGAGGGAGTGCTCAAAAACTGATAATTGTCTGTTTGGCCATGGAGAAATGATAGTTTTACACCCAGCGTGACCAAAGAATGTAGGCTGACTTGTTGCAGTGCCATGTCCTCCGGCCTGCAACACAATGTGACCAACCTACATGTCAATAGGTTGTTGTTTTGGTGAGGCCATTGAATTTAGAGGCAAAGCACTCATAGTCATGCCCCTGCAGAGCACACTTGCTTTGTGAAACTGAAAATTAACCAGAATAGCCTAGCATCTCTGAAAATCACCTCTATGTTATCACTGTTATTATGGGCATTTCATGGCTGCAATTTCTGCCTAGAAACACCATGATTGGAGGGTTTTAGTGACAAAGGATTGCAGTGTTTATAGAAAGGTAACGCTGCTGAATCATCTGCAAAAAGAAGAAGAAAAAAAGGCAGACCTTTTTAAAAAGACAAAAGACTTGTTTTATTTGGCAAGTTCCTCTGTCAGCTCTTCCTGTTATTGGTCATTACAGTAATGTTAAATAATAATGATCCCAAAAATACCCAATTCCCAATTGGAGTTGCACTAGTTTTTGTCTTTTCTTCTACCCATTTTTTACACAGTTAATAAACAACATACAAATGACAAACATTGGTTCATAAATTAGTACTTTCACAGCCTAGATACACACATTCTCATTTAAATTAGGAGGCTTACGGCTTAAAATCGTAGGCCTATATATTCAACTTCTGTCTGACACTCTGGCAACTCTATGGCAATGGTTAGCCTCATGCTTACTGTCTTCTGACGTAAATTTATTCCTCTAACCCACAAGACTTCTACAGAGCTGTTAGTTGTGGTGTCTGGTCTGTCAGTGTCCCTGTTATAAATCAGATATCAGATTTTTCGTCACATATAAAGCCCCCCATCTGTCATATTCAAAATCTAATTATGAACCTAATCCCATACAAGAGGATAAAGGCAAATCTGAAATTAGTAAATGTGCAATGTTGTAGATATTATCGATAGCAACAATCAAGAAGATAATCACACATAATCTATTTTTTATAATATGATATTTCAAAGCAAATGGAAAAAGAAAGAAATAGGAATTTTCTATCACATTTATGACAAAACCTAGTCGTAGATTACACATTTTGACTTGGAAAAGCCAAAAGCCATATGGTCTTCTGCGATCGTTTTGTATTGTGCAAACCAGTGGAGCTGACAGTGGACTGCAGAATGGAGGGGGAGGGGATCCTACAACCACATATTCAGCTCGACCATGGCTTGTAATTGGTCTGCACATCCTGCTTGATGTAATTGTGTGAAATGGGATGAAAAGATAATTGATCCAATCACAGTTGTGGCAGGATTTTCTTGGAGGTTTCTTGGCGAATGATAATCCAAGGTTTGTATTCTTTGACAAGATGTAAGCCATACTGTATTGTTGTGTTATTGTGTTATTTTTAGCTTAGTTATTTGGGTAACTGTTCTTATTGTTTCTATTGCTTTACATGAGGTTTTGTTTTAGCCATACTGTATGTAGGTCAAGGACATGTGCAGAGTATAGCTTTACTGTGCCGCTGCTGCTGATGCTAAGTCATTTATATTGGTTCCCTGGACAATGTGATGTTGTCTCTATGTGCAGCTGGAAGAGTTCTGTGAGGAAGTCTCACCTGTGCAGAGACTACTGTCTAATGTGTACTTCACAACCACACAGACTACTGCACAGGATCTGACCTGAGTGATGCAGTCATAAGGCATTAAAGGGAGTGTGACACAGTGTTTCCTCATCAATAGATTACTCTAAGTTGTATTGTGATTGATTCATGCATATTTGAGTAATCAGGAATTTGAGGCACAAGTGTTCAGGAGATTTCTCTAACTTCCTATCTCCACCCACTGCACTGTATATACTTGAGATTATTAAAAATAATTCATGGGTCATACATGTAGATGTAGGGTTCAACAATGTCACATAGCCATTTTTTTGTTGCCAGTACAAAGCTGTGGGGCCTTTCAATGCTGTTGTTTTGAATAGGGAGGCAAATGATTTGGTTCTTTTATTACGTCATTTCAAATTAATATTGTGGTTTGAAATGAACAAAATGTAGAATAATGACATATGTACTGTATGTTATAGTTTCAATCTAAATACCCAGAAAATAACAACAACTTAGTATTAAGGAAAAAACTTTTAATATATACTTCATATTGTAGTGTTTTGGCACTACTCTTCTCAGGAGGTTGTCTTTTCTGTGATGCAGATGTACACTGGCTCATTGCCATGGGTTTGGCAACAGTGGGTTGACATGTAGTGGCTTGTGTTTTTATTTAGCAGTGAGAATGCATCAAGGAAGTGACTATTGTAGTTTCAATGCTCAAACCAGGCGAGACTCTGTGATGCTGTGTGTTTTGGCCTTACCCATAAATGAAAATCGAGTTGGGTAGGTCCTTGAAACTGAAGGAGGAGATTGTTGTGTTATAAAGAGTCAGAAGGAGGACACAAGCTTTTATGTACACTCCTTTTTAGACATGTTTCACATTGACCAAGTGCTACACCTGTGTAGAGCATTCACACTGAGGGAATAGTGAGCCATGCTTTTTCATTTGTTAAGTTATAATCTCTGACACTATTCAGTTAGATGGAAATAAATGGCCTAAACATTTTGAGTGTTAAAATGGAGAGTCCAGATGGTTTATTCTCACCATTTTGTTCCTTAACCTATGATAATGTGATAAATGTTTAATCCTGGAAACTTTTACTGACCATTTGTGGTCACAGTTTGTTTCATTCAAGCGTTCCCTTTGTCCGACCCAATGTTGAATGCAGCAACAAATCCTAAATCAGTAGCTTTTGGGGTTCCCTTTCTTATGAAAACTGTTGTTCTTTGTGAAAGAAACTATATATATGTTTTAATTAAAACTATTGTATAAAATTGCCAACTAATCATTTGAATTTCCTATGACCCAAATTTTGCAGCAAGTGACTGAGCTAGATACTGTCCTAGTAGCTACAGACAGTAAAGTGAAAACGGTAAGGGGGAGGGCAGTGAGGGTTTGAAGTCATCAATACCACAAACTCCTTGGTAACTGGGCTGTTTCCACGCGGTGAAGCTGAATTCATGAGTTTTATAAATAGCTGGAGCTGTAATGACAGGGTACAGGGGAGGAAAAGGCACAGTGCCTCCTTACTTTGTTTGTTGTGCCATAACCTTTACTTATCCATCTCAATTCAAACACAAACTCAGGAGGATTGGAATCAGAGCTTAAAGATGATTTTGATTACATCCAGTGGAGTGTTTACATTCTGATTACAGGCATGTTTTAACCCTAGAAACAGTTTAACCAGATCCACTGGAGCACTGGAATTTTCCACACTCCAAAGGCAGGAGACTGCATGAGAGAGGGCCAGTTTTTGCTGACGTTTCGATGGAAAGGTCTGAATTATTGATTCACAATTGAGTTTGCTTTCCATATTTTGATGGGTTTTTATATTATGGAGTTACTGTATACAAAAGAAAATGTCCCAGGGTTTTATAATTGCCATAAGAGCACAAAGTGGAAACATTGAAATCTTTTTGCAGCAGCAGCATTTTGAAGACTAAAGATAATCTAAACATTTAAACATACAAGTGTCTGCCCATCACTTGTGCTTTAGGCCTGTGACATATGCAACCCTTTGCATAATGTATAAAACCAAAGCTGTGTGTACAGCTCAGATTTCACAGACATATTGCAGTCACTCTGTTGTCAGTCCCTGCCCACTCCTCACTTCTGCAAGTGTGGACGCTGATTGACTCCTTAATTTGCTGGTGGAGTGCTTGACCTGCCTCTTCTCCATCTCTCTGCTGCCGGTGAGTCTGTCCCTGGGCTCTGGATTATGGCCAATGAGAAGGCACAGCCTGGAGCAACTACAGTTCTTTGTACTTCGCTTTTCCATAATCTCTTCAGATGCTGTCAAACACATAATGAGAGTTGGGACCTATTGGTGCTATTCATATTCTAGTATGTGTGTCATACTTCCAGATGGGGGGCAAAAGACACTTTCCCCTATTGATTACATTGTACTATACCATAAAATATCCAAAAGGTAAATTCATAAATGTTGAACCAGATAATTTCTATTAATGACTAGATCCTACATTTTTTTGTATTACAACAGAAATCTGCATTTTAACAATATTTTAGCTGTCTCCATCTGTATTAAATATTATTGCCCTATAGAATGTTGTGAAATCCAGCAATAGCAGCATCTGTTGATTTTTTTTTATTATTTTTTAAAAATATGTTGCAATGTAATTTATGTTTGAGGTCAAAACTTACGCTATGAGTTTTTCGTCATGTTATGATATAATTTACTTATTATAACGTTTAATACTCCTGCATAAAGAAGAGCGCAAACATCTGCAGTCTACATCCTCCTCAAACAGCCTTGACCACACAGCCATGCAAATAGACCACGCAGCTCATCAACTGTTACCCTAATTTAAACTGCTCCATTCCTCAGTGTACTAAAACAAATGTCCCATCTTAAAAGTAAATGCACAACACGTATAACATTATACCAAGACTATTGTGATATAAATAAAGTATTTGCTCCTTTTAAAACATAGTAGCAATTTAAACCACCACTCCTTTAAAGGGCAGTGCGAGGTAAAGCACCAGCTGCAGTGAGTAACTGGTGCCACTGTAGATGCCAGAGGGAGTGAGCGTGTTACACTGGACACTGTGTGAGAAAAACTCTCTCAGTGAAGAATGTTGGGCATGAGATGCCAGACTAACAGCATTAGTATGTGGGCGGTAATGTACTGTGCATTGAATATTGCCAAATATAACATGGGACATATGCTTCACCTAAACATGGAGCATTCAGTGAGCCCAGCCCAGATGCCTGGAGCTCTGTGGAGAGTGACAAAAGAGACAGAAAAGTAGCTCAGACACAGCAGAGGTTGAAAGGGAGAGAAGAGATGCAGTATAGACTGTGTCCATGTGTGCTAGTCCATGTGTGTGCATGTCCATGTGTGCATGTGTCCTTGTGTGCACGTGTACGTGTGTGTGTGTACATGCGTGTCTGAGGCCTGAACCGCTCTATTTGTTTTTACTCTGTTTTTACACAGATGTCTGCCTTTGGTCACTGATGAATGGAAACATGTGTAAGATACATGGATCCTCAGAGAAATGAAGCCGGACACTGTACAAGGTGGAAGAGCCATGAGAGAACCAGAGCAGACTCAGGCTCTTTCATACACTAAAAGTGCTGTTGTTACACCTGAGCGAGTTCAGAAGCTGTAATCTAAAAGTATTCAGTATCCAGAGTTACTCTATATTCTAGGGTATAGGCCAAGGCTGTCTTAAATGTGAAAACTTTCACAGCAGATGGTTAGTTGGTAGTTGGAGCGGCAGTACTAACCAGATGACAGTTTATAAGAAGCTAAAATGTTTATTTGTTATTATTATTTTATATTTGATATATCATTATATTATTTGATATATTGTTATTTGCCAAATTGAAAATTAATAAATACAAAAGATACTTTTTTAAAAATCTGCCATTTCATGACAAACATTATTTACCGAATTGAAAATGAATAAATACAAAAGATACTTTTTTTTTTTTTAATTATCTGCAATTTCATGACAAACATTCCACTGAAGGCTGTTGTTTACAATTTGTTTGTTTTAATAGATTAAACAAGCTGAAAGTGCATAAAATGTTGTATTACATTGTCTTTCTAAAACAATAATATCTGATGATGACAGTCTTCTTTGCAGGATTTATATCAAGTACTCCCTGCTGTTATCTGCCCTGTTTCAGTTCAGACTCAGGTCAAAGCATGTAAAATGTTAGTTCAGTGTTATTAATGTTGAGATCTCGACTTGTAAACTGAGTGAAATGTCAAACCACCCACACATAAACTCCAATCCAGACTTCCCTGCGTGATGTACTCACTAAAAGAAAATATGGACATTTTTACTACGTGAAGTGGGCAAAAAGCCAAGATGTCTGCTCTAAGCAAACTGTGTGTGCAGCATGGCAGCGAGTGGGTAGTAGGATTACTTGACTGTGAACTTTGAGCGGCACAGTGGCTATTCTGGGGCTACAATAGATCTGTGTGTTTGGGAAGTGTTTAAAGCAGTGCAGCCCACATGAGCGACTGTGCACAATACTCTATTCTGTCTGCCTTTTTCCTTCTTTACTTCCTCTCTCTCTCCCTCTTTACATCTCTCTCTCGCTCCATCTCTCCTTCCCCCTTCTCTCTCTCTTCCTCTCTCTCTCTCTCTCTCCCTGTCTCGCCCTTTCTCTCTCTTTCTCTCCCTCTCTCCTTCTTTCCCTCTTTCTCTCTCTCCCCCTCCATCTCTTCCTGCAGCTGTCCTACATCTTTAAATGACTCGCCCTGGTTTTAGGATTTCTATGTGTGGGGGACCATCTCTCAGCCTGGGAAGTGCTTCAGAATTGAACCATTGTATAATTTAAACTACATGTATAACTAAACAAAATCTGCATCTGTCAGTTACTAAAACATTATTTAATTTGTTGATTTACTTATTAATGGAATATCCTGCTATGACAAATTTGTAGTTGGATGTATCAACCATAACATGTTAACCAACGCAAGAGAGAGTTTGCCTGTGTGCTATGTGTCTGATGATTGCATTTTATTAGTGTCCATTTGTCTCTTCTTGCCCTAACTTACCTTCTTAGTCTTTTCCAAGGATGTGAACTGGTTTAAACTTCACGATTAGTTCAACGTGGATAAAATGAGTGGTGCGGAAAACCCTCCGGAACCTCCTGTCAACACTGACCAATGTAAAGCCCAAAACAGCCAATCAGGTTAAGCTCTGGCTCCTGGCTCACATTAGATTTCACATGCTATGGCCTCATTGGCCGGCTGTATTTCATTTGGCTTTACATCTACACTTTCAGCTCATTGGCCTGATTGAAAACATAAATGTGTCCTCACCATCTTTGTGCCACAGGCCTGTTCGTACTTTACATAAACTTAACTGGATAAGAAATTATGGAGTAGAACAGTGGTTTTCAAGAGTTTTTCTTCTCCACCTTAGAAAGTATTTGCCTTTCAGTACCTTTCAATTCCTTTTAAATATAGTTTGTAAGACTGGACCCTTCAAAATTGACTTGCACCGCTGTCAACTGTAGCTATGGTCTATTTTTTCACAGTGTACTGTGTAAGTATTTGTATTAAAGGGATTGGACTGAGCCGTCAGACAATTTCTGTTGGGAGACGTCAGCACAACAGGTGTGATTGGTTGAATTCATCTGTCAATCACTCAGAGCATGATGGAGATCAATAGAAGGACGAGTGTGTGGGGAAAAAGCATGTATTTGTTTGTATAGAGCTGCATTTAACAGAAAGGCACTGAATCACATGTCATCAAAAATAGCCATGGGATCAGAGCATAATTAGATTTTTAAAAATTTCCATATTATCCAGCCCTAGCTGTAAGTTATTACTTGTATTAACCTTATTCCGCTCAATTTTACCATTGCCACTAAACTGCGCTGGCATTGTGGTGGCACTTCCTGGTTAAGAGAATTCCATTCATCTCACTGGAAAATTCAAAAATTCTTCTAAAACCTTCTAACCTTCTATCTTGTATAAAGTAGGTTGATTTGTGTAAAATGTTCGTGTGACCAGCAAGTTAACAAGGGAGGCTTTAAATGCCTTTGTAGTTCATATAAAACTCAAGATTGGCAGCCCCATGCAAAATAATACAACCTGAATGAGGATGGGGGCACTCATTGCAACTTCCAGAATAAGGTGACTACATGTTTAACACTGTTTTATCGCATTAATCTTGATTGCCTGTAGTGGTGCTAGCTGCCTTTCCTCTCACTGATTTTAAAGGAGCATCAGCAAACAAAAAGCACCAGGATATAGGTATTTACAGAGAGTTCAAGACTGATCTTTTTTTCCACAGTGTGACCCGGCATCTGGACTGGGTTAGAGCAGCCGTACCAAATGTCAGATGGAGGGGGGTGCACAGCGGGGAAGGTTGGGGGCGGCATCCATTGTGAGACCCTCCACACGAGACAGGAGGCATGGAAGTCGGTGTAGCTGCACTTCAGGAGGCAGTTAAACCGATGGGAGTCTCGCACAGGCCAAACGGATTACTGACCCGCTGTGATGTGTACATAAAGTAGGAGTTTATTAACCAGTGCCCAAGACTAATGTTGGATTGCCTTGAGAAAACATAGCTCGTTGATAATTTCAAGCTGTTCAAAAATAGGTCATCTATGTTTTTGATTCAAAGAGCCATGTTTACCACACACGCGTGATCGAGGTCATAACTGCCCTGGAGGGATGTGAAATGAGCAGCAGTCTGCCTTTATAAGCCAGCCAATACACTACATTCAGAATGCTCATATTGAAAGTTGCTAATCAATGGAGCCTCTATGATGGCAGCAAATTGATTGACTTTGTGCATTGTAAAATGGTTGGCCAGGTTGAAAGTTTTATTAAGCATTATTAACTTTTGATAACTTCAACAAATCCAAACCTTAATACTCCTTAATACCCCGGTAGCAGATGCTTCTCAGCTTGTATTGTTTGTGGATGGCTGTCCTGGGACCTGACCTAAAGGCAGGGGGAGGAGCCAAGCTTTTAGTGCCCCCTTTTTTCTCCCCTTCTCTTCTCACTCTCTCTTTTCTCGATCTGTGTACCTCTTATTGAGCTTGTGTCTGCAGCATGAGTTAATTCCTGAGGTTTGGGACTGTTGTAAACAAAAGGTTTGCTTTGTGAATAGACCACATGGCTCTGGTAGGAGGGCCCTGCATCCATTCACAGCCATCACAGGGGCATCTGCACTTCCTATAGAGTGGACACCCCAGGGCTGGTGTTGGTTCTATACAGCATAGGAGCAGTCTTTATGCATTTATGAATCTGTAGTGACACACACACACCCTGGAGGTAGAATACACGTCAGAATTACACACACACACCAAATCTACAGTGCTTTTCCAGTGTCTCTCATTGAACCCACCAGACAAAATGCCTCCTTTGGCATGCAGCCACCCCTCTCGTCTCCATGAGGTCATGTGTGGAGAGGAGGACTGCTGATGGATACTTCAATGGCCCCTGTTCCACTTTCCCCTGGGAGCAGCTGAGGCACAAATGTTTAAAATCTTGAGTAAAACAAATTGATGATATTTAACTTAAACACAGATGTTCAGGTGGTGTGCAGTCCTAACAAAGTTTGGGGTGTAGTCAAACTGCTTGTATAGTGAACAAGAGGACTGCTCTAAGATGGCTAATAAAGTCAATACTACTGTTCCCTTTAAAAAAAAAGTTTACCGTAAGCCAAGCAACTTTTGGTGAGAATATCTGGTGTAAAACCTATGCCAAATCCATATGCAAAGCACTGCACATTATGAGGCAGATAAATTGCTGTGTTGATCTCAAAAGAAAAAATATAAAAGAGAGAACCTTAAGCTCAGGTGTGTTTTTTTTTTCACTGATTAACATGCTGGAGAGATAAATTATTAATATGCTGTTTTGCTTGCTTGTTGCTTGTATTCTGTATGCATAATGTAAATGGGAACCATGTAGACAGAATGTAAATAAATAAGTTATGAAGCACTGGCAGGTCACATTACTTCACACTACTCCACAGATATAGCATATTACTCATGAGCAGGGATGTAGAGATCAATCAGGTAATCCGTAATCTGTAATCTAAATGTGGGGACTTAAAAGAGTAAAAGGGCATGATTATTTAATAAGTAATGTGTTATTTCAATAAAACAAAAAACAAGCTAACTGTAACATTATTTTCCTCATTTAGAAGTTTTGATTTCTTAAAGGTTATCACAGGCTACTACTAGAAGGGGTTCCCTATTTTTGGTTTCTGTAATTGTGAATAGGCGTATTGGTGAAATTTAGACAATATTTAAGCTTGATGCCTATTTCCTACTCAAGCTTGATGCCTATTTCTTACTCCTCATTAGTGAGTCATAACTGTCTTATTCACAACATTTCATGACTGGGAGGCAGCCTCTTTAGTCACAGGTCCTCTCACTGCACAAGAGCTCAACCTCAGACAAGTGGAGCTGTGTTGTGTTTGGCTTATGACCAAGATATGTTTTTTATAAAACATGTCTGTAGTCAATGGCAAAATTAAAAATAAGATTAAATCTCAAGTTTGTTTTTCATATTACAGATTTACTGATTATCTTCTGTGGGAGTGTGAGTCTTTCTAACATCACTAATCTTTTAATGTGTCAGAGTCCATAGGAGCACACTGTTAATAAAAGGGAACAGAGCTGCTGTTGGTTATTCACTTCCTCTCTGATCAGAGACCGGAGGGTGCCTCAGCACTGACTGTTTTGTTTATGAAGGGCTGGCTTCAAGAGTCACTGCGTTCACACGTCTCTGATGATGAGTAGGGCTTATAAAAGCAGACTTATTTTGCCTCTGCGTTCTCTTGTTCAGGTCTGTGAACATGCCATTGTTTTGTCTAAAGGCTTTAGGAAGTGGTCTGTACAATGAGCCAAACATAGTTAGCTGGTTTTACTTCTGTTTTGTGTTTCAATCAACCTGTTGTCTCAAGGCAAACTTACTTAAACATAACTCTGATGTTTGGTCATCAAACTCAAAATTGAACCATTGCCTTTTATTAAATCGTTGTGATTAAAAAAAAATCACTTATGTTATTGCAAAGATGAAAACAAAACATAATCTTGCCTGGGATCAAGAACACACACTTGTTCAATACTTAATGAAGATGTGAGTCTGATCACCGGTGAATCTCCCAGTTTTCAAATGGACTTGATAGACAGGTGGATTAGCCAATTGGGGACATGCATGGTATGGGATAAAATAAAGGACAAATATATCACAAGAGGCTGAAAAACTGATTACTGCAGAATCAATGAGTGAAGCACTAAACTGTTAATTTGAGGTTGATCTTTTTTGTAAATGGTAGGAGCTCCGTTTCACATGTGTCACTGAAAAAAAACTAATCTGATTGTACAACCACGTTTGGCTGGGCTACAGATGCATCGGATGGCATGGGGACTGATATCAATCAGTATAAAAAATACACAGAGAAATCATTCTGGATTTTCCAGGCAAGACTTCAGTAATAATTTGTTCATTTGGCACTTGTTGTGTTGTTTCATTGTCTAAATATACTTCAGAGTAAATCTAACAGTTTAACAGTAGAGTTTGAGTTAATGTGGTGGATGCTGAGTATAGTTCAAGGTCAGGATGCACTCCGTACATGGGCTGTATGTTGGTTAGTGGAGCTAAGCTGAATTCCTCATTACTCTGCTGCAGTCTGATGCTCTGGGTTGTGTCTGGTCGTAAGCAACTGAAGTGCCAGGCTAAGCCCACGCGGAGCAGACTGGTGTCTTATCTGAGGAATGCTAGCCATCTTTACAGAGGATCCCTCTCAGCAGGGGGATCCTATAATCTGAGACTCAATCAGCTTTGATTGTCTCCTGAGACCTCTCTCTTTCTGTCTCAATGTTGACTTTTTTTCTGCAGTCAGCTTCTCTTCTTTCACCATGCTAACACATATCATTTGATAATATTTGCTTATTTGTACAGTTTTCTTTTACTATTGTACCTCTGGATGTGAACATCTTTACAGCAGACCCTTCCATGATGGAGCATAATGCAGAAGCTGTGTCTGTGGTCGCTGTAGTCTTGAATGTCTTGCTTTGGTTTTACAGGCTTCATGCTTCTGGTGCTGTGGTCAACTCTGCTGGCACTATATCAAGCTCATGACTCGGGCTGCTCTATTTTTCCTTTAATTCATTAATGTGACACAATGGTCCAGATTTTTTTTTTTTTTTTTACACTGTGCATCGGTGTGATGTTCTCTTATGTTATTGGATCTTCATCCAAAATATTACCATTACAATTATTTTATAGATTGTTCAGAAAGTATTTGTTGTATACAACAAACAACTGGGGTTTTGTTTGGAGTAGAATGTTAAGAAAACTTTGGAGGAGTCGAACACTTTGAGATGCAAATTCTGTGAAGGCGAATTGCCCCCTGAGCAGTTTATTTGTGGCAAACAGTTTGTTCTTTTAGTTTGTCCAAATAAGCCTTTCTGCAGAACGAAAAGTATGATAAACTGTAGGCTCTGTGTGGCTCAAGTTACTGAAGCAGTGTCACAGTAATTTAAACCAGACTCTTGTTTCTACGGGAGGTGTGCCAAACTTTGCTATAGACATGTTTGCAGATGTAAGAAAGACTTGTACCATTGTAGGTACCATTGAATTGTTGCTGTTGTAATTTTAGTGTAGGGCTAGTTCACTGTTGATGTTTTTTCTAACATTAGAAAACATCAATGAGTTCATCAAAGAGAAGGACATCAGACATTGTCAAAGAATTGTAGAAGGACTGTTGTTGTCTTTTCCATAACACCATTGTAATGATGCAGTTACATACTGCAATTGATGATTAGCTGTCAAAGGATCCTCACATCCTTTGGGTTTGTAGGTTGTGAATTTTGTTCAGTGTTCACCAACAATGGCACTTATTCTGTTTTGTTTCTTAATAGTAAATGTGTAAAAATGTTGCCATATTGGGTCTGTGGCTCTGTTAAAACTGCCAGATCTTTACACCATCAGTGAGCTCATCTGTGAAACGTGTTATTTTTGGCAGGCTCAAAGATGTGAGAAATTCCAATGACAGCAGTACGCTTTTCTGTTGCAGTGACTAATAATATTTGTTTGTTTTAAATAGAGATATTATGGACCCATTAAACGAGTGTGCATGTTTCTGGGTTGCAGGAGTTGCCTGGTGAGGAAGGTGGTGTGCGGCATGCTGAGGCCACTCCCCCTGGCCCAGGATGAGTGTCAGAGATGGCGCTGCCACCATGGCAACGGTCGCGGGTGGAGGAGGAGGGGGAGGTGGGCCAGCCAGCCTCAATGACCTCGACAACCGCTCGTACCTGCTGCAGATTTACCCCCGGCTAACTGCCCAGTCCTCCGCCTGCTGTTGCCTCACGTAAGTAGATACAACATAAAAGTGAAAGGAGTTGAGTGAGATTATTAACACTTGTCTCAATGTTTCTTAGAGTGCAGAAGGACTCCACAGCAGCCTCTGTGATCTCAGACGCTGCCACAGCACTGGGGCTGGACCCTGGGCGCTCTTATGTGTTGGCAGAGGTGAAAGAAAGTGGAGGTGAGGAGTGGATCCTGGAGGCCGGGGATCTGCCAGTACAAAGGGTTCTGCTGTGGCCTCGCAAAGCCCAGGAGAAACATGCTCAAAGTCTGGGCTTTTACTTCTTGTTACAGGTACTGCTCTCCATTAAACATATAGTACTGGGTCAAACCAGATGTTATTGATGTACATACTGTCAAAAAGGATTCATAAATTAAAGGAGGGTTGCCAAACCCCCCTCCCCTTTTCTTTTTTGGAAAAAAAATTAAGTTTTGTGTTTCACCTTCTAGTTTGAAAATCAGGCACCCTAACTTTGATAAAACAGCTCTTGATTTGTCCCACAGGAAAGGAACCACGATGGCACCATTCGATACGTGCACCTCCCACCGCTGTCGAAGGAGCAGCAGGTACAGCAGCTGGCCGCGAGGGGCTTCCTCCCTCCACCACAAGACGATTTTGCAGACCTCTGCAACCTCCCTGTCCTCAATGAGGATACTATATTAAACAACCTCCGCACACGCTTCTACAAGAAAAAGATTTACACCTATGCAGGCAGCATTCTTATCGCCATCAACCCTTTTAAGTTTCTGCCCATCTACAACCCCAAGTATGTCAAGATGTACGAGAACCACCAGCTGGGCAAACTGGAGCCCCATATCTTTGCTATTGCAGATGTAGCATACTATGCCATGCTCAGGAAAAGGGTCAACCAGTGCATTGTGATCTCTGGAGAGAGCGGTTCAGGCAAGACCCAGAGCACCAACTTCCTCATCCACTGCCTGACGGCTCTTAGCCAAAAGGGCTACGCCAGCGGGGTCGAAAGAACCATCCTGGGAGCAGGGCCTGTGCTGGAGGTAAGATGTGATCTTAGAACATACAGTGATATTAAGAGCAATTAAGATGAAAACTGTTTTAAGGGAGAAAATATATGGCTCCCCTGAAGTTAAATTCTGTTTAAAGACTGCATCTCTCTGGAAACAGCTTTTTTATTGACTTGTTGTGCACCGCACATGCTAGTATGCTGCACCTTTTTGCACTGAGAGATACAGAATGCCTGATCTTTGAGTCTGCAAAGATGCAGGATGCCAAGCAGTACTACAGCCGAACTGATATGGTTAGTTCTGCAAAGTTCCCAATTTTACTTTATTTACTAGTACCCTTTTCATTGCATATTCTTGCTTTTATAAAGTATAAACTGCACTATATAAAATTTCTGATACATTCATTGGCAGTTTGACCCTTGCTTCCATGGCCAAGTAACCCCAGTGACTGTGTGATGGGTGAGATAAAGCGCAGTGCCAAATGGAGGTGGACATGCTGTAGCTAGTTTCCATTGCATGACACTGTCAGTCTGTGGCTTGCCTCCCTGGATGTGCATCACTCTGTCAGTTGCTGGCTCTTTCTGACAGTTGAAAGGGTCTATGGAGAGATGAACTGTTTTTCCCCTTCATCAGCAGAGCATGGGTCCCTCCGGTTCAGGCGCTGCCACTTTGTTGTCCAGTCCCTCAATGCATTTTTCCTGCTGGCCCATTCCAGAGCTGTGGTTGCAGAGGCAGACATGAGATGCATTTAGCCTTTGCTGGTCAATAGAGGAAGTCTGTCATTAAGTCCAAGTATTCATGTTTTAAAGTCGTCTCATTGTATTCTGCAGTGTATGCAGCTTATGTTACTTACAAATAATTGAGTATTACATTGTGATACGGGCTTGTGCATTTTGCGGTTTGAACAAATATGGGGGGTTGAACAGGACTCAGTTACATTTTGAGGAGATGAGGTCATTGTTTGTAGTCCTGGCTCCTGGCAGATTCAACCACTGTGACCTGAATCTTGGGTCTTTTACTATGCAATCTGTTTTCCCATTTGAAGGCTTCACATGTAAAATAATCGAATACTTATCCTTACAGTTGGATCAAGCAATAATTAATATGAACTGTATGTTCTATAGTCATCATTGTAAAATACATGTTTGCATTGGCCATATTTGAAAAGGCCTGCGCAGAGCCATGGGCGGTTTACTCATGAACTGGTTTAACTGGTTAATCTGCTTGTTGCGTACTTCTGTGGGAGCTCTTGTTTTCTTTAGAATGGATATTTATAATTATGTTAATTATGACTTTACTTTGTGGAAACACCCAGTTGTATTTAGTAAAAATCCACACTGAAATATGCTAATGTTTCTATATAGCTGTTATTTCTTAAACATACTTGTATTGTTTTATATACTGTGGATCTCCTTAATGCCAGCCTGTCTCATATCATTACTGACAGGAAGTTCCTATCGTCCGGAACTCTTTAACAGGAAGTAACTACGACACGGGAAGTAACCACGCTTCTTATAGTTGCTGTGACTTAAGCTTGGAGGGGTGGAGAGTGGCAAGAGCTGTATTGTTGTCCAGGAAGCATAGAGGAGTAGCTGACCATTCTTATCCATGCTCTAATCATCTGTCTCATTATTATAAGTCTTTTCATTTTGGCTATATTTGGACATTGATGTTTTTTTATGCTTGAATTGGGCAGTTGCATGAAAACACTAAGGTGATATGAGCTTCAGACAGTTCCCATATATTCAAGGCAGTGTTACCACATAAGCTTTGGTTTTGATGTGGTACTCCTGTAGACATGGGTGGGGCAGGGTGAAATGGCTACAGACTGGTAAAACTGCACACCGCCATCATCTATTACTGGAGCTTGAACATTAAGGTGTAAGGCCTGGTGGTCCCTTAGTGTCGTACAATGACAAAAATATGAGTCAATTTTCTATACATTTCAGGTTAGCGAAGTAGATACACTGTGTTTATGTTATTCCTAATTTTATCTGCAGGTAGTATTTTTTGGTTTAGAACTTTTGGAATTCTATTGTGGAATATCTGTGTATACTAGCGTGGGGAGGGCAATATTGACAAAATTAATATATATTTTTTTTACATTAGGTGATATTTTTTGGGCTATTACTATGTAGGGATGGGACGATATTAAACTTTAGACTCACGATTATCATGACCCAAATAATCGCGATTAACGATATTATCACCATAATTATTAATTTGTTAACATTCTGACACATCAAATGAAAGCTACAGCGCTCGTCTTTTCGTATATGCAAACAATTTTCACCTGGAATCACCACAGTGCTGACAGGAAAGATGTTTTTACAGAAAAGTAAAAAATGTGGATTTGGACTTCACTCACCTTTGAGGCTCTGGTTCTGTCAAACATCTACATATTCCACAAAGTTGGTCTCATTCGTTCCGTATAGGTCCAGAGAATATAATCCAGTCAAGAAATTATGTCCACAAAATAAATTAGGTCCCCCATGTCCAATCTGCTGCAGGAAAGTATTTCACAGGCGAAATCTGGTCCGTCACTTTTTGGCATTTCTTTGGCCGATTTCAGGCATAATAAACTGAAGACAGCGCCAACTTTGGCCGTGTCTCAATTCACCAAAAATTCACCAAAGTGCCCTTAAGTCGGGCGGGTACTTCGACCTGCACTTTGAACAGTACATCGAACGGTGCGTGTGACGAATTGGGACACGGCCTTTGTTTCTCACATGCACGTGCAAGATGCTCGTGTTTTGCCCTCGGACCCGCAACATTTTTTCGGCAGACTCTGCCACCAGAACAGGCACAGACAAGTGTCATAGCTATGACAGAGGCCTCCCCTTGTGAGCAAACACCAAAACCAGCATCTAAACATTGTATTGAAACCAGAAACATGAGGCAGTCTGGTGCCATAAAGACGATTATAATCGTGGTCACGATTATGAAAAATTGCCACGAACGATTAATCGCGGACCGTTTTATTGCGATTATCGTATATCGTCCCATCCCTACAGTCCATCTGAAATGTGCTAACATTAAAGTTACTTAAATATAAATTTTTATTTGAGCTCTTTTTTATTTTATTTTAGACTCAAAATTTGCATAGTATAACCTATAATTGTAAAGAATATTGGTTATACTAGAATAATAAAACAAAAATAATCCCTTCAGATGGATATAAGGCCGTGCCTACCAGTAATCTGATCAGAACTGAAGAAGTGGCTTGAAGCGAAATGTCTTCATTCCTACAACTTTTTGTCCAGTTCACAGATTTGAATTTTTCTTTTATTAAGGATCATAGTTGGACGACTGAGGGATTACACAGACAAAACGGAATAAGTAAAAAGTAATTATTTTTGACTGTATACATGGAGAATACTCTTTGTGGTTGAATTATTTAAAACTTAAATTGATGGGTCAAGTAAGTTCAGTTTTGCACTTGGCTTGTACTTTTAGTTGGAAAATAATAATAATTTACACACAATTTTGAATGTGATCCGAACGTTTGTCGTAGTAAGCTTTTGTGTTTGCTGTGGGGTATTTCTAAACAAACTCCAGCCACAATTTCTACCCTCTCCCAGAAGAGCTCTTAAAGCTGTTGTTTTAACTTAAAGAATTCCTTCTTTGTGAACCAAAACCGTTAATTATAGCTTGAGGGGTATAAGTGCAGTTTTAGGATGTGTTGTGTGGTGCCAATTTGGATCGCAGCCATGCATGGAGGAGGACATAACTGCTTTCAGTCACTGCCAGTGCCATGTGATCTCACTAAAGCTCCTTCTCTAATTGAGGATAACAACAACAGTTATTATTAGGTCACTGAATGCTATAGTTTGAACCAATACTGCAACAACTACAAATTATATTGACAATTATGTTATTATGGAAAGAGTATTCTTCTGCTTTTTGGAGTGAATTTTTGGAGTGGTTGTGTTTGAATGTGGGAGATCTCAGTGGCAGTTGGTGCTTTGAGTGTTTTGAAAGGACCAAAACTGCACTAAGGTGTGAAGTCTCAGGGCCTTGGCAGCGTGTGTGGAAACGGTTAATAAGAGCTGTTTCTCTGCTGAAAAACTGTGCTCACTTTACACTTCTTGATATAAATAATTTTTGAGGAAGACTTTGGTATCACATCAGTTCGCAATTCACACTTCGCAGTTTGCAAAATAGTTCAGCAAAAGGGAATATATTACTAATAATACTAATACTGTTATATGGAGGTGAACAAAAAAAAAAAAATCACAGTTTTCTTGGAGCCAGAACACAATTTTAAATTTTGATTTAAAGTGTAATATCTATATATCACCTTAAATAAGTAACGTCATTTTTCTACCGCATGTTCATATCACGCAGTCATTGATTAAATCTCCCTGTTCCCACTGTTGTCACTCAGAGCATGACAGGTACTGACCAATAGGAGGAGGGAGTGGGATAAAGTATTTGAGCATAGAGCCGCACTAAACAGAATGCCTTTGCATTACAATATCACCAAAATAGGAGATTAACACAGGGATAAGATCACGATTAGATTTTTATCGATATATCACCAAGCCCTAAGCTGTGAGTGTCTGTCATGCTTTTATTTTCACACAAGATTACAGTGTGCAGAGTGGAAGTGTATATAATTTATCCAACCTGGGTGCTTGGCTGCTTTTGCCTGTTGAGACGTTACAAGTCATAAACGGCACTCGTTTTGAGAAACTCCTTCTTGGTAATTTATTTGTATATTATGGTGTTGAATTAAATTTACATGTACAGTTTCTGCTAGCATAAATATAGTTTAAATTTTAATACAAAACTGCATAAGTAAGGTGTGAAATGCTTTTTGCAGGAGTTGTTTTAAGGGAAATGGTATTTTATGACTGATGGCAAATTATTTATGGTGAAAGGGTGAAATTTGGGTGGCCAAACTTGATGATAGCACTCCAGATAAAAATAATCAGATCATATTTTTGCAGTTCAACAGAAATGCCTTCAAATGGGTCTTTACACTAAAAGTAGATTTTTTTTTACTTTGTTTTGCAGCATTTTTATAGAATATAATAATCACGTACTCAAACTGCAATTTTAATATTATCTTGTAGACAATTTATTGCCCATCTTCATTTAATGACTTAGTGTAAAGTAAACAAGATACCCCTTCAGTGTAAGTCCGGTCTGGGTGCTGTGTGTTTTCGGTGCAGGGAGAATATTATGATAGCTTTGATATTGAGTAATTTGTTTGTTTTGACATTGATACACATTTTGTTATAATCCCAACTGAATAATACTTAATCTTCTCACTTTCTGCTCACTCTCACTTTGTTTTGAAGTGGGATGAACTCTTGTTTCCAAAGCATACCAAGTAGACCACATTTTCTGGTGGTCGTTGTTTTGAAAACCGTTGGATCTCTTCCTCATACCTATTGGCCGCTCCAGCCAATCAGGTGCTGGGCCGATGGGCATGTTTGAATACGAATGATGCTGTGACTTGTTTAGAATTCTCCGTATGGTGTTGCAGACTGCGCTTTGCAGAGTTTTCCCAGGGTTTTAGGCTGCAGAGCTTGTTGAGGGGGAGAACTGGGACAGAAATGGTGAATTTGGCATCGTTGTTATTGCATTTGGAGCTTTTCATTTTTAATTCCTGTTGGGAAAAGATTTTGCACTAAGCACATGGGGAGAACAATGATGAAGTGTATGAGACATGTTTCAGTAAGGAGGGCCTTTGTCTGAGCAAGCCCCGTGTTGGTTGAAAACTCTTTGGTCATTAAAACACAATATGATACACATGCTTCAAAATCTAATGTGTCTCCTTATTTGGTATCTGGTTGTTGCCATGGAGTCATTTTAATGCATTGTACAAATTGGATGAAGGGTAATGAAAGGCTTTGAAGAATTTTCATTGGCACGGTGACAAACTGAAACTAGGTCAACAGTTGTAGAGGAATCCCGATGGTAGCCTTGAGGCGGGTGTGTGAAGTTGTGCCCCCTAACTGTCTCTAATCAGGACTAACAGCACTGTATCAAATTCAGCCTGCGACTGCCTGCACTCACACAATACAGCGCCTATTTAACATTCACTGAGTCAACTTCCCCTGTGGTGTCCTTTTGTTTGTCGATGTATCGGTGGTGCTGTAACCATGTGAGCATGTGCATCAAGGAGCAAACGGAGCACTGCTGTATCAACGGTTACTTGAGGTTTGCTTTGCCCAGGGCCAATATGATCCAACCTTTTTATTCATCGGATGATTAAATGTGCGGGCCTGTCACTAAAACAATTTTTGAAGCACTATATAAAGCTACAGAGTTATACTGTGATAAATGATAATATATAAACACATTTATGCCACTAACACAAGATCAAGAATACGAGATAATCCCAGTAAACAAATGTTTAAATGTACAGAATCAATTAAAGGCATGAGCAGCAACAAACAATAAAAATTAGCCATAGAGCCCTTTACAGCCCAAATCTTTTCATATCACAACAAAAATGACAAAAATCTCCCCACTATTGCAAAGAAAATATACATACTATAAATATTGAGTCCCAAAATATATTGATCAAGCTATCACTTACTGAACAATAAGGCCTAGACATGTGCACAAACAGAAAGTTATGTTTGTCAAAGTTTTGTATATTTATAAAGCTCCTGTTCCAGACTTTCTAACTTGCACATGGTTTCTCTTCCTCTGCCTCACACTCAAGCACACATTCTCACAAGAAAATGAAGCAAAGACTCGAGTAGAGAGAGAAAGGGGGACTCTTGAGATTGATGAGCACTTTACTTTGCAGGCCACAAGGGACATGGAATCCTCGCTGCCTTTATCAGAACCATTTGCTCTATTTAAACTGTAAACGTCACGTTCACTCTACTATACATCTTTTTATTTTCTGAGGTCAAAATAAAAAAGTCAAATTTTTGTTCTTGTTCTAACATGCATGCACACATTTGTGGTTATGTTTGTGTTGGGCAATGCCTTGTTTCCTGTTTTTGTTGTAATAAGGTATTGTAATACAAAAAACAGTATGGGATCCTCCTAAACTATATGTTTTCCTTTTTATGTCAGGCTTTTGGAAATGCCAAGACTGCCCACAACAACAACTCCAGCCGTTTTGGTAAATTCATCCAAGTGAATTACCTGGAGAGTGGTGTTGTCAGAGGGTGAGTAAACACTGTAATGTTTTTATTTAATAACAGGGATTATCCTTTAGATAACAGTGGCCTTTTTCATAGTCATGTGGTTCCTCCTCCCATATACGTACTGAAACTTTAACAGCTCTCATGACCTTCCCGTTTCATAACCCCCTGAGCATCAGACTTTGGTTAGCACTGTCACTGCACTCTTTTCTCATAAACATGGTGGTGGGTTACTGATAAATCTCTTAGAAGGGAATATTGAGGGGTAAACTTACTCACATCATATAATACTTGGCATCAGCTGGTGTTTGAGGGTTTGCCTTTAATGGTGTCCCAACCTGATTATCCCCTAATGGCATCTGGGCCCATTGTGTTCCATTAGGTTGCTTACTCTTAGTGCGTTTGAAATCCAATTTGGAAAGTTGACATATTGTTACATGCCTCCTGAATTATTTCAAGTTTAGCTTTTTTGAGATGCAGGGTGCCACTGTTTTATGCTTAAAATAGTGTGTTTCTTTAATAAATGGGGTAATGCACATTTACCCTTTGCAGGAAATTTTGTCTGACGCACCAAGAAAAACTGTATGAAAAGTTAAAATAGACATAAAAGTCTGGCATGCCTTTCATGAGGGATTAGAGGAGTTACAGTATGAAACATCTCTAATTACATATTCAAATGCATATATTTGTTTCAGGGTTTAGAGTAGAATAGTAGACCAATAATGAATAAATTACTGCTATTGAACACTTAAAGATTATAATAGGACAATAATAATGGCACTAAAGGCTTGTCAGGCTTTTGTGTGTTTCTATGTAGACTCTGACCACAATATTGTACAGTAATATTGAATTGTGACTAATTGTCACTTCCGTAATACCAGTCTCGCATCAAACCATTGACAGGATGTGACAGACTGACAGAGAGTGAATTCTGTCATCAGCACCGGTTTGCTAGCTCCACTAGGCTATGAAGCACTGATGAACACTACACAGCAACAGTGCATTCAGTGTAAAATGAATAGACCAGTCCAACTTACACCAGTCTAGATCATTGTGCAAACCCTTGTCTCAAGATTTGGGCTTGTCTTTAGAGAAATGCCTGTAGCAGTGTGTTTCTTTCAGCAGTTCTCTATTCTTGGTATGTCACAAGGACTAGCGTCATTGTTGTTTATGACAAGTGATACGAAACAATACTGGCTAACTTGTAGAGTCTGATTCGGTGCTGTGGCTGTGTGGTCTTAGTAAAGCACACTCCATTGATTTGCAGGGATAAACTAAACATTTTATTGCCCTTAATATCCTTTGCTGCATCTGTATGTCTGCATGTGAAGTCCCTTTTTTTAGCGCACACCTCCCCACATGTCTTTTAAGTGATTCCTGATTATTGATCGTTGCCTTCTCCCCCTCTCTCCTTTGTGTCTGCAGTGCTGTGGTAGAAAAGTATCTTCTGGAGAAGTCACGTCTCGTCTCCAGAGAGAAGAATGAGAGGTGAGCAGCAACAGCTGATGTCATGACCTTTGACCTGCTGATCTCTTTAGCTTCTTTTAACGAAAATGAGTTTCCTCTGAAGATTCAGTTATAAAATTATATTCTGACTGAATACTGTTTTCTTATATAATATAATTCTTTAGTAATTACTATGAATGTAAATGGGACCTTGTTGCTGTGTTTTTGTGAAGAAATCAACAATGAACAATAGAATCACACACACTTGGGGGCTTACTTAATGTAAAATGTTACAAAATGAATAGAGCATTGCATGAATGCGGACATATTTTGTTTAGCATCCACACAGGTTTGTGTAAATATATTAGTTATTTAGTTTCACGCCTACTCTTTTCTAGAGTACGAGAATACCCGTATTCTCTGTCACTCAGAAATAAAACTCTGGAAATTACATCAAGCACTTGGTTCCTTAGTCATCAAGGTTTCCTGTTTAGGTTCTGGTGGAAAATGTACTTACCTTCCAAAAATGTGGGTGTATTCTTGGGCCTGCTGCTGTAGTCTGAGCACAGCATTGCCAATACATCTTCTGTGTCTAGCCACTGAGTAAGCGCATATGATGTCATTGTTTGCACATGATAAACCTGGAAACTCATTACGCCAGTCGATTTTTACAATACTGCTCTGTTGCCAGTCCTCCTACCTGCCACATGAGGCATGAGTGGAAAACCGATGCTTGAATGATTGATTTTAATGAAAGCAAGACTAACAAATATTTGTCCTGTTGAGTATATTTAACAAACTATAATAATTTAACTAGTAAATACAGCACTTTTAAAGAGCTGCTAAGCCTAACTTTATTCATGCTAAGGCTCCTTACTACAACAAAACACCGTAGAAAGAGTAGATACATTATAGACTGCAGGGAATCGTATCATTTTACACATTGAGCCTATGTCCACATCTAAGCACCATATGTGTTTTCATTTCAAAGATCTTTTTAAAGAACTTAAAATAAGTAATTACAATCAAAGATATAAAACAAATCTTCTGGTTTATAATGACTTGGACAGATGGCATATGTATAGTAATTCAAAATGCAGAATCTAACCAGTGTTTTTTGTGTTTTTTCTTTGTTTGTTTTTGTTTGTTTGGTTTGTTTGATTTTTTTTTTTCCTCAGGAATTACCATGTATTTTACTACCTGCTGTTGGGCGCTTCAGAGGCGGAGAGGAAAGAGTTTAAATTGTTGCCTCCTGAAGAATACTTCTACCTCAAGCAGGTAATGTTTTGTCTTTAAAAACAAGTCACTACCCTTTTAAATATTCTTTGTTTTTGTAATTTCACCTCAAAGATAATTCAACCTACTAGTTGAAGGAGCAGGTTTCTTTCCCAGGTTCATTCATGCCTAGCTTGCTGATGAATATTTTTGTTTTTTGGTTCTTTTGTAAAATGGTTGTCATTGTTGTTATTATTTTTTTTTTTCCCAGCAAAACTTTAAGATTGAAGATGAGGAGGACTTGCGCCATGACTTTGAACGACTTCAGCAGGCAATGGAGATGGTGGGGTTTCTTCCACCCACCAAGAAGCAGTGAGTGGTTGCTACATTAAAAAAAAAAAGTGCACTATATAACTTTTTTTGGAGGATTGTCACCTGTTTTTCTCCATGGATATGTTATTGCTTTGCTTAGAATGTTCCACAGTAGGGCATTAAACATATAATCTCCATGGAAGCAAGCAGGTGTCACCACCAGGTGAAGTTACAGGTCAGATCTTTGGATAAGCAAGTCCAGCTGTAGCAGTGATAAAAACATGAATTCAGTTGAATAAATGCAAAATGGATAAGATTATGGCCATACTGTGGACTATTCCAGGCAAGGTATAGCATCTCCAGGGAGACACGCAGACACACTACTTGCACCGTGAAGGTTAAAAATAATACTGGTTAAAGAGGAAAATAGTACAAGCCTAACAACAAAACCTTCATGCTATGTGCTATTGTATCTGTGGCAACACTTTATTGTGCATCTGTTCAGCCTGGGTGTCTTTGAACACAGTGTGAGCAGATGACACACCTGACGAGGATCCCACTCTTTTCTGTCTCATGTATCTTATGACTATATTCTTGTCACAGGATCTTCTCCGTTCTGTCAGCCATTTTATATCTGGGAAATGTGACCTACATAAGGAAGTCGAACGGCCGGGATGAGGGTCTGGAAGTGGGGCCTCCAGAGGTGTTGGCTACCCTCTCTGATCTCCTCAAGGTGATGCACAATTCCTTGGTGCCTGTGTCTGTATTGAGTTAAAAGCATTAATCCTTGTTGATTTTCTTAGGTCAAGGAGGAATTGTTGGTTGAAGCACTTACCAAGAGGAAAACGGTCACAGTCAATGACAAGTTAATCCTCTCCTACAGCCATTCAGAGGTAATCAATTCACCTAAGAATACATACATCTATTTTTACCATTCGACTTCCTTAAATGTATGTGAGGAGCATCTATTTTTAGCTCTTATATAATTTAAATATAACATGTATTTGGATTTTGTTTCAGGCTATCACTGCCAAAGACTCTATGGCCAAGTCTTTGTACAGTGCCCTGTTTGACTGGATTGTTCTTCGCATCAATCATGCTCTACTCAACAAGAAAGACATGGAGGAATCTGTCCCAGTAAGTTACCTCATAGCAAGTTGCAAACATAATAAAACAAGTTTACCTCAACCTCTCAAACTGTTATTTCATTAAAAAAATTTTTTTTTTACTCTTCCCCAGTGCTTATCCATAGGCGTCTTGGACATTTTTGGCTTTGAGGACTTTGAGAACAACAGTTTTGAACAGTTTTGTATCAACTATGCAAATGAACAGCTGCAGTATTACTTCAACCATCACATCTTCAATTTGGAGCAGGTGACAACGGGTTTTGTTTATTTGTTCATTTTTTCTCATAAGGTATGAAATTGTCTTGTCGCATTCTGTGTTGTTTATAAAAGTGACTTTCAAAATTGTGACCCATCTGAACAATTCATATTTTTGGCATGAGAACAACAGTGTAATTCCTGTTAGTTAATTAATGAATAAATGAATTAATTAATAAATACAATTGAATTATTATTATTATTATTATTATATTTTTAGTTCAGTCATTATCCTAGCAATTGCCAGTAGATTTATATTTATATATAGGGCTGCACAGCTGTTGTGGTTGAGGGCTGAGTTCAGACTTGTGAGGAAGTTTTTTTGTTTTGTTTTTTCAGTTATTGGTAAATGCTAATTGGTCACATTTTTATATAGCTCTTTTCCACCTTCAAGGTACCAGTCACCCATTCACACACACATTCATACACCAGTGTACGTAGACACTAGGGGCGAGGAGAGTTAAGTGTCTTGCCCAAGGACACAATGACAGCATTCACCTGTGGGAACTGGAACCGCACCACCAACCTGTTGGTCTGTGGATCTGACTGCTCAACCAATGATGTTTATGTGGACAAAGCAATTAAAGCAATTTTTATTTGTTTTTTCAGTAAGACAAAATAAAATTGAAAATTGTGATCAATCTATATGTTATCCATAAATTGTCATATCACCCAGCTATATTTCTACAGTACACAGGCAGAATTTAGGAGCACTTTGCTAAATAATATGTCTTGTATGATTCAGGAAGAGTACCAAGGAGAGGGCATCACCTGGCACAACATCGACTACACAGACAATGTGGGCTGTATTCACCTCATCAGTAAGAAGCCCACTGGCCTGCTTTACTTGCTGGACGAGGAGAGCAAGTATGAATACTACATTTAGACAAGTTTTCCTTCTGTGAACATATCTTGTATTCATATGTTTTTGTCTTTCAGCTTTCCACATGCCACAGAAGAAACATTACTGGCCAAATTTAAGCAACAGCATCAGGGGAACAAGTATTTTGTGCCCACACCAGTTATGGAGCCAGCTTTTGTCATTCAACATTTTGCTGGAAGAGTAAAATATAAAATAAAGGTGGCACAATTATCACTATGTATTGCGTTGGCATATTTTGTTTGGTACTAAATGATTTTCTCTCATGCCAGGACTTCCGAGAAAAGAACACAGATCACATGCGGCCAGACATTGTGGCCTTGTTGAGGAGCAGTGATCGTTCCTATGTCCGTCAGCTCATTGGGATGGACCCCGTGGCAATGTTCCGGTGGGGGATTCTACGCGCCACTATCAGAGCCCTCGCTGCTTTCAATGAAGCTGGGCGTGCCTGGGCCGCAAAGACTTCAGGTACACAGTGCACTTGGCAACTAACAACTAATAGGTTGGGCTCATGTGACATCATAGCATTCAAATCTCTATAGTTTAAAATTGAGCTGGAGGAAAGAACGTCTGAAATTAAACTTGCTGTTTAATTTTAGACATCCTGGTTTATGTTAATATCTCTACAGTTACCGGGCTTATCTAAGTAAACCCAAAAATGCCGTAAAGTTCTGCTTCTCGTCTGTCACTATAAATAAACATAAATGAAATAATTTTTTCACAATAGCTACAGAAATCTTTGTCATTATTCAACCTCTGTAACATGATTGCTGTCAGTTGAAAGAACTTGGCAAGATGAAGCCAATTCCTAACATAATGACAAGATTCAATACTACACACATACATACAATTCTAGTATGTGAACATAACCTAATTATATTTAACTTGACTCTTGGTTCTAAAAAATGCCTTCTTTGTTTATATTTTAGGCATTGTCCGACCTCCATCCAGAACTCCCCTAGGGGAGCTCCAGCGATCTAATACTCCGATTGAACGAATGTACAAGTAAGCGATGTGTGTGTGATTTGATACATGGGTCATTTCTGTTTTCCCTGGATTTCCAAGGTTTTTCCCCAGTAAAGTGAAGTGTGTTGATTTACTAACTTCTGCTCGTTAAGAGTATATTACTGCTTTTATATTCTAATGGGAGTTGTACAAAGACTTCAATCTTTACTTGTGTTTTTAGTGCAGTGAGGTGGGGACAATTCTTTTCAGATACAAAGTCAGATAAAATCAGTTCCACCTATCCTCATTTTGGTCCTGCACTTTCCTTCTCCACTTTTTGGTGACCCCAGTGTGTGTGGTTTTTCCTCTTCCTCTCCCCTTCACAGACGAGCTTCTATGCTCGATTTTTGCTTTGATCACTCTGAGGAG